>JAYKQN010000008.1:18725000-19155000 GCA_036785175.1 Eupleurogrammus muticus
CGGCATCATCTGGCCTCCAGTCCAGCATATGGTTATTATATGGTAGTCAATGTGTGCACTTTACAGTGCGGACAATGGATGATTATTTTTCATATGTCTCAGCAGCTATAAATTCTCTGCAGTGGATTGACGAGGCAGATTTTTAATTGCATTCCTGCATTAAAACTGATTAAAAGGCAGTAAGGCAGAGTTTTGCAGTGTGAGCTTGATTCCTTAGAACCCAACAAATACACAATAATGGCTTTTTTACTTTTTATTCCACCAATAATTTATATTCCTATGAGTTGCTATGTATGTGTGATGTCACTGTTACAGTACAGAGGCTTGTGCCCAAAAATCTCTCCTGCATTTGATATCCACCATATATAATTACCTAAAAACTGCTTGATTGTCTACATATGACGCAAATTGGCATAGACAATCTATATTGGCCTGTAAAATCCAAATGTAAACCTTAAGGTAGAGTTGCATAGTCTGAAAATTCAAATCCGAGACTCTCCAGGGAACAATGATACTTCACTAAATTATGCGGTGGCCTTCTGAGGACTGAGGAGCTCTTTCAGGCTGCACATGACTGATCCTGGACCATGGACACATCACATCACCTGTCCTCCTCCTCCTTGTCCTCCTCCTCATCTTTTCTCCTCGTTCGTCCCTCAGTGAGACTGCCAACAGATGATTCCTGCCAAGTGCCTCCCCAGGAGAAGTGTGTGTGTGTGTTTGTGTGTTAATGTGTGTGTGTTTGCGTGCATGTGCCTGCGTGCACGTGTCTGCTTTTCTTCTTTGATTGCAATGTTTTCTTCTAGATAAGCAACACTCTCTCAGACAAGTCTTCACAGACAAACACTTCACCAACATCACCATCTGAGTGCAGCACGCTCGCATGCACAAATGCACACACACAAATTCATGCACACTACCCGCAGTGTACACCCATGCAGACACACACACACCACACACACCACACATATGGACGGAATGAGGCCTGAAGATGAGTTTCAGTCAAAGAGAGACACCTCAGAGGAAGTGCAGCTTTGGATCGCCACACTCAAAGCTGCCCACAATCACGACGAGCACGGCAGAAGGCAGAGGGAGAGAGAGAGAGAGAGAGAGAGAGAGAGGGTAGGATACAAGGTTCAAGATGGCTGTATGAGTGCTTTTTGTCTCCACAAATGTGCATTAATTAAAATACTGTTTAATTTGTGTATTCATCAAACCATTTTTTGCAAAGCTTAGGTGATAATAGGTCTAAACTGCCCCCATTTGAGCAAGATTAGCCTATGGCTTATAATGCCAGACAATGTAAATCAAATGACTAGTAATGAATGAACTAAGGTTGCTTAATGGAAAAAAAAGCCCATATCCAAAATGCAATGGGAAAGCAAATCAACAGTAGAAATTGCTGCTGATCTCAGAATATGTTCATGAAGGAAGAGCTAGAAGAAAAAGCCAAAGATTAGAGGACAAAAAAACATCCATAGGAAACGTTTTGATGAAGATGTCTCGCTGGTATTAATGAGGTTACCAAAGGACCATGATGAGGATTTGATTGTAAAAGTAAAAGACTTGTTGTAGGAAGACCCGTGACCCAGGGCCCAAACCTGTTGCTGAGAGGACGAAACAGCGTGTTGGTTCAAATGGAACTCCAGTCTGAAAATAGCAAGCTGGTACCAATGGACCTTTAACTGCTAAATCTTCTTTTGAAAGTGACCAGATATTGCAGAAATGTGAAACTATACCTTTATTTGAAGTTTTGATGCCCTTTAAATGTATATTTACAATTTAAGGTGTAAAAATTAATCTCATTGTGGTTTTACAGTGGTCTCAATCCAAAAAGCACAGGTCATTTTTGGTCTGTCTTATAAATATTCATAAACTGAATGGCTGATTTCCACTTGGAAAGCTGAGAAAAGTGTGTGTGACAGTGGGGGCAGGTGATCCGTGCTGGGAACCAGGCGGGGGGAACTACTATATGACATCACAGAGTCAAAGAATTACAAATGAACCGACAATGTGCAAATTTTCAATTGTCCAGGCCGTTTGCTTTTCTCTGTTCTTCTGAGTGTTTGATGCAGTTTTTATATAACCACTAGACCTTAGCTAGATTAATAAAAAAATATGGAATTTTTAAATGAAAGCTATAAATTAAAATGTGAGAAAACTGCCTTTGATTGGATCGATAGAGGCCTTTTAGAGATTAAAATATGTTCTTTTATAGATGGTGACTTTATTAAGCTTCATACAAAGCCCAAGTTTAATTCTAATAGTTAGATCAAATATAATACAGATTTATAATAATATGTCTGAATTTCTTAGTCAAGATTGATTGGTTTCTATATACAAAATTGGGCAGGATCATTCGCTATATTGTTATATGTTAATTTATATTGAAAGAGATACTTTTACAAATAGAAGTATTTTTTAATTCATGGCTCAATGGATGGAGACTGACTGACCATTAACAGTGACAGTAGATCAATGCCTCTAAAGTACATCTGTTCTAAAACATATCTTGGTTTGGCTTTTAATGAAAATATGTGCTTTGCAGAGGGAATAAAAGTACTGGCAGAATCGCAGGGAGAGCACTGGGGTCTGTAATGAATAAAATGAAATTGAGTCCTGACCTTTTCAACCTTCACTAAACTTTATGATTCAATGGTAGACCCAATTTCATTTTATGCTGCAGGAGTGCGGGGTTTTTAAGGATTCCCCCAACAGTAATGCCACCCAGAATGGAACCACAGGGTGCTTTCTTGGTTTGCATAAATTGACTGCTAAGCGAGCTGCTGCAAGGAACACGGGATGGGAGTCGTGTCGTGTAAAGCGGAGCGGTGAAAAGGTGACGTTGTGAAACCAACGTAGTTCAGCTGCCAGAGGGAAGAGGGCTCCAAAGGATCTTTAACTGGCATCGAGGGCACAGTTATCTTTCTCGGGAGAGAGGTCGCTGCAGCATTTTCTCTTTCTGATTTGAATGTTCAGGAATAACTTGAATAAGCCATGTAATACAGTCAAAGAAAAACTAGGAAAGGAGGAAGAAACTATGACTAAGAAACTACATTCTAAACTAAGGGAATTATTATTAGAGACAAAACATTGCATGTGATTAACACTTTACTGGCCTTCAGAAGCCGTAGCAGTGGAAAAGTGAAGATCCTGATATCATATGAAACTAGGCAATCTGAGCCTGATCAATGTTGTGATTTTGCTTCTTTATTGATTGACAGCCACATATTGTCAAGGATGAATACCATTTTGTAGTTTATTGCCCTTTGCACAGCAAGCTGAGAAGTTATTTGTGTGAAAAGATCCAATTCAAAAGTACTGATTTGCTTTGGTTGTCCGGTGACGATATGCCGGCTTTTCAATATGGAAATTTTTATTTACAGGCGACGCTTGGCAGCTGAGACGGAGAGAACGGCATCCATCATAAAAAGACGTTTCTTATTATTGTTTGGAGTTTTCTAAGCCCATATGGACCTGGGCACCAGAAAGACACTTAAATAATCAATCAAATCCAAAAAAGGGAGAGTGCTTGACTGCCGGCTGAACCCGCAGCTTGTTTGTGCCGGTTTCGAGAGAGAGCGTTCTGATGGACGGGGGAAGCAGAGGATTCTGAGTTTATTAAGCACAACACGGCGAGCCGTGACAGGCGAGAGGCAGAGGAGGGAAAGAATAATGAAGGACGCCGAAAGGTCTGATTTCACATTGCCAAGCAATGAGTACAACACCTGAACTGCTGCCATGTTTCTTTAAGGGTTAGCCTGATGAATTGGCTGCCTGGATCAGATACAGCGTGGCTTACAGTCACACCGGCCTCTCAGACAGCGTGACTTCCTCCCGGACCGCAGCCACGCAACATCTGTCAGTATCAGCTGGAATTAAATGATACACGCTGGGCATATTCTTAACACCATTATATTATTTCTGAGTGTTCATTATTCATTTTTCAAACTCGTTGTACTGCAGAGCTGTAACATTAAATGATGATTTATCTAAGCTGCAAACCCCTCAGTAATTTCTTTTGTCTTTTATACCTTGATGAAAAAAATTCTGGCAACCTAAAGGTACAGTGTGTAAGATTTAGTGGTTAAGCAGCATCTATAGCAGAGCAGAATTGGAAGAAATAAAATATAAGTATTAGTTTTAATTAGTATGTTAAATTCAATCAAAATAGGGAGAATGTTTCTTCTCCCAAAGGCTGCACGGTTGGATTGCTATGATTCTATATTAGCCCAGAATGGTCAAACCTATCACTGGATATAAAGACTTTGACATTTATCACAGCTGACGAAGGCTCTCAAACGAGCTTGTGGTACAGCAATCTGCAAACTTATCACTAGATGGCACCAGAAACTACACACAGTAACTTTAATCCTTGTATTTTTGCAAGCAAATATTAGTCTACTGTAAATAGCATTAAGTCTTTACACACAAAATAGCAAAATGCCAAAAGTTGTTTTAAATCCCAAACTGTCTGTATCAGACAAAGTCTAGTGTTGTTTAATCATTGTGCTTTGCAGCAAAATGTGAAATAAGTGAAAACCTCTATAGCAGGGCTCCCCAAACTTTTTCCTGTGAGGGTCACATAACTTTATAAGCGTGTCTCTTTGCGATTTTCAGGTTGTTAAAACAACGATGTTCTGCATAATGCACATCCCTGTTCTTTTATATACAATCAACGAAAATATAAGACTTTTATGTGCGCCTTGTAGTCGTGAAATTCGGTATATGAAAAAAAAAATCTAAATGCTCTCTGGTATTGTTCAGGGGTGGAGGCGGGCCGCGAGCCGTAGTTTGGGGACCACTGCTTTAAAAGGAGCAAAAGAAAGGAATCTATAAAGTAAGGGAACAATGTGCACACTGTGCTTGTCTCTTATTGGACGGGATCCCAGTGCAAACAGATGAGCTCAAAGCCACATTGAACCGGTTTTCTGTGAGATTGTGTTTCTACAAATAAAAAATATAATTGGAAAGATAATGTCACATAGAAAAAGAACATCTACATATGTTATCTGTAATCAGTTTGCATTAAAGAAGACCAACAACAACATGACTTGTTTTACTCAGTAAATGAAATGTGCTCATTTTGAGATGCCTGGTGTACAGAGCTATGAGATATATGTTAAGCATAAAAGCAGATGATGGTGAATGTGTGGCTGAGACATTTTAAGCTACTGTAACAGGAAACAGTAGAATATGTGATTTAAATGGCACACATTCTAACATAGGTATGTGTACATATTTTAAAGGCCCTACACTTGCTCACTTATTGTGTGATTAAACGTCACCTTCAGAATAATGTACATCATTATCATTCTTATTTGTACCATGGACCTCACATTTACCAGCTCTGTCTGTCCGGATTCCACCTGAGCAGAGGACTCATCATTGTAAAAACACACGTGCAGCACAGCACAGTCTTTCTTTAATTACACATTCTGTTTCACGAGCTGCGGACAGTGATAAGATGCGAGTCTGATTAACAAATGAGAGGACCGCGATGGATCGATTGATGGTGGTTAATTATTTTCCAGCCCCTGGCATGTCCCTAGGAAATAGATTTCACATCTTCCTGTAAAATACATTGACCATGTATATGCAGGTCCTCATTTTATTTTAAAAATTCAATTTGATTCTGGCTATCCTGTGGCAATCCTTGAAATTTATCGACTACCATGAAGTAGATTTCAATTTCATTTTTTTTTTTATACTAGTTAATGACAGAGCAGCGAAAGCAACTCAGATTAATATGAACATATCATGGACTGTAAGGAAATCTGCTTCTTTTAGGAAGGCATATGCAGGCAAAGCCACGTAAAAGATTGATTCTCATGTCCTGAGACAACTGAACTGTGCATTGTGTGGAGGGAAGGTGCTGCTACAGTAATAATTCCTCCCCTCAGTGTCGTTTATCCCGTCCTGCCCTCCAGCTCTTCTCAGTGAGGAGTTTATACTCGGGTCAGGACCTAAATACATGGCTCCTACCGCCGAGCACCAACAAGCCTTAAACCTGTCAGCCCATCCCTCTCTCCGCTCCTCCCTCACTCCTTCTTCCAGTTGGTCCTGACACTTTCCTTCTTTCACTTTTTACGTCTCTATCTGAGAGTGATGACTGACACTGGGACACAGTGTGCAGAGAATATGATAATATATTTAAAGCAGCAAATGCTTTTTGTTTTTCTTCTTGAGAGAGAAAACAATTAATTAATTACCAAAACAGTTAATTAATTTTCTGTTGACAAATTTATCAGTTATTTGCCATTTCAGCAGTTGTTTATATCAAATACATATTTTCTTTTTTCTGGTGGGAAACTACATGAATGGTGTGTATTCTATTTTAACATTGCTTACACAATTCTGTTGTCGTTATCAGGTTGAATGTGTAAAAATTGAAAAAAATATATATTCTCTTAGGTTGGTTACCCTGAAAGTGACAATTATGTTTATACAGTACATCACATGTGCACGCTTTTCAACAGATGCTGTAAAATAAGTGAAATACGGCTCAAAGTTTAAATGATTCTTTTTTTTATTGCTCTATGTTTCTGTAATTTAGAAGAACTTGCTGAATCTTAATGAACACCCAGATGAGATGAAGCAGATGTAGATAGGACAGTACTGTCTTATATTAATTCAGTGATATGCATAGATGTTAGATCTTTCATGGGAGAAAAAACACAAGTTTTGCATTTATATATTTGTTTGGTATAGTAAACAGTGTATTTTATATTCCTAACAGTGGAGCCAATCAATCTCCATCTGAAGACCTGCTGTATATGTTTTCTTCCTAAAGGCTTTTCTCTTCCGTACTCAATGCTTTGACAATGCACGGAACCCCGCTGTTTTGTCGATACAGCAGCATCGGAACTGAACAGCGAGTGAGTGGGAGGTGAAGAGCAGAGCAGACATTTGGTGCCTGATTCTGCAGAAGACACTACGTAAACCCCGCAAGCTGCCACTGAACGTTTGCCAGCGATACTGCATTGGCCACTGTTACATTTTTAATAGTCACCAGTGCGATGTCATTTATCCAGCGACACATTAGGAAAGGGCATTTAAGGTGGCAAAGACAGGGTTGTAAAGGTGGCTTAGCCGTCACCGGCTGTGATTACATCGCTGCCAGACCTGGTTTAGTACACATTCATCCAGCGTAGGCCTCCAAAATACTGCCACGGAGCCTGAAGCCTTTTAAGGTGCTGCAGCAGCCACGGAGGATTCTATACTGACCGAATGGTAAATGTTTCACCTGTTGAATTGGAAAAATCTTTCAAACCCAATCTAATAATGGGGGGTCAGGACGGAGCTGGTGTCGCCGGTAATGGAGGTCAAACCAGGGTGAGGATATAAGACTGGGCCCGGCGACGAGTCACGGACACAAACGTTTTCTTCAGCCAAGTCAGTAGAGCCACAAATGAATGTTTGTCATGGTTTCTGCGTTAGATCGGTGCAGAAGCACCAGTAATATGTCACCGCGGCTGTAATGGCAGCTGCTAAATGATCCAAAAGGAAACAAAACGTGGTTATCTAAATGTTGCAAGGAAGTCAGCCCGGTCTTGTTGTCTCATTAGAATCTGTTTATCTTTTGGAAAGTTTCAGTGTCTCTCTGGCTCAACGGCTAATTCAACCGTTGCCAATTAATTAATCAACGCAATTGATTGGCTGGAATAATCACCTCACTAGATAACCATGCCCTAATGAGAAGTTAATTGAAAAGTATCAATGACTAAAGCAGCGTTGAGGCAGATGCGGATGGGGATGTTATAAAACTCAAGCAGAGAGATTTCCAAACTGTTATTCATTCCTGTTCGACCCCCCCCCATGCTCCCTACTCCAGCTGGTGATGTGCCAATGAAAAGTGAAAAGGAGAAAAGGAGGATAAATCATGACCCCCAGTGGCTCGGAAGCCAGCAACACAGGCTGCAAATACAGTATGTTCTCAGAAAAAAACGAAACAAACGAAGGCCTTGTTATTTTCCTCCGTCGACCCTGTCCTCATGCCAATAGTTCTGATGTGAGTCACTGCGGCGTAGCCCACACTGTGTCTATTGACATCATCAACCCTTAATGTCACTCAAAATAGAAAATAACTAGCGGTATAATGTACTGGAATTTAAAAAAAAAAAAGAAGTGTTAAATGAGTCTTCTACATCCGTGAACTCTTATCACTTCTATCTTATAAAAATCATTGTATCTGGGATTCATCTGACCATCCTATTAGAATTAACTCTACCCCCCTAGCATCATGCAATGTGTTCCAAATGATTTACTAACTATTACATTATGTGGCCACTTATGTGTTCTAATTAGAAATAAGAGTACATGGATTGGGTAATCCACTCGCACATCTGCAAGAGTTTTAAATTTCTCGTTTCCCTCCTAGTTTTCTTTCGTTCCACCCTCAGGACAAACAGAAAGTGTTTTCTGCACACGCTCATTTCCATAAAAAATCCCACACACCTACTGTTCTAAAATATCTCTTCCCACGAGTGCATTATTCAGTTTGAAAAACAGATTCCTTTATGTTGTGAATGCGGCGGCTTACCATGAGGTATTACTCAAGGCAACAAAATGACAAACAGAAAACATTAAACATGGCCGGTCTGTGATGCTTCATAACAAAAGATAACAGGGAGATATGACGGATGATCTAATGGATGGAGCTTGATTATTGTTATGATGACCAGGAGCAGTTCCAGCGGGAACCCCTGGTGTGCCTGGACTGTCAGAACATACACAGCCTGAGAGCTTCAAGTGCCATGCAGTCATCAGTGAGAAAAAGAAAGATAAAAAAAAACAACTCCTCAACACATCTGTGGTGCTCCGCTGCACCCTGGAGAGGAACATCAGCTGTCTGTCATCAACACCAGAGCAAAACCGGTCACAGCATCCAGAGGGGTGTGGTGGTGGTGGGGGGGGGCAAGGAGTCAGCATCACAATCAGTATCACATGACAACTGAGCCATCTCCATGACAACTGAGTCATCTCCATGACGACAGAGAAAACTCTATCCAATGATGACGAAGGCAGAGGGATGCAGTTGAAAGCACCAGGAAAATTTAAAAAAAAAAAAAAAAAAAAAAAAAAAAGTGGACCATCTTCTGAAGTTCCAGTTCTCCACTCTCGGTGGATGCAGACGTGATCGTACCCACTGAGAGGATTGGATCAGCGTCTCAATTAAATGGAACGTTATTCTCATCTGTGTTGGAGCTGGACCCTTCTATCAGGAGATAATCGCTCTTTGCACAAGTGTCTGTGTCAGACAGTTAATGACAATGCATCAGTGCAGAAATGAGAAGTGGGAACGTGCCTCTATAGAAATTTACATTCACCCATTCTTTCATCCACAAGTTATTTTTTCCCGAAGAGCACACAAAATCACAAAAACAAAATCAGCTGATTATCAAGTGAAATATTGCTACGAGGGTGTCTGTCTGAGATACAGCTTGTGCATGGTTGAGGTTAGAGTGTGAGACCCTCAGCCAGTCGTGGAAGACGTATGAAGCTGTTTGACAAAGAACCTCCAAAGGAATGAGAGAAGCTGGGAGATGCAGTCCCCCGCGCTCAAGGACGCCCAGCAATTCCAGCTCTCACCTCCTCATTGTCCTCCTCCGCCTCCACTTTATTTTTCATCCCACGCTTAAGTGCTGCCGGCGCGTCGGCGAGGCTGACAGCTTGACACCTGTGGAGATTGTCAAGTTGCAAACCAAAGAGCCGCAACATTGCACGTTGGCCTGCGTGACGCAAGGAAGAGGAAAAGACTGGAGGCCGTGCATGGAGGTGCTGCTTGCATCCAGGTGGGAGAGCATGTCGATCTAACGTTTGGGAAGAATATTGTCTTGCATACCTTAATAAAATTATTAAATTTATTTTAGGGGTTCTCAACAACGGGTCCAATTATTTTCTATACTTCTACGAAAGGCCTGACCTTTCCTACAGGCACAGCCTACAGAATAAAAGTCTTTAAAAAGTAAATACACAAATAAAAAAGGGAAGTGTGCTTGTTCATATAGAGCTAGGTAGTGGCTGTATATAATGTATATATGCATATTTATATCTGTTCAGAAGAAGTGTAACCCCCCCCTGAGTGTCACAGGGTGTTTGGCATGCTGCTAAAAGAGAATATTAACTTCCATCTATCAGCTGACATCACCTCTGCTCCGCCTGCATGAATCAGCCAGCTGACCAGGACCGAGCAGGAGAAGCAGAGCTGAGGAGCTGCTGCGGCTCTCCGAGGAAACAACAAGCCCCCTCAGTCATGAGAGCAGCTGGATCAGCACACATTAATGATCGCAGCCCTTAAAAAGCATCTGCGTGCTCCATCACCAGTGTTTAGTTAAACTCATTAGACCCATTTATTCTGCCGCCCAGACGCGATGATGGGAAATGGCCCGGACGTGTTTTTTTTAAACGGGGCCACAGATCTTGTTGTGTCAGATGCGATGATGGGTGGAAAAGCACTTACCAGAAGACAGCCTGATCTGTTAAATGCACACAAGGACGCAGGTTTTCTACGAACATTTTGTATGTGTGTTTGTTGAAAGAGGGGGGGGGTCTCGAGGGTAAAACTTTTTTGGATTCTGCTGATTTTTTTTTTGCACCTAATTGTGCCCTTTCAGCATCAACGTGTGGTAAAAATGTCTTCATTTATGTAAAGGAAAGCACTGCGGCCAGGTGACAATTTAAAGTCGTAATATAATGCAGTAAGGATCTGGGATTTTGTGGGCTGTTGCTTTCAAATAGCTATTCTCCTGTAAATGTAGATAAACTTTTCTCATTTGATGCTATCCCTGCTGAGTCAACACACATATAGGCGTGAGTTACTACATTTTTCAAAATAAAAGTCCTATGATTTTTTTGTTGGGAGTGCGGAGAGGAAAAAAAATGCCTGTTTTCTAAATACTGAAGGGGACATATGCCCTGCGTCCCCACTGACATGTACACGTAATGAATGCACGCATCTAAACTCTTTTCTCCATCTGATGCCAGCAGCACAAACGCACTTTGACTTTTTCACTGTACAGTCAACACAGTACAGTAAACAGAAAAAAAAAACACACACACACATTTTGCATTGGTTGGCATAATATGAGCACGATCTGCCTCTGAGCCCGTGCGCTGCTCTTTGTCTAATTCCTCCCCTGCATGTGGGCATCATCACCCACATCCCGGTCCTCTCCGTAGCCGAACACGAGTGTGGCTGGGAGCGGATGTGCCACCTACCGTTTCCAGAGATGTGGTTGTGCAGCTCTCCGTGTCCGGGCTGCCTCGTGCAGACACCAAGTTGCATGTAGAGTCCCATGTAATGTAAAGTCCCCAGCAGCACCCGGAACGCTCCCATCGCTCTTCTGCTTTATCTCGCTCTCCTCTCCTTCTCTATGTCTTTTTCTATGCACGTCGGGGAAATGAAAAAGACGATTTTTTTTCTATTTTGTTTGTTGTTTGTTTTTTTAATTTTGGTATTTAATATATATTTTCTTAATCCAGGTGACTTGTGGCTGGCGGAAAGTGAGTGAGAGCCCTGCGAGTAACCCAGACGCCGCGCTGCCTCCCCCTGTGCCAGCAGACTGAGCGGCTCCGCTGCCTTCAGCCGGCTCTACATGCGGCGGAAGGACACCTCTCCCAAATGGGAAGGGCCACGGCCTACGGTGGGGAACAGTTTAAAAAAAACAAAAAAAAACGCAGTATTTAATCAAACATCGGGTTTTAGGTTTCACTACGGAATTTTAACGCCTTTTAAACATTACGTAATGTTTTATTAATGCGTATTCAAATCCGTTACCATATAACATTATCCGTGCCATATTGTAGCTTAGTGACCACACACAATTTAGATATTTTTATTAAAAGATCTGATAAATCTAAATCCTATAAAACATGTGAGTTACAATATAGTTGATCCTCCAATAATATAAGGCATGTAAATAAAAAATCAAATCATCAAATGGATCAAAATCAAAAGGAGTGAATTCAACTATTTTTCCTGCTGCTGATACTACACTACTCTAAGTAAGTATGTCAGTGAAACTTTTCTTTAATATAGCACAATTTGGGGTAAGTGAAGTCTACTACTTGCTCCTGCATTTAATGCGATGCAGCATAACATCACTGTATCCAAGACTGCATAACCAGTTTGAATTACGACATTTACTTTTACTAGTGGGACGCCTTCATCAACTTCATCAGGGGGGGGTAGAGCTGCTGTTTGTGAAGCAGCCTGTAATCTGCTGTTTCACTTATTCCTTCACTCACTCGTGAGAGTTTGGAACAATCTGTAATAAGCTTCATCCTGAATGTCTGCCTGGGGAAGACTAAAAGGGAGATGAAGAAAGACTGTGGTACTGTCCATGGTGCTGAAATGCAGACTGAGCGTTACTGTCTGTGGTGCTGAGATGCAGCTTGATTGTTGCTGTCCGTGGTGCTGAAATGCAGCCTGAGCGTTATTGTCCATGGTGCTGAGATGCAGACTGAGCGTTACTGTCCCTTATGCTGAAATACAGCCCGAGTGTTACTGTCCATGATGCTGAAATGTAGCCCCTGTACTGCTGTCCGTGATGCTGAGTTGCAGCCAGTGTGGAGTTGAAATGCCGCCTGCTTGTCACTGCGGAGGAAACTGAATGTAGCCTCTGTATTGATCACAGACTGAACAATGGAAGACAACATTTCTAATTATAAGCCACACTATAATATGGGCTATTGGACTTTATGGAACAATATGTTACTGCTTGTATAATCTTCAGTGACAGCATAGCCAGGATATATTGTCTATCCTGTTAAGACAAAATAATATACTATGTATCCCATTCATCTCAGGAAAATACCCAGGGAAAGGTTTTTTATTACCTTTACCTCATGAATTCTGCATTAAATGCTTATAAATTACGATCTTGTGCCTTTGACTATACTAACATGTAATTGATTGTCCAATTGTTTGTATATGGGACAAAATGCTAAACTTATTATGTGGTGTAACCCTAAAAACTTGGTACGAGATAGTTAAACTCACTTAAAAAAATTAGAAATAAACATGCTATCAACTAGTTTTATATTCTACATAGATATTCTAGATTCTTTTAAATGACACAAAACTAAAATTAACACAAAATGTATATATCGAGATCAGATGAATGCCTCTTAAAACTATACTTTAAAAGTTTTTGACTTTCTTATCTTGCCAACCATGATTTTTCAATGAACCACACATATACATGTTATCTTTAATCTGCAATATATTAGGTGTGTAAATTAGCTACAGAACAAAATTAAAATAATGAGTTGTTTGTATTAATTAGTCAGCATTATATCACATTTTGATCAAGGTCAGAACTGTTTCGATGTTCTTTTTTTTTTTTTTTTTAAATATTCCTTTGAATTACTTAAAATTTCAATTATATATCCTACTGATGCTCTTATTCCTGTGTGATCAACACACTGTACATATTTTGTAATTAGAGTTTTAGCATGTGTACAAAGCTACACACACACACACACACACACACTCACGTACACACACCAAGACAGCTGACTCTTCCTCAGGGTTTAGGTTAGTATGCAGAGTTTGTTTGTCTTCCAAGAATAACATTGCACCTCTCTCAAAAATGTTAAGTTCTGCCTAATTTGTCTGCAGTATTTTGTTCCAGTAGCCTGGTGAAACTTGTTCTTCATTAAAATTGAGATTAGCAGACATTTTTGTTCTTCTTGATGGCATATTTTTCCTGTCCATTAACGCCATTCTTTTTTTTTTCATTATAGTTATTCTTGGCCCATTGAACAAAGACATTAGCAATTGCATAACACATGTGCAGGTCCATAACCATCCACGTAGAGTTCTTTGGAATCCCCCTCTGATACATATGGCAATGATCTTTGTCTGATTGATAGAGAGACGTTTCACCTCATCCAGGGGCCTGTAAGTAATATCTGAATGTCAACATTCTGATTGGATAACCTGACCCTGATTATCCTCTTTAATAAACGCCATCATCCCAGACATTTGTCTGCTTATTTTTCCAGTCCAGGACTGTGACTGCTTAAACTTTTCTCAAACCACATAAAAATACCATTCTATAAACCCGGCCCTGCAACTTTACATCCAAATTGAAGGTACGGGGGTGTTAGGAATGGAAAACAGGACAATATACTTGAATTTGTTTTTCTATTCCTCACAGTAATGCCTTTGTGATGATCACCAAGTGGTGGTCAGTTTACCTCAGGGGTATCATTAGGCCCCATTTACTGGAGCATGCGCCTTTGTTTTATGCCAAAATAAAACAAGCATGGGAAATGAATGTATTTTTTTCAATGTCCAATAACGTCTAAGGAGTAAGAGCTGCCAGTTTAGTGGCGATAACTTAATATAGCAGCTGAGCTCAGCCCCTGTGTCCCGACCACTGCTGCAGTCTGACTGTTGGACTGTGCCAGCAATTAAACAGCTTTATTTTGAGGCCATGGATTCGAGTGATGACTGCTTTATGTGTGTCAAGCCCCATAAAGGACAATTTATAATCAATTTAAACTGCAAACACAAGTGGTATCCACATGCGCATCATTGCTACTGACCGGCCAGCCAAGAAATGTATGTTTCAGTGAGCCAGGAAAACAAACATCCTCCTCCCTAACCTGAAACGGACTTCCTCTTTCAATTAAAGAAATCTTACCATCTAAATTCAAATCCAGTCAAGAGTCTCTGTCACTCAACCAGCTCCAGCCTGTCCAGTTCAGGTCTCCCCGTAGACAGCCATTAATATTAGTGTCTGTTGGGAAAGTGGACCATGCCTTCAGCCTGCCCTGTCAGCTTCATTACACTGACTGAGTGGCTGCTGTCTGTACGGCGTGTTCATGGCTGAATTATGTCAGCTCCAAGTCTGCTGGTCGGGCCCAGCACAGACACCTGTCACACACAGTGATTTCACCTGGCAGTGGACACAGGTGGGTGCCATCTTTCCGCCTCATAATCCCATCCGTGACCATGTTGGGATGAGAGTGTGGAGCTGGGCGGGAGCTGTGCTAGCAGAAAGCTAAGGGCAGCCACGTAGAGTCTAGCCACCTGTCACTCAAAGTAGAAACTCCCTTAATTAAGATTGCATTTAACCTTTATAAAATGTAAACAAAAAAATTTGTACCAGGCTGTAAAAATGTTTATGCTGCTAAACTGTGACTCTTTTTTGAAATTTTAGGAACTGCAGTCTTTGACGCTTCTGCATTGGCTTCATTTTTCAGCCCTGGAGGTTGCTTCTCGGTGAAAAATCGAACTCAAATTTCCCAATTAAAATAATTGGGAAACAACCATCGTACCTTCAACAGTTTTATTGGACAGTTGAAGGTATTATGGTTGTGTGTAATGTAGTTGCTTACTCTCAATAAAAGAATACCTTCTCTCCTCAGTCCCCTTCTAAAAGAGAAGAGCCCAAAAGCACAGCAGTGAACAGTGTTTGCACTCAGTCATTTGGAAAATACAATTATTCACCCTCCTCTCGGCTGTGAAATTGCTGTACAACCGCTGTTAAACACACGGCAGTCATAATCACTGATAAGAGATGCGTGGGGCTGGGCCTCCTCTGCCAATACAATATGCAAACGACGTCCTGCCGTTATACCCATCTTGTTACCGAGCGATGTTAGAGTTTGTAAAGACGATTAGGGAAGGCGGCAGATGAGACAGCTGTCAGTGAGCGGCCCCCGTTTCCTCCCAACGCCTCTGTTTCATGCCAGGATGATGATCAGGGAAGCAGAGAGGATGTAGTGAGTTATCCAAAGATCACAGGAACATATCTTCGACTAGAAGGCCACTTAGAACGGTCAGTCTTCTGTGTAACGTGCAAATGTGCAGCATAACCAATATGTAGGGCTATAGCTTCAGCACGATCAGGAAACTATTGACATTTCATTGATCAGTGGGAGAAGTAATAGCCACTAAAGCAATTGTAATTGCACATATTTCATATTAGGATCTGCTTTAAAATATAATGGGTTTGTCCATGATTCATTTTCTACCCTTCTACCCAGTTTCATGAAAATTGTTTCATAATCCTGTTCACAGATAAACAGACAAACAGCACTGAGAACACTACCTTGCTGCAAAAGTAACAAAACATCAATACTGTCTGAATGGATACTGCATTGGGTCTTTGTGGGAAAAGACTAGAAAACAGTTAATCACAGTAGTATAGGTGCAGTTCAATGTAAAAACTCAAATGCTCCAATCATGGCAGTAAATACATGCAAGCTATTCCCATTCCTAAGATTATGACATTTGTAGCTTGAAAATGGCAAATACTGATAGAGGTCCAATTGTCACTCTCTTTCAGTTCATAGAAACATTATGTTCGATTCAATGCATTTCTTATTATTTCTTCCATTGACCAAATGTAAAACAAACCAGTTATTTTCTATTACTTGTTTGTCTGTCTGTGGCCCACATATCTGTGGTCAGATCAACCTCAACTTTAGTGTGCATCAAGAGATTCATCCTAAGTGGTTTTACTTGGCCTATCAACACAATTTAAAACCTTGTATAGGGATTGAGATCCCTGTATTTGCATCCCTAATGTACAATTTGTCTATTAAGACGTATGTAACAGCCCAACCCACACTCATTTAGCCACACACAAAAAATCTACTTAAGCTTCCACTTTTCTATAGGAATACCTACCTCCTATGGACACTGCACTAGTATGTCAAAAAATGAACGTTGCTTTCCCTACTCTTACTGGTAAAAGTGGACGGTGCACTAGTTGATGTCTGTAGGGGAAGATTCTTATTCTTATGTTGAAGCTGACTGTATGCGCAAAACAAAGCATAATCCTAATGCACAGTTTGTGTGACACTACAGTGTGCTGCAAAAATGACAAGGATTCATATCCGACTAAAAATAGTGGGTAAACTGAGTTTAAGTGGGTCAGCTCCTGACTACTCTGATAAAGTCTCTGCAAAACATCCCCTTCTATTTCCTCTCCGCATTGATCCGTCCTCTTTCTCACGCGCTCAAAATGCACGAGTAATTGGGAAGGTTCCACCCCGCCTCTGCATAAATACAGACAGTGAAGTATGGTGCACAAGACAAGGGAGAATAATACCAGTAGGTTTGTTTGTGCATACGGCACAACAATAATACACCTCCACACTGATGTGTGTGAAAGGCGTCACAAAGAGAAACAGCAGTGGGCTGAGAGCTCCGGGAGGCTGCTGAGACGCAGCAGCGGGTGGGTTCAGACAAATGGAGAAGAAGCAGGTCTGTGAGGATTCTCTCCCCCTGCAAAGGAAGCTGCAGATGCACTGTGCATTCACAACATTTTTAGTCCAATTTCCTCGTTTCCGCATTTTGTTGCAGTTGCTAAAAAATCATTTGTATTTAAACATGCCTCAACAATCTACACTCAGAAGGTTATAATTAATAAGTGAAAACAGGATTTCTTTTTTGCAAGTTTATTAAATACCACATCAGCATAAGTATTGAGACCCCTTGCTTGGTATATAGTTGAATCACCTTTGGCAGCGATTACAGCCTTTGAGTTTTCTCAGGTATGACGCAATAAGCTTTGCACACCTGGATTTGGGGATTTTCTGCCATTCTTCTGTGCAGATCCTCTCAGGCTCTGTTCATTGTCCTGTTGGTCCTGAGTGCCGCAGAGCAGGTTTTCATTAAGGCTATCTCGGTTCCTCGCTCCGTCCAGCTTTCCCTCGACCCTGACCAGCCTCTCAGTCCCCACTGCGGAGGATCAGCGCCACAGCACGATGCACCGCCATGCTGCAGGTGGCTGCTTTCCTCCGGACAGGATGCTTAGAACTAAGGCCAAACGCCCAGGTCGGCGGAGTGCTGCAGTGATGGTTTTCCTTCTGGAAGTTTCCTGCATCTTCCACACAGGGTCTCCGGAGCTCAGCCTGGGCGACCATCTGGTTCTTAGCGACATCTTTTCTCAAGGTCTTTCTCCCCACATTTGCTCAGTCAACTGTAGGAAGAATGTTGGTTATTCCAAACATCTCCAATGTAAGAATTAGAGGTCACTGTGCTTTCTGTGAACCTTTAATGCAGCACAAACTTTTTTGCAGCCTTGCCCGGATCTGTGCCTCAATATAATCATTTGTGAGCGCTGCAGACAGTTTCTTTCACTACTGCTGTAAGATCTTATATAGACATATGTTGCTGTCTTAATTATGGCCTATTATTTAAATTTAACACAGCTGGACTCCAACAAAGATGCAGAAACATCAAAAAAATTATGCAAAGTGTTTTTTGTCAATGCAGTATTCCAGTTATTCCTTTTCATTACATTTGCAAACAAATAAATTCTGCTGTGGCTCTGTCATTATGGTGTACTGAGTGCAGATTAATAAGGGACAAAAAATAATTTGAATGCTTTTAGCGTGAGGCTGCAACATAAGTTGTGGGTCTGAATACTTTCTGAAGGCACTGTAGGTTTGTTGTCTCCATCTGTGCCTCCGTGCAACAGAAACCAAGTGAAGCCATAATGACAATCACGTGCACAGACTCTTATCAACAACCTGTGCCAATCTCACTCACTAAACTGTAACAATAATCAAACACGCAATCAGGGTTTTATTACCAAATGTTTTATTTGAAAATATTTTACAGATAAATCCAAAGCAAACAAACCAGGTAAAAAGTGGGAGGACCGAGGGAGAGAGATTAAGTGAGGAGAGATATCAGATCTGTCGGATCTGCAACGTCTATCCGTGATTATCCCGCCGTGTTCAACACCACGGTACAGAAAATAAACAACACTGAGAGCATCTCCCTTTCAGTTGAGCTGCAATCTTACTGACTACTAGTGGCATGTTAAAATGCTCAGATACAAAACCCTGATGATAAATTGGATTTAATAAATTCTAAATACTAATTAAGTATGGTTTGAGTTCCTTTTTCCTCAACATCAATGTCAAATATGCAGGTTCTGAAAGGAGTGAAAATATTAAATAATAAAGGATTGCTTTAAGTCGACGAGCAATCACCAAATTTGTGTGCATGGAAACATACTGGAAACAAGCGTATGTATCGGAAAAAATAGATTCTTTAGTTCGCAGACTTTTCACCATCAGTCCCAAATTAGATCTATGAGGTTTCAGTGCTCTCACGTGTATGAACATATTGTTTGAGTGTATGTTTGTTTGTGTGAAGAGAGACAGATTAGAAGCTGTCTACGAGCTCCATGATCCTCTTCCGCTCGGACTCTTTGAACTCGTCGCTCTTCCCGTCCCCGATGCTCTCTGCGTATTCTGTGGAACAAGGGGAGAGAAAAGTCACATCGGTTGACTTGACAGCACCTGTGTGGTTGTTTGACTGATGAGGTTACAGAGAAGAAGTCAGAAGTTCACAAAAATCAATCCTCAGCCCTGAAAGGAAGATGAATGTGAAGGGAAAATTCATACATACTTTAAACTTTTCAAAGTGTTTCTCTTTAATCACTGTAAACAAGGGCAGTATAAGGGATTACCCGGTTTATATT
The DNA here is from genome assembly GCA_036785175.1 of Eupleurogrammus muticus. NCBI lineage: Eukaryota > Metazoa > Chordata > Actinopteri > Scombriformes > Trichiuridae > Eupleurogrammus > Eupleurogrammus muticus. The sequence continues at coordinate 18,744,461 of JAYKQN010000008.1, forward strand.
GTATGAAAAACTCTAAGTACCATCATGTATGCTACACACAGAAGACAACAAATGAGCTGTATATTAAACTTTTATAGGGCTGCCACAACCAATTATTTTTCCAATTAATCAATAACAATTTTGTCTATAAAATATTTGAAAACTGCCCAAAGAGGTGTTGAAAATATTGATTTTATGTTTCAACTTTTCTTGAACAATCGATTCATAGATAAAATGACCTGATTAATATCATATATGCATTTCAATCAACCAATTTACAATCAAATTACTACAAACTAAATAATAATTAATCCAGCATTGTTACTCAGTGGGAAATTTGGCACTGATCCTTCTTTTCCTGCTCAGAATACAAACATGTTAGAAAGGAGATGTGGTAGCTTGAGTGGAGTCTTCCAGTACATCTTATTGTACACACTTAGAGTGTGAATATAATTAAAATTAAGCTATTCATTTTATTTCTAAGGCCTGAGCTGAGTGCATTAAAAGTACCTATTGAAAAGCTTTTCACTGCAGCCAACAGAGTGTCAAGTCTGCTCATCAATGTTTAACAAAAAGTCATATTTCAAGATATTCCCTGAGAAATATCTTTCATATCATGAGGTCCTCAGACAGCAATCCAGCCAGAGTCCTCTGTGAACAGTAACCAGACCAGGTTTCTGTTACCGGTTCCTTTTATTTCCTGCGCCTCCCACACAAGGCCTTTGAGACCGTCTGACGGTTGATTTGTGAGTCTAATGTGCAGAAAGGGAAAGTTGCAGCTGCTGCAGCCCCACTGGGGTCCGGGCTTTCGCTCTGTCTCTCAGTCAGCCTCTCAGGCAGGGATTACACGTTAATTCCACGGAAGTCGACGCAGAAACACACAAAAAAAGACAACTTTTCTCCCCGAGACATTGCAGGGGGGAGAGAATGAGCCCTTGGACTTTGGGAGAACGAAATATTGCTGTCGAGGGCACCAAGGAGATTTTGGTTTATCTTGTCTTGGAGTGGGATGTTTTTCTGTTATTAGATAGTACATAAAGGACAGTGACTGAGATAATGGGTCTGAGGAAGGACCTTAGAGTTAGAGTTATTGCAGAAGAATAGAACAAAAAACACACGTCTACTTTTTAGGTGATACAGATCAAGTAGTGTAGTTTTGTCTATAACTTCTATGATGTGATGATAACATAATCATACCCATTAAAATAAGACAGTTTGGTTTATTTTTTTCTAAATAGGTTTGTAAATTTGAATTTTTGTTTAAAAAGGCAGCCTGATCTCTGACTTCTTAGAATTGTCACAGCCTTCCTAAACAGTTTTGATTATTAAATTCTTTAATATAGGCCGGTATCCTATTAATGGCAGTGTCGCTATTGAGCGAATGTGGAACAACATTTAAGACACAATCATCATAATGGTCCTGTGACAGTAAGGTCTGCTGTGTCGTGTTTATCACTGGCTTGGGTCTTGGTTTATATCAAGGTATCCTAACTATGACACGTCACACAATGTCAACTTTAGATCAAAAGTGACATAATTTACTGAATGAGACTTTACAACAGCTGTAGCTACAAAGCTACAAAAGCACTCATTATTGTTCATGACTGGTGTCACGTCATGGTTATGACTGTGTTATGACAGTCCCATATCAAGTAGATAATTGTTTAGACCGGGGCAAAGGTGGATGTACAATACCAGTATTATATATATATATTTTTAATATGAGTTTTACAGTTTATTCGGTGGCCCAGGATACAGAGAGCTTGGTTGAGAAATAGCAGTGTTTAACCACCACCTGGGTGTAGGTTGGGACCAGGGCACAGAGATATGTGCTGCAGCTTCCACAGCAGGCTTGAATGGCAGCACCCGCGTTTTGAATTTGTTCTATGTGCGATGTTACTGACCCAAAACAACAGAATCCTAAGGTTGACTGGGGAAAGCAGGGAAGTGGAGACGGACAGTAACGCTCGACGGCAACATGAAACCCTTCAGCCTCTTTCACTGCCAGCCTGTCATTGTGCGTGTGTCTCTGTGTCTATAAATGTCGGCACAGGCAGAAAGGTCAGCGATTCACTGACTCCCAACTCTCAGCAGAACCTTTTCTTTAGCATGCTAGTACTCTCTCCTTCTGTCACCAAGGCAACGCGGCAGAGGACAATACAGTACTGAGCATCACCATTACTCAGGTCAGTGACTGGGACTGATCTGCCACGAGTACAAGGAGAATCATTTCCAGGAGCAGTCTCTGCAGCAGCAGCAGCCAAGAATAGGGACGCACTGTAGCAGCGGGTGTGATTACAGCTGCAGCCGAGGCTGGGACGCCACGAGCCATTAGAAACACTGTTATACCTGTCGCGGCCGGAACTGGTTCAATCTGGCTACACAAGGGACAACTGACACAGGCGATCTTTTTAGGGTGTTAAAGTTGGCCATTTTATTTCTCTTGCATCCTAAAACTTGCTACAATGCTCCTATATGTTTGTTACCATGTAGAATGCTACACAGGCAAGAAGCAAAATAAATGAGTTATTGACTAAATAGTAGCCACTGACATAGCAATCTATAGAGGCGTTTTGTAAAATAAGTGTTTTCAAGGCTTTTACAGAAAAATGCTTATTGAAGACGATAAGCAGAAAATTTAAAGATTTTGAGTCCTATCAATATTTCAATAGTGGCTGAAATTTAAAAAAACAGAGGGAAACATGGCACAACTTGCATGCAGGTCTGGAATATTCTGGCTTCCACTGGGCTTTTGGCAGCAGTACTATGACAGGGGCAGTTCATGCTGCTGTTCTTTTGTTATAGGGCTGAAACGTGACAAACTGAACCTACATTTTTTAATTGTGTTACTTATTATGGCCTGTCAAATGGTTTTTAATCAGCGAAGGTTAGACTTGTTAAGCATTTGCAACCAAATCTAGCAAATATCTTCATAGCTGTAGCTAACTGTATTAAATGCAACACTAGAAGAGACGTTTAACATCTACTTATGGCTTGTCCATGAGTTTAGACTTGCAACGTGTCACATAAGATACCTAAAGTTTCTGAAATGGAAACCCTTTGCATCAGGTTTCCACAACAAATCAATGCTCATCCTTCCAATGTGCTTAGCTCTCCTTCCTGCAGAGCTGCTTCTCATTCAGCCAGCTGAAGCCATTAAGGTCAAGCTGGCGACACATTCTGCATGCACTTAACCTTTTCCTGCAGTTTCACACTGACCGGGCGGGGCACTTGAAATGAGAGAGGGCTCTACAGTGCAGCCTAATGGAAAGGAAGAGGGCACTCACAAGCGGCCGCACGCGCGCTCGCATTAAAACAGACAGATGCGCCCGTGTCGTGCCATTACAGATGCACACAAACACGGTGCTTAAAGCTCACATACATACAATTTATGACAAATAAATAAAGAAGTCACGTCAAGATCATGCAAGGACGAGTAAACACAACGTGCACATTAATATGTATACAGTGTTGCATTCACGTGTGCACATGCAAGGGCAGACATGAAGGCAATATGCAAACTGAACCACAGAGGAAACAACGCTTTCCCTCAAAGGTGCGTTAATATGCAAAAAAATATGCACATGAAAGCAAGGGAGAACATGTATACACATAAATATGTATGACGAAGGATATGACCACATGCACACACACAAAATGATGTTAGTAAGCAAAAATGTATCTTGTTTGCATATATACAAAAGCAAACATTTAGGAACAGATTATGTATGCAGGGGGAACATCTGTGGGACTTGTTGAGTTTCAGTCGCAGCAGATTACTACAGAGAGCAGAGCAAAACAGAACCGAATGGAAGTCAAACTGTTACTGTTTAAAAGAGAAACCGTAAGCAACATTGCGGAAATATATAGAAAATTGTGCACAGAGATTGAAGTTTTTTTTTTTTTAAACATGGGTAGGGGTGGTAATCTGTGGTGTGGACACAGTTGATTGCAAAAATGATTGCAGATTGATGCAAAAGTGTTGGTGGCAGACTATGGGGAGTGCAGCTCCACTGTAACGGAAACATTTTTGCGGTTAGTTAATGAGTTAGTTAGTAAAGCGTGAATAGCAGCAGATAGCTGTTCGTCTTATGTGTCTCCATGGTTAACATTCGCATCCGTGGACATAATTGATTTCTGTTGTGTTGTTCATGTTTGTCAATTGAGTGATTAGGCTCCTATTTATCTTCATTACATATTAGATGCTGCTAATGTAGCTAAAGCTGGAGCTTTTTTGTGAATTCAACACTCATTTAACTTGTGATGGATAGCACTGATTCTTTTCAAAAAACTAGTGACGTCTATATATCGCAAGACAAAAAAAAATATACTACATACTTTAAGCTGATTTGACTACATTTTTGTAATTAAAACACCTAAATTATGAATTATTAAATATGTGATACCTTATTTTATATACCCTGGATGATCATTAAAAAATCACAGGGCACATTTATCAATAGAGCTATTGTATTACTGGTATTATTACTGGATACTGGTATTGTTGTTTTTTAAGCAGGGCATTATTAGTATGTAGTATTATGTAGTGCTGGATATTGTTTGGGAAATGAAAGATATAAAAACATGAAGTTACTTACCTCTCATGATGTGACGCACGACTTTGACAGATCCTCCCCTCAGGTTGAGAATTTGATGGACTCTCTGTTGTAGCTGAATGCAGAGGAAAAAGCTTTGTTTCCAAATCAAACTGAATTTTAAATTAGCGTCATTCTGGTAGTATACAATCTCTTACATGTAGAGTCTGAAAGTGACTCATTTAAAATTAAGAGGCTTAAGAGCCTGTACTGATCAGGGATATGCTGCAGCGTTTTAAACAGCAGGTACAAAACGTTCTTTTGTAGCACCACAAGAGTCCAGTTAAACCCACACTCGTGGTGAAGTGATTGAGCCGCACTGTGTGCTTTTATAGCCCAACTGATCAGTTTTACAGTAATTAGTAAATCAGTATTCAGTAATCAGAGAGAGACCGCTTTTGGCAAACACGCGTCACTGTGTGTGTGTGTGCGGGTGTACCTGTGCTATCCCTGAGTTGCTGATCTCCACCATGATGTAGCAGATCAACTGAAGGACAAACAGTCCGGCGTCCAGACGCCGAAGGTAGAACTCGTCCTCCATGCCGTCGTCCAGGATCTCTCCACGACGAACCATGTCCTGTGCACATTCATAGAAAGAAAGAAAGAATATGTTTATGCATGACAACCTACAGTTCTCTGATTTCTGGTGTTCTCTGCTCTCTCTTGAAAACTAACAAGGGGATTCAACACACACAGAAAACTGGACACTAAGTTTAATTTAGGTGTTGTTTTTCAGCCATTCCACAAATCCATTTTCTTCATTGACCAGACACACACATCAATTGATTTCACTGCTAAACTGCAACAAAATAGGGAGGGGAAGGACTGCACTGCTGGTGCTGGTACCCACACATACATACACACACTTGCATAGTTATCCATCTTAACAACCTGTCAGTATGCCAATAACACAGTGCTGCCAATATGCACACAGCCCACATTCATCATCATTAGAGATTAAGAAGCAGGCCTGAGGGGGAGATGAGAATCTGAGAGTGTAAACCATGGTGTGCTACAGACACGGACTATGTGTTGCACCAGCATGGAGAGTAAAGAAAGGCTAAAGCTTTACATGATGTTAGATCATCACAATGAGGAAAACAAAGCAGAGACGCTTTTAATCTACAGTCAAATCCTTCTTTTTAACTTCGAGAACCAATGCAAAATTGACTCCTTACACATTCGATGCATATTTTCCATATGAGAGATAAGTTCTATGGCTGGTATAGATAATGCTGAAGCCAACAGACAAGTAATACCTTTTCTTAACCCGTCCATGTCTCAGCCTTTTTCTTAAAGGTCACATATTTCAGAAAGAGCAATTTTATTATCTTTTTGATTATAAGAAGGGCTAGGTGCTACATAACTACCGTCCCATGTTACAAAACTCTCCACAGAGAAAAGCACACTGCCAGGCACAAAATGACCTGTTCTTTCTAGAGCCTCCAGCAAGAAGCTTGAAACTTTTGATAAGTTTGCTGATTGGGGTATCAAAACTTCAAATCAAAACTACAAAAGTGTAAAATATGATCCTATTAAAAATAATTTTATGCATTTAATATTTTTTTATAGTACATTTAATAAATAAATGGAATGGATGAATGATGGAATGACATGTTCTAGTATAGTTTACCTGGTCACTTATAATATATATATATTATATCACTTATAAATATTGATATTTAACAGACATAATGCAAGTCTATCCAGCAAATGGTAGGTTAATTTCCATCTGTTTCAGTTTAGGAAAAGTTGGCTTTTTCCTAAATCAAAAAAAATGTACGTGACACAGTAAGTCAAGGAAAAAGGGTAACTTTTCACAGTGTTCCTAATGAAAAACAAATAGCTTTGAGCGAGGAGCTAAAGGGTAACACACATGACATTTACATCCAAATGATTTAATCTCTAAGAAAATTAAAACTTTGAAAAGGCCTTGTCCGAAAAGATCAATTACAGTGTAAAACCGAATTATAGCCGTGAAGTTCAGCTCATTAACATGCCTCCATCAAAGGGCAGCTCCTGAGGATAATGGTACATGAGTATTCTGGGAAAACCATTTGAGCAGCAGGTTGAGGAGCTGGGATGCAGAACAGCAGCACATCTATTGTCCTGACATTGCCTTCTCATCCGGGGAGAGGAGAAAAGACGAGCGGATACAACTTGGGCACAAAGGCCTAGTGTACACACAGTCAACCGCAGCCTGTTAAAGATGCAAAACAATGCAGATAATTAAAATGAGAACCTTTAATAAAGCCACTGAATGTAGGGCATTTGTCTCCTCTGTGTCCTCTGGGTAGAGCGCTGGCCCAGAATTCTGTTTTATTACAAAGCGGGAAGTTATCACATTGTAAAAAAAAAAAAAAAAAAAAGTCCCAAAGCTTAGTCTTGTTGCTGTCAACCAGTGTGCATTAAAGATGCAAAAAAAAAAACCTTGAAACAAAGCTATTTGAATGTAAACCGTGTTTCCTCTCCTTCCTGTAGCAAAAAAAAAAAAAAGATTATCTCAGTTTCCAGGACAACTCAGCTCGTTACTGGGAGAGGATACAGTCGCTTGCGGCGAAGTTACACAAGTTTGGCAATCAAACTCCAGCAGGGATACACACCACATAGTGTATGCCTAAATGGCTAACAGACAGGACAGCGTGCGTGCATGTACAGTAGTAAGACCCCTGAGGGAAAGTGAAAAAACAGCATGCAAGTGCACAGAGACTCCTGTGTTTGCATTTTCTCTCACTGCGACGCGCAGGATGCAAGTCTGTTTGCTGTCATCCTCATTACTGCTCACGACCACCGCTGCAAAGCAGAGCTGGGGACATTCTCAGGGAACAACTTGGACAACTCAATTATACCCGCGTGTTTCTGCTACAGCCCATCATCAGCCTATCAGCTGAGGAGGGACGGGACTTTAAACCAACCACCTGGAGAAAAAAAGCTGCTTTATGCTAGATAAGTGGAAGTACAGTATACTGGACTGTAATGTGTCTGCAATCAGAAATTAATTCCAAGTAATTCTCCAAGGTAGAAGAAGCTTCAAAGTAACAGAGAAAAAAAAAAAGACTGGTGAAGGGGAAAAAAAAAATAATTGGACTTTTGTAGTGATTTACCCCTTCAGCAAAATCCATGTCTCCATCATCAAGAGGCTTAAAAAAATCCTTGTTTAATCAGTCTACTACACTTCATCTACACGTGTGCTGTATGACTGAGGATTTAATTAGTGAAATCCCAAGAAAATAACAGCTTTCACCTGGAATCACCTGCAATCCAGGAAAAAAAAAATGTTTGTTCATATGACCGTGCAGACAGAGGCTCAGTTTATTTTATTTACTGCACAAAACAATCTGCCTGGGAGGGAGACATGGCTGTCAAAATAAAAGTGGAGAAAAAGGAGGCGGCTTTGGATGGAGAAACGGCTCCCTAATATTTTCTTGGCAGGGGCTGATAGAGTTTAGTTTTAATGGCTTCATCAGCTCCACCTCTAAAGTTATGATTTAAGAAAAAAAAAAAACTACTCCTTCCATACCCCAATCCATTCAACCGTCTCTTCAATCTGTCTAAAAACTTGCAATACAGTACAAAGTCAGGCCAGTAGTGGCCAATCATTTGAAATACCTAAATAAAATAGCATTTTAAGCATGCACAGCGTCACTGTTGCCATAGTAGCCGTGTGCTACAGCCAGTCAGTGTGTTGTTCCTGCTAAACTCTCACTAAACAGCTGCTGCACTGCTCCAGTTGTGTTGTGTGGTGTGGTTTATGTGTCATCCTTCTTTACTGGCAAAGTAACGCAATGTACCAAAATCGCAGGTACATTTTTGTTATAGTTGTGTGGACAGCCTATTATTTCATCTACAAATCTATTACAAAACACATCACCTGTTTTTCGTCACATTGCCTGCCCAAGCCATGCTTTAGCCGTATATATACACGGCTGCAACTACCAACCGAGCATCTACATTCTACATCGACTTTAATTAGTTGAGGGTGTCGACCATCAAGCAGGCCAGGTCCAGGGAGTAGGATCTGCTTTGCCTGCCAGAGGTGATCTTGGTTTGCACTACATGCAGTAATCTTAAATTCAGCTGTAAAGCCAAAGGGATCAATAGTACAGACAAAACCACCACCTGAGCATGTGCTTTGACATCATGAATCCGAAAAGAAGCACAATGGGGACAATAATCGACTCAAACTAATATTTTTGAATGTCTCCTGGCCAGGTTGGTGTGGTTCAGAGGCTGAAATTAATAAGAATGCATGTGGATGAAAAACAAAAAATCTAGATTTGTGTAGTTGGGGCCTGATTTATATTGAGGAGGTGAGATTCTGTCTACTCTGGCATCTTTGTGCCAAATCGTCAGACAGTTCGTCTAAATGACTGACAGCTGCTCGGCCATTAATAACTAGGCCTGCATTGCAAATCCTGCCTCGACCAATTAAATGTGTGTTGTCTCTGAAACAAAGCATCCTGATCTCAGTCTTTGGCAGTGTGATCAGAATCTGTGTATCAGCTCTCTGTGGAGATTCTGGTTTCCCAAGTTTTCCTTTAATTATAGCCCTAATTGTTTAGGCAAAAAAAATGAGAAGCCAATGAGATTGAGTTGAAACTTTGTTTCTCTGGAGATTTAAAACACATCTCACTATATTTCTCTGTAAGTTTGCTCACATAGTGGAGTTGATATGTGACTTACAAAAAAGACATTTGAACAAAAGGTTCAGATGAGCTGTATCTCATCATCCACCGACTCCTGGAGCAAGGGCTTTGGGGCTTTCCCATATGATGCTGTTACCAGTGTCGATCTGGTGTTAATGACGACTGAGCTATCTCCATGACAACCGGGCTAATACAGTCTGACTGGGATGCTGCTAAAAGCTCCAGTTAGTAATTGGACTCAGCATTTGTTTTCCTTTTTTATTCCCAACAATTTTAATTTTAAGAACAAACTTCGATACTAGTCTGGAACATATGAACATATATAGATTATAAAGATATATGGTATGTAGTAACACACATTTTCTGTGATTGTCATTCACCTGAAGCAGGGTGCAGAGACAAATGTTACAGTTAACTGTAGGTCACAGAGGACAACACATGTAAGTAAGCTGATTGGTAAATGCAATTCCTTTTAGAAAAATGGAAGATGGAGAAATGGAAATCTGACAAAAAAAGATTGCACAATTTGCATCTAAAAGTAGAAATAAAACCTTCGGGTAAAATCTGCCTGTGCAATTTCTAACAGGAGTTTCTTGTTCACCCAAACCTTTAAAAATGCCTCATCTGTAAATAACGAGATTGTGTGTGCTGGACATTTTCTTCCGAGTAATAATTTCTCCTGATTAGCTTCTCTGGTCGACTGATCAAGAAGAAAAAGAAAAAAAAATACATTTTCAAATAAGGTCTTAAACAAGTCAATTGCTGCCCCCCTCAAGAGAGCGTAACTGTAATAGAGAAAAGATGTTCCAAAGTACATGATGAATCAGGCCAGACCTTTGGATCTAGACAGGGAGGGAGGTTTTGAACAATGACAAGTGCATTAAATATTCATTATCGTGAGCTGTGGAAGTGGACTTTTGGGATATTAAAACCGAGCCAACGAGGGCAGTTTGGCAGTAATCATTACAGTGGCAGTGTTTTTGTCCATTCGTGAGTTTTGACATTGTGGCCAATAACTTATGTGGCAGCTCAGTCCCCCTGGCAAACACCGGACACAAGAAAGCGGAGAAAGAATAACGTGTTGAAAGGAGGGATTGGACAAGTCAATTACTGCAACCTCAGGGGAGCCTGGCAGCCTGGCTACAGTACAGACAAAGTAATAAGCAGTGATTTTCAGTCTTGGTCCCTTTACTGTAACTCAGCCGCTTGGACGTGTGCGTTTGTGTGATGGGGTGTGTATGATTTATGGGAGTCTGTGTGTGCAATATTAGAAACCATGTACATGTGTGTAGGTGTGTGTGTGTGTCTGTGTATGACGTGATGAACAAGAAACTTTATTTAAGTGTGTTCCTTACTGTATGTGAATGTCATGATTCAAAAGAAGTTCTCCTATTTAAAAGTGTTTATGGCCTAGGGAGAGATCTGTAGTTGTATGAACTGGAGCCAAAACCAAATCCAAATCTGTCATCCAGTATATTACAAATAGTAGGTTTTTAGAAATATTTATTTCATTCAGCTATTTCTTTTTAAATAATATTTTTGCATGTGTCAAATAACTGGTTTCACTTTTGTGAGTGTTATATTACAATAGTTTACTGAAGAACAAGATAATATCCTAAAATTAGAAGTGTTTATAAAAACAAAAACAGGGTAGTTACACTTACATACATTACTGTGTGTGTGTGTGTGCGTGTGTGCACAGCTGGTTGTTATTCCAGTGCTGCCTTTTCCGCTGGGATGCTTAGATGCAGAATTAAAATGACTTCTTTGTCAGCACTTTGCAAAAACCCACTTTGACTGTGACTATGAGTGTGTGTGTTTGTGTGGTTATGCACTTTATGAGGCTTAAGCAAACACCAGAACGAGAGAGGTTAGATATCCTCATTAAAAAAAAAAAAAAAGATGCAGAAGTTTGTAATGAGCACTTTGTATGAGTGTGAGACAACATGCTGATTTCAAGTCTTGATAATGTCCTAAAGAAAGAACAGCCTTTTGCTTTGGGCGTACGTCAATTAGGGATTTTTCACTAAGTGAGGCAGAGCAAAGCAGTTACAAGTGAGGGGGGGGCACTTCACTCAATAAAGGTGTCAGGATATGCAGAACATATCAATGCAAACCAAAAATGTTGATCTGCCAGTGTGGAAGAAGAAAAGACATTTAGTTTAGTTTTCATGTAATTATAATAGTAACACTCATGACAGATATTCATTTTCATCACTGCTTTCTGAATTGTGATCTTTGTTGACATACAGGGTAGACTTGATTCAACAGAGTGACCTGGATGTTTGAAAAACAGCACAAAGCCTACCTGATGCAAAACATATCAAAGTTCTGCAGATGCATACAGTGAATCTGTACATAGAGAATATAACCATCTAAAGTTAATACTAGAAAAAAAGTGAAAACTAGCACAGCATACAACAGTGTGCTGTGATAACTGTAATACGAGGTTATAGATTACTTGAAAAATGACGTTTTTATTCTGAAAATAAATCATCTGCAACTAATATAATGCTCATGAGTACATAAATAGCAAAATATGTATGAAAGTTAGAGCCCTGAACAATTCATACCTACCCCAAGCATGTTACTTAACAGCAAAAAATTCAGAATAATCCATTAACCAGAATTTCTTCCAAATCACTACCAACATTTATGATCATCTGTACATGGTACCATTACCAAAAATCACTGAAAAATTAACATAAATCTAGCAAAACCTGTTGAGGTACTTTGCTAACAGACAGAGAGACGGGCATCAGCTAAAACACTTTCTTGTTGGAGGTAATAGTACTAAAAATTACTACTACTACTACTACTACTAGTAATCCCAAAAACATAGTGTGAAAGAGAGCATATATGGCCCAGAGAAGCTAGTGTAAACACATCTCGTCTCTCTGGAATAATCCGGTGGATGTACTTACTTTCCCAGAGTTTCAAGAGCAGTTGCTGGAGTTGTTATAAGTCAAATGGTGTTCCTGTTAACTGGTCACCTCTGTGACACTGGGCACGATAGCAAGGCGTGTTCTACCTCCTACCTACCAATTTCACCCACTAGGCTACTAATCTGATTGGTTTCATTTACTGATGGTATAGATTTTTGTGAAACTATCAGAAATAATCTATCAATCTAACAATATTTAGTTGTATGTTAATCAAATAACAAATATATATATATATATATATATATATATATATATATATATATATATATAAATACCTGGTGTCAAATTTAAACAAGATATAGTGCACCCAAAAAACTAAAATAACCCTGAGCTTTCTCCTCCATCCTCAGGGGAAAGAAAGAGAAAAAGAAGGAACCACAGCTGATGGGGCAGTAGACAGGCATGCTGTTGCTGAGACAGCTTTAATGTAATAATAATATACACAACTGTATTACAAAAGATCATGAAAACTACCCGACAACAACCAACAGCAGCTGAACATATTTATTCATGATTTAAAAAGGATGTGTGCAGAATCCTAATCCGAAGTAATTATAAAAAAAACACTTTGTTTATCTTTCGTCGTGAGCCAGATGACTTCTTCTTTTCGCTTTCGTACGTTTCACTTCCTTCAGGAAAATATGACTCAGCACATTCTGTATCTCATATAAAATCCTCCTGAGACTGAAAGAGACATCAGTAAATAAGCAATATTTTATTAATAACTTATTCTGCAGGTTACAGCTGTTTTATTGCTTATTTGCATCTGTTCTGTTTAATGAATACCAGAAAAAGCTGTAGATCAATCAAATATCAAACATTCAAGCAGTTATCATGAGTTTTCTTTCCAGCTATCAATACTAACCCGTGAAATATTGTGAATTTCAAATGTAAATAAATATAACTTATGTAATGTAACTTAATGTAATTTAAATGTAGCTTGAACTGTTGATCCACGTATATTTTACTACTACTACTACTGCTCTTCTAGGAATGAATCAGCACTTGATAATCCCTCCCTTTTCTTCCTGCAATAAAAAAAACAAGAGGCTTTTCTGCCCTTATACTTCTCAGGAAGTGAAACTCTCACAGTCTTTGCCACTACAGGGCGAAATGGCGCAGAAAGGAGATCAGCTGGACCGAGAAATCTTCTCTTGTTCAATCTGTCTGGATTTACTGAAGAATCCTGTGGCTATTAACTGCGGACACAGCTACTGCATGAGCTGTATTCAAAGCTACTGGGATGGACAGGTCCAGAAGAAGATCTACAACTGCCCTCAGTGCAGACAGGCCTTCACACCGAGGCCCGTCCTGGTGAAAAACACCATGTTAGCAGCTTTAGTGGAGCAGCTAAAGACGACTGGAGTCCAGGCTGCAGCTGCTGATGATGATCTCTGCTATGCTGGACCTGGAGATGTGGCATGTGATGTCTGCACTGGGAGGAAGCTGAAAGCCCTCAAGTCTTGTCTGACTTGTTCGGCCTCTTACTGTGAGAATCACCTCCAGCCTCACTATGATGTGGCTCCATTAAAGAAACACAAGCTGGTGGACCCCTCGGAGAAGATCCAGGAGAACCTCTGCCCTCGTCATGATGAGGTAATGAGGATGTTCTGCCGTACTGATAAGCAGAGCATCTGTTATCTCTGCCCTGTGGATGAACATAAAGGCCACGACACAGTGTCAGCTGCAGCAGAGAGGACGGAGAGGCAGAAAGAGCTGGAGGTGAGTCGACAGACCATCTCGAAGAGGATCCAGGACAGAGAGAAATATGTGATGCTGCTTCAACGGGAGACGGAGGCCATCATTCGCTATGCTGATAAAGCAGTGCAGGACAGTGAGAAGATCTTGACTCAGCTGATCCGTCTCATTCAGAAAAGAAGCTCTGACGTGAAGCAGCAGATCAGATCCCAGCAGGAAACCGAAGGGAGTCGAGTCAAAGAGCTTCAGGAGAAGCTGGAGCAGGAGATCAATGAGCTGAAGATGAAAGACGCTGAACTGATGCTGCTGGCGCACACAGAGGATCACAACCAGTTCCTGCACAACTTCCCCTCACTGGCACAACTCAGCGAAGCCACAGACTCACCCAGCATCCAGATCCGTCCTCTGCGCTACTTTGAGGACGTGACAGCAGCCGTGTCAGAGCTCGGAGATAAACTACAGGACGCCCTGAGGGACACAGGGACAGACATCTCACTGATCGAAGTGGACGCTTTACTGTCAGAAGTAGAGCCCACGACCAGAGCTGGATTCATAAAATATTCACGCGAAATCACTTTGGATCAAAACACAGCACATAAATTGCTGTCATTATCTGAGGGGAACAGAAAAGCAGAACGAATGAGTCGACAGTCGTATTCTAGTCACCCAGACCGATTCACTGGTTGGCCTCAGGTCCTGAGTAAAGAGAGTCTGACTGGACGCTGTTACTGGGAGGTGGAGAGGAGAGGGGGAGGAGTTTCCTTAGCTGTCGCATACAAGAACATCAGCAGAGCAGGAAACTCGATAGATTGTGCATTTGGACGCAACAACAAATCCTGGGCTTTGTGTTATGACACTAACAGTTATACATTTATGTTCAATGACATCTCAACTCCCATCTCAGGTCCTGGTTCCTCCAGAGTGGGAGTGTACCTGGATCAGAGAGCAGGTATTCTGTCCTTCTACAGCGTCTCTGAAACCATGACTCTTCTCCACAGAGTCAAAACCACGTTCACTCAGCCGCTTTATGCTGGACTTCGTTTTTATTCCCCCTTTGTAACCACGGTAGAGTTCTGTAAACTGAAATAGACGGAAGCCATTTCAGAATTCACGTGGTAGATTCTGTGTTGCAATTCTTCATTTTGTTTATCTCTATTGTTTCTGAGACACGTCTCCAGCAGGCACTGTACTAATAATTATAATTTGAATATAAAAACAATTTCCATGGGGAAATTGCTAACACTGAAATATTCACAAAGCATTCATGATTTGCTAAGGGTTTGCAAAGGTCATAGGTTAAATAGCTTATGTGTATGCAATAAATGCAACTAATTAAGATATTCTCTTCTTGTGATCACTTTTTTTCTGAGAAAAAAGTCTGAGAATTTTGAGAGTTTAGGTCTAAGAATATACTGAGTAAGAAGAAGGCTGAAACTGCAAAGGACGGACACAGAGACACACAGACACACACACACAGACACACACAGACAGACACAGACACACACAGACACACACAG
The DNA here is from genome assembly GCA_036785175.1 of Eupleurogrammus muticus. Taxonomy (NCBI): domain Eukaryota; kingdom Metazoa; phylum Chordata; class Actinopteri; order Scombriformes; family Trichiuridae; genus Eupleurogrammus; species Eupleurogrammus muticus. The sequence goes on from JAYKQN010000008.1 coordinate 18,759,841, forward strand.
ACAGACACAGACACACACAGACACAAACAGACACAAACAGACAGACACAGAATGTTTGGGAATGAAGGAAGTCTTGATTAAAGGGATGATGACCCTGACTGATCATTTTGAACAAAACATGCAAACCATTTCCATTATTGTATTTTCGAAACCTATCCTGTTTAGAGGCTGATAGAATCACATTAAATAATACAGTTGCTTGCTGAAGTTTTCCCAGAGCTTCAACTCGCCAGAGAAAAGTCACGACTGTTTATCACACCAAATTAAGGTCAATTACCAACAGCTAAAACAAGTCTTTACTGGGTTTAGCTGTGACAGTTGCCAGAGCCAGTAAAATCAAGGTCTCTGATGCTTGTTACAACTTGCTAAGACACTTAATTATACATGTTATAGTTTAATTCGTGCTTACTGAGATTTGAAAAATTGCACATATGTTGATACGGAAGCAATTAACTGTTCAGCCTTGGTCTTGGTGTTGCTGTTATTAAAAAAAACCTCTGCAGGACTTTAAGTAGAGGCTGACACTTTTATTATTTTCAGGCAGCATGGTGCTATCTTTGCAATTTGTTCATTTATCTCTATATCCAAGGGATATCTAGTATTTGTTCTTGCAATATAATTTTCTCTTTTTTATACACTGAGCAATAGACAAAAAGATTTTTAAAAATGAGAACAAAGGAAAATATATCAAGAAAAAATGTAAGCAAATAAATTTAATAGTAGTAGTTGTATCAGTGTATCATATCACTGTCGTAGTAGTCGTCTACTATTACAGAAATAGTAATAAAATCTACTTAAGAGCTATAATCTCATGAGTAAATATGTTGGTTGTACCTGCAGAAACAATACATTTTTCATTTTGTTTTTCTCAAAAACCTAGTGCTACCCTGTGCTCAGCTCCCTCATTGTTGAATAAATGAATGTTGACTTTTGAGAGGAAAGAAGGATGGATGAGGATAATAAAATTTGAGAGGAGAAACGTGTTGTGACAGAGAAAGAAAAGTTAACCGAGAAAAGGGAGCCTTTATTCTCGGAAGGAAACTAAATATATTACATCCAGGTGCAAACCCAATTCCAAGTTAATACAGTCTTTCTTTTAAAATGTATACTGTCAGCGATGCTAAACCTGCCCATTCCTGCTGTACGTGCTTGCTACAGCACAGGAAAGAAAACACACACTCACCCAGAGATAAACTAATAACACACACGTGCACACACGCATGCACACGTGCACACACGCGCACGCACACACAAGCAACTAGGTTCTTAGGTGCTAGGAAAGTGCACTCAGGCATTTTACAGTATTGAGGTCGGCCTCAGCCATGTTTTGCTGAGCTTCATCAATCTCCAAGAGCTGCTACCAACAAGCAGATGGCAGAAGACGGTTTGGAAGGAAAAGTAGTAGAGAAAGGAGTGAGGCAGCAAAAGAGTTGAGAGAAGATGAGGAAGGGGAGACAGAATGAGGAATAAAGAAGACAAAAAGAAGCACCTCAACTAGATATGGAGATAAATACTAATACTGGAAGATTAAAAGAGGAATATAGAAAGTAGAGGAAGGACAGGGTGGGTTCATTAGATAGGAGGAAAGAGAGAAGGAGAAGGATACGGACGATGGGGGAAGAAACAGGAATCAAAAGACACAGCAAGAAGAAATTGTGAGTGGATGAGAGGCAAGCAAGGCAAGGAAGTAGGGCAGACGTAAGAAAAAGAGCGGATATAAAAAATTAAGGGGATCACAGGGTAGGAGGAAAACAGGACACTTAAAGAGTGGATGGAGGAGAAAAGTAATGGATGTTGGGGTGAGTAAAGGACAGAAAGAGAGGGATGAGAGAAGCAGAGGAGGGGAGGATGGATGGAGTGGGAAAAAAATGAGAAATACAGCAGGAAGGGAGCATAGCTTTTAAGGGAAAGAGGGAGAGAATCGGAGGGGTAGAGAAAGAAATGAAGAGAGATACCAAGGTGGGAGGAAAATAAGCAGCTTATTAAAGGGACTGGGCTGGAGACGCAGGAAAAAAAAAACTGCTGCAGTTTTTTTTTCTTTGCAGCCCTCCTGAGAAATCTGTGGATAATATGTTGCAGAGGAAAAAAACATTTTGCTTACCGCCCCTCAAAAGCAGGCTTAACTAGGGGAAACCAAAAAGGAGCGGCAGGGAGATAAAACAGTGCTGCTGACGGCAGCCGGTTCAGCCGAGGCGCTGGACAGAACTGGGTTGGCGTCTCTATCACCTCACTTAACATAACGTGACATTTGGCAAATGATTTGATTCACACAGACTTATGGAGCATCATCTAGCTGTTTTCTGTATTAAGAGTTATAGCAGCATATTGCTCAAGTGTAGTACAGATGCCAAACCACATACAACACAAGACTAAAAAATACCCTTCAGGTCACAAAGAAAAACAATCTGATCACAAAAGTAGTAAAAAATGTTGAATGCAAGCCATGAAAATTCCGAAATATGCTTGAATGTGTTGGGTTTTTTTTTTTTTTTAAATTGAGCTCAGTTTAAGTTTGGATAAGACATGACTTCCTAAGAGAGGAAATACATTAGTTTTAATTAATATATATTTCAATCAAAATAAGTACTGTAATTTTTTTATGAGGATATAACATTTTTATCTACACAGGCATGGGGTCCCCTCTGAACACCCCGAGATACTCCTTCTGCAACCACATTTAAAATAATCCTGCTACCTGATGTTTTGTGGCGTTGCTTTGTTCTTGTCAGGTTTTATGATTGGATTCTTAAGATGAGCAAAGTCATCCACAATGGTTTTCCTCTCAGTTTAGGATACAAGTGCAGCTGCTCAGCCAGGGTAAGGATGTCATTAAATTCGCAAATCTGGTTAAAAACCAAAGTTTTGTAACATCCCTTACATTAAAATCCTTTTTGAAGCATCTTTAAATAGCCAGTATGAACAGGAGGAATCATTGCAGTGAGGAAATCCTCTTTCATTGTTCATTTGGGCACCCTAAACACTTGAAATATTGTGAACCTATCCTTTAAAGCACCATTTTGATCGATAAACTCATGATTGCTGAAAGATTTCAAAGATTTATTACACTGGTGGTCTGCCGGACCACTTTGAAAGCAAGCGGACACCATAGTTGTTAATGTTACGATTGTATATTGTGCCGCGCATTGTACCAGGACTGACGAGAGGACTCTGATCTGTCAATATAAATATTTTTATTGTTAGTATTTGTGTACCTTTTCAAAGCATTCCATGAAAGTTTTCTACATAGTTCTATGCAGTTAGCTGTGTGTGGTAAATGTTTAATAATCTATTAAAAACTTTTTGAGGGCGGCATGGTGGCGAAGTGGGTAGCGCTGATGCCTCACAGCAAGAAGGTCGCAGGTTCAAGACCTCCTTGGGCCTGGGTCTGGGACCTTTCTGTGTGGATGTTGCATGTTCTCCCCGTGTCTGCGTGGGTTTTCACCGGGTACTCCGGCTTCCTCCCACAATACAAAACATGCTCAGGTTAATTGGCAACTCTAAATTGCCCGTAGGTGTGAGTGTGTGTGTGAGTGAATGGTGTGTGTGCCCCACGATTGGCTGGCGACCATCTGGGGTGTATCCCTGCCTCTCGCCATAAATGCGCTGGGATAGGCTCCAGCAGACCCCTGCGACCCTGAAAAGGAATAAGCGGGATAGAAAATGGATGGATGGATGGATAAAAACTTTGCTTGATAAGATTATTTATCTGGGATGATAAAAATTTAAGATTTAATCAATCTTCGATACAATATTACAATTTTAACTGCAGTGTATAATGAATAGAACAGTGTTGCTCTTCCAGAAAACAGGTATCTTATCACTTTCTGCCTCATATGTGCCTAACTCGCAGTGTGGCTTTGAACTGGGGAAGGCTAACCGTGTGGCTTCAAAGATAGTGGCACACGCAGACAGGGTTTATTATCACCGGGTTATCGCAAAGTCATGCTTTCGCCATCCCCGAGGAAGGGAGGAGAGAGCGACAGAAGAAGACGGGGAGAGAGAGGAAAGGTAAGGGAGAAGGAGGGAAAGAAAATGTCAAACTGTTTGGCCTTTACTTGGCAATCCCACCACGATGATCTGTCTGAGAAATGAATCTTCTGTCATTTTTTAGATAGGAATCTCACACTTATCTGTCTCCAGCACCACCTTCCTCCCCCTGTCATCCCCACATTCATTCAACGTCCTCCCCTATTTCTCCCTTTTCCTCCATTTCTCCGATCCACATGTCTTCTCCCTCCTCCTAAATCTTACTTCCTGGTTGGTTATTTACAGTATATCCATCTACCGTCCTTTAATTTCCTTTTTTGGGGGGTAGGAGGATAATCTTTCTCTCCCTCTGTTGAAGCCATTATCTCCTGCCTGGCCACTTATCTTCTATCTGAATCCCTCCATTGGTCAGCCTAGACGACAGCTGAACACACGCGTACGTGCAAGTGCGCGGACACACGCATGCACGCACACACACACACACAGACACACAGACACACACACAGACAACTCAATAGGGCCCTCACACACAGCTATCAAGCCTTCCATTCCTCTGTAAACTGTCAAATTGTTATCAGCAGGATTGTGATGTTTTTTGGTCTCTTCCCCCATGGCTTTGAATGTGACACAGTGTGCAACTGCACATCTTATCTACAAAGACAGGGGGGCATTTTGATCACATATGCCAATTCTTTACTACAGGGATTGAGTTCTGTATCTGAACATCTATAATGCAATTTGAATTTTTTTTTATCATGCTGGTGATAACAAAACCATGCATGTGTAATAGGATTGGACTGGAATCCATGTTTTTTTTCTGTAGACAATTCGGAAATTGTATATTTTCCCTAGTTTCATTACTTCTTGTGACCATCCTTAAAATAAAGTAAGAGCCAATTGCAAATAACAAATTTGCAACATTCTTAAAAACAAGTTGGTACTGAATTGAGAGTGTAATCTGGCCTTTGTTAAGATGTTTAATGTCTTACAATGAAAGACTTTCTACAAGACTGCATGACTCAACAGCCGAGGAAATGATTTAAGGGGATGGGATTTTTTCTCCAGTGACACAGTGAGGACCAAGAGAACTCATTAATACAGTAAGAAGAATGATGATGAGGATAACAGTGATGACTGCTGACTGCAGAATGGAATATCACATTACTGATTTATGGAGGACTTCACTCAAGTATAATTTTAACTTGTTTAGGTTAACAGGACGTTAATTATTTAATGATAAGGCACTGACTCTAGAGGTCTGATCTGGTCTAGACAGATGATATATTGTGATGTGAAAAAATACAAGAATTGAAGATTTCTTTGAACTCTAATACTATACACTATACTACACAGTACTATAATTGTTTTCTAGAACCTTTGTCAAATTGTGTAACAGCACTTAGTGTGGTTGTATGGCTGGTGTAATTCTGTTTTATCAATACTGAAGATACTCTAGATATGAAAACACTAGAAAAAACTGTGGTTCAATTGTCCTTTTCCCTCTTGCCCCTTGTTTCCTGTCATCTCTTTGCTGTTGCTATCTAATAAAAGGCATAAAATGCCTTCAAAATATACATACTAAAAAAGTGAGTCTAATAATGACTTTGTCTGGTACAACTCCTTGATGACTCTGCATGTGTAGACAGTTTCCTTTTAAACAAGAACTCCAGAGTACCACCAACACAGTCATGTCGTATGGGAAGTAAGAAAAGCAGAAAATGTAAAACCTCATGAATAATAAAATCTTGGCGCCTTCAAATATGATACGAATACATCTATCACACAGGCTGCGAGATATGAAGTCGTTGTATAACGAGACGGCAGCGAGAGGAGGGGGAGGCTACAGACTGAGAGAGTGGGAGGGATGGAAAGGAAAAAAAGAGACACTTACATGTTTCTCTCCCTCGATCCTTTTGTCAGCCTGTTGAACAGCCTCCAGGTACTTAAAATGCAACTCCATCAGCCGATCAACCTGGAGAGACAATAGAGGCAGGCAGAGAGAAAGTGAGAGATGCAGCGTACATGAAAGCAACATTAAAGTCAGAGAAATGTGAGGGAAAAGGATGAGCACGAAGACAGAAAGATAAGAGAGGAGGAATATATTGTTGTTATAACCTAATAGAACATGTATTGTAACTTGTTTTTTTTCCCCACTTTGTTTGGGGTTTGTTGAGGGTTCATGAAGAGGAAACGTGTCATTTGTAAGATTCAAATTCATGTTATTAACATAAAATCCAGACATCGTACATTGCTGCAAAATGAGACATAGAATGGCTTGGTAGTGAAGGAGACATTAATGTTTGATTTGTATGACAGGCAGTTTGCACATTAAAAGTCACACTTCTTATTAAAATGGCCTTGAGCAGCACACTGAGTATGAGACAGTTTTGCATATCTGAGCGAGTAGTGTGGGGAAATGAAGCTAAGGTGTCATATTTGATATATTCATCACTTTCAAGGTACATTGTTACAATTTAATTTAGCTGACATTTTCATACTAAGCAACGTACAGTACATCTGGGAGTTAACACAGGCAAAGATCTAGTCATGAGGACAATACTAAGTCAGCTATATATGTAAGACTTGGTTATAGGCAACATATAAAGTTTTATTTTATTTTATTTAAATTCTATCCCTGCAGTCAAGTGCTGAGATATTTAAAAAAAAATGGGTCTTTGGCATTTTCTTAAATATAATAACGGAACATTCAGATTGAATGTGGTTTGGAAACTTGTTCCACCACCATACAGTTAGCAGGAGGTAGCGAATGTCAAGAACCAGTGGAGGGTTAGGAACAAAAGCATGATGTCTTGTTTTTGGGGCTGAATTATCTTATAATTCTAGTCCAGAGCTTGTTGTGAATTTAATCTTAGTTTAATCCCTCTGTAAAATCAATTTAAGCAAAAAACCCACCCCTTTAGATGCACATGGCATGCAATCAATGGTGGGAGAGACCCTTGTCAATTGCCTCACCTATTGTGCTCAGAGTAGAAGTGTTCTAGTGAAACTAGAAACACTCAACAACAGTCAAAGGCTGACAACAGGCTGATAATGACTGAATCCCAGTCCAACTCAACGGCAGTTCAAAGACCCTTACCATCAAATGCTATCTCTGATGCAATTAAGGCATTGCTTTGTTGTGCAGACCCTTCTCTGTTCAAGAAAATTTCAAGTACAAGGCATTAGAAATTGATTGTTCAACCTCACAATGAAACCACATCTCTGATAAATCCCACCTTTTTTTAAGGATCTTCATGTGAGAGTTCCAACAATTGACAACAATAAAAAAGTGCACTAATGTGGGTACATTTTGTGTTTATTTCACTAAATATACCCACCTTTTTAATTTTATTTTTTACTTTTTTACTTTTTGGGGGGCTGGTGGCTGTGTGGGATTATTTTATTTTTCCTTTGATACCAGTGATGTGCTCTTTCCTGTAAACTGCTGTGTGCTTGGAAAAAAAAAACTTAAACCAAAAAAACAATTTATATCTCCAATTGTAGTCCACAGCATGTTTTCTGATGTGGTAGAACCTGGCGTGCATGGGTACTAATGATTAAGTCCTGAATAAAGATAAATGTTTGTATTTCAAGCAATTGGCAACCACTGTACCTTTAAACTCACCTGTTTATACTGTATGATGAAAACTGAAAGGGAGCATTATTAAGAGCTTTCTTTTAGTCTGGAGGTTAAACACATAAATGTCTCTGCTTAGGCACTGATGGAAATTGCAGTCAAAGACACAAGATGAAAAGAAAAAAAGACTTAAGGAAGGAAAGGAAAGAAACACTGGAGAGAACTGACCTTCTCACAGTCATTCTCTGTGAACTTGTTGAGGAGTCTGCTTCTCTGTTGGGACTTGAGATTTCTCAGCATGGAGGCGATGATGGAGCACACATGCTCTGTGGAAAAGAAAGTCAGAAACAAAGATGAAGCTTTAGGTGACCAAGACAAAGTCTAAAACATTGGGCAAAAGCTGGCATTGTAAATATCTTATTATTTACCAAATGTATTTACCCTTTATGGAACAATTTACATTGTACAAGATCAATGCAGTTTCCTCTCTGAGCCTTGCGTGACATACAGCATTTTTGGACATAACGTTGCAACTTCATTATAAACTAACAGGTGCCTGCAGTCAAAATGGATAGCAAGCCTGCAAAAAAAACCTACTGTTTTTTGCAGGCTCATTCACACCAACATCTCTCTGAAAGAACAAATTGACTAACACTTGATCATTCGCAATTACAGCACACTCTTACAAAGGGTGCGCAGAACAAGAGGAGGAGAAAATGTTAATGAAATTTAGAAATCAATTTTCATTTTAGGGCATGCTGGAACATGCGTAACGGTTTCAGCTGTGGCTAAATTACAGTTCTCGTGCTAATAGAAATTTCTAGCAGCTCTGGGGGCCATTTAGCAAGTGGGACAGCTTTAAGAAAAAAACACGTTAATTGACTAAATTAGCAACAAAAGCTAGTTAGTCCCATTGAGTGCTGTTGTAAACCCGATTCATGGTATGCAAGATGTGTTATTCCATTCAAAGGCTTCTTGGGCTCACAGGCTGCAGCAGGCAGAATCATAGTATAATATTGCTCTATGATATTGAATGAAAAATGCACTGTACACACAGGGGGAACAGAATCTCTGGATGTACAGAGTGAGGGAAAAAATGTAATTGGACTTTATCAACAAGAGGTCAATATTCTCTCTCAACAAGGCTTTGCAGTTGCTAAGCAACAAGGGTACAGGAATCAATCCCATTTCTGCTTTTTTAAAAGGGGTCGTGTTTACTGTCAGCTCCCTTTGTGCAATCCCCTGCGACCTGCACCGTCCTTACCCACAAGACTTGAAAGCTGAGAAAACTAAAGGCTACAACAGCTGCCAACGTCAAATCTTTTATAATATACTGAATGTATCCATTCATATTAACAATGTGAGATATGAGGCGAGGGCACACAATACGAAACATAGTGGAGTGGAGTAATCCTCGCAATAATTGAGATAAACTTGCATTTTTTTCCCATTACTCCTCAAACTATGAGCCAGAGTCCTTTAACAAATTGAAAGAATTTAAACTCCATTTTCTTCTATTATTATATACTAAATAAATAATTCACACAAATTCAATAAACACTTAATGACCTGTTCTTTCCGGAGCTCTAGAGAATGTTTAATAGAGTAGATGTAAAACTATTTCGAGATGTTATTTGGCACTTAAAAGCACCCATCAACATGTCAAACAAAACCCAGGAAAGGTGGACAGTATGCAACCTTTAAAGAGACCTTGTTCATTTTTATTTTTTAAAAACTGGGGTGGAAATTCAGAGGTTTCTCTCATGCTGTTCTCTGTATCTTTTCCCTATTAAAAACTGTTTAACCCAAATAGATAATTACATCTGTTTAATTAAGGGCTTTTACAAAATAAGGTGTTCTGAAGGGGTTTTTACCTTGAAAGGGCAACTTGAGGGGTCTACGGCTACGCTGTGAAGTGATTGGTGTGTTTCTCCTACCCTACATTTCTGAGAAAATACTGTATATATGGTGGTTGTGTGAACAAATAATATACGTATTTAAAACTGTGTGCTCTGGATGTATGTCAGGTTTTGGTTATGTCGGGAATTTAGGGTTTAACGTAGACAACCTTATTTCCTGTACACATTGACAAGAAGGCTAACTGCCATTTCTGAGAGGACACTACTTTATCAACTTGATCCGAGTGGTAATTGATGTCGCCACCCCCACGCCCTGCCGGGGAGGCTATTGATCGCCGGCTCTGGAATGTTCTCTCCGAAGAGTTTAAAACTAAACGGCGACCACTCCGATGTGGTTTACGGAGGAGTGGAGGCGGGTGGGTACAAGATGGAGGGCAAGGCTAAGTAACACGGCTTCCTCATCTGTCTTTAGAATGGTGTCTGATCAATACTTCATTTAATTGCTTTGCTTTACACTTCAACGCTGAATATTAAAACAAGCGACCGAGAAGAACACAAAGAAACTCATCCAATTATTCCAACCAAATGCAGTTTCTCACTACACCCAGTAACAATTAGTCATAAAACATATCGTTGGCTTATTTTATTAGACTGATTTATAAACTTCACTATCACATGTCAGAGGATAATAAGTTTAGTGTCTTGCAGCTAGCTCCCTATTTTTTTGTACATTCACAGTGTTCAGAGACATTCTCATTAGAGGAAGAGCATGTTATGTCTATTGCAATCTCCTGCTGGTCTTGACCCTGTAAGTGACAACCACACAAGGACAACATTCCCTAGGAGCCGCCACTTTAATGATTTAAGCAACAGTAACCTTTGATCGTGGCCTTTACAGAAAACTCTTTAAAAGTTTCATCTTTTAAAAGAAGAACAGAGTTCAGCACAGCGTCAGACATAGATCCATGGCATCGCAAACACTTTGTGAACAGGAGAGAACTTGAGGGCCCAAATTAATCCACTTTTCGGGGTTTTATTTGAAGTTTTTGATGTCCCTAACAATTTAAAGTTAACAAGTCAACTCAATGTAGTTTCACAGAGCTCTCTCAAGCACCTCACTTGAGCTCCAGAAAGCACAGCTTGTTTTTGGTCTCTCTCATAAATATTCATGAGCGTCTCTTCTGATTGGCTAATTTTCACTTGAAAGACAGAGAGAAGTGGGTGTAACAGTGGGGGCAGGCGGGCCGTGCTGGGAATCTACAGGCGGAGGGTCTTAATGCATGACCTCACAAAGTCAAGTACAGACAAGCTTTGAAACGGCTAAGTTTCTAAATTCAGGTTGTGGGTTTGATGCATGGGACAACTTTTATATAACCCATATACTTCATCTCTCACAAAAAATGGGTATTTGGGACATTTAAGTTGGTTTAAACAAAAAATGTCCCCTTGCTGAGAACTGCTGTTTAATAATATCCAACAATGACAGCGTGTTGGAGCTACACGACAGCAATAAACACATTCTCATCTGGGGGAATGTTTTCGTTCAGATAACACAAGTCACATCCAAATGTTAGCGCTCACTTAGCCACTAATCATGGACTGTTCACCTTATCTTTACCTGAGGGCATCCATAGCGGTGGGTTAACATGCAAATAACCCAGAGTAACCCGGGTTCTTGTATTGAATGACAGCTGGTGAAGGTGGTACCTCTCCGAGACAGATTGGGCCTGGGGTAACTGTGCTCTAGGGGGAGCAATCAGACTCCCAGCACCACGGGCTAGTTTGCGTCTGTCAGGGGTTATAGACTCCACGTTCACTCTGAAGGAGCGGGAACTAATTCTGGCTCTCAACTCCCAAGAGGAAAAAGGAATGGAAAGTCAGCACAAAAAATGCATTAGATGGTGAGCATGCTATTGTAAGTGTCTTTAAAAAATGTTAGAAATTTCTGTAAAGTCAGAAAAAGATGTGTGCGATGTCATCAGTAAAAACAAAACATGTAATTTTATATAAAATGTAGAAAACATCATATAATATATATTTTTAAGTAAAACAAAACAATGTTTCCATGTATTTTTGTCTTTTTATGTATTTACATCTTAATTATAACCAGAAAGTCCATCTAGTAGCCGTTTTGGAGCTTTCATATGTATCACAAAATTGTCCTCATTAAGACTTAAAAATATATAGATACTCATCTCTGAATAATTATGCGTTTCTGATTTGAATTTTGCAAAAAAAATGGTTAATTATCTTGTTAAAGATTTTAGGAATATGCTAATATTTTTTAACTTTAAAAGTTTCCCTGCTAGGCATCAGAAGTCTCCTACTTTATAGTAAAGTCAATTCCCAGTCTTTGTGCACTGGAGATTTGAAGTTTCCACATCACCCTTCAAATCATGCTCATAGGCCCATCCTTTAAAATTGGATTTTCAATGCACACAGAGAAATTGTTTGCAGATGAATGTGAAACTCTGCACATACATCATTCGGCACTCTGAAGCTCAGACATCCAACTGTTGGAACAAGAAGAAACAAATGTTTGAGTGGAAGGGGAATTTGGCTTTTCTTGTACAACTAAGTGATACATTTCTTCTGAATGTTGAGCATATCTATTCCTCAACAGAATATTAAGTGTTTTGGAATGAAACCTTTCATATACATCCAAATATAGCACAGCATATTTCCTCAGAGTTATGAGTTTACAGAAATGGAACATGATCAATCTCTGCCCGAGGGAAGACCAAACGTGAAGAAGATGTTAATTAGATGCGTCTTTACACAGGGATCTAACTGAACATCTCTTCCTCTGAAATACACTAATAATAGGATTACACAGCATGACTCTGACAACACAGATAACAATCAAACTTGTATCATGTAAAATGTTACGGATCTCAGTCTGTGCCAAAGGGGCTCAGTGCCGAGAGGAGGAGATGATCAAATGCTTTTAACTGAGATATTTGACGGTTAAATTTAATCATTAAATCCAGATAACAAAGTTTCTTTATTACAGGCTGGCACTTATCTCGCCTCATATATTCTGCTATGTGGTCATTTTTTTTTAAATCTCCATTTGTTAATATCAGAGAAGAGATACTGGTGATAAACTAATGGGATGATAAGAAAGGGACTGTGGTTAAAAATTGCCTGTTTTATATCTGAAATTAAGCTACCATTATTTGGGAGGTGGGTAATTGTTTTAATAAAAGTGTAGCATTTTTATAAAATGTGCACACTTTCAACAGAACTGCTGTGACACAAAAAACTCAATCAGGCCTCTGTCATTACTTGTTTAAGTGCATTTCATTAGAGCACAGGGGTCAAGATGAGGGCATTGGCTGAACTCAAACGGGTTTGCATTTGCGTTTCTTAACGTACAGACTATAAAGCCTCAGCGTCGTCCCTTGTGCACTTTCTCCCTGCCAAACAAACACCCACATGCACGCAAGCACACAGAGAAACACTTTTCCGAAGGTGGATGTGGAGATGGAGCTATGACTATTGTGCCTTGCCATGTAAATTAGTTGTTTACCTCTGTTCCCTCTCGCACTCGCTCGCATCATTAGCTGCCTAAATATAACAACCGGCTGCCACCAATTTCCATCATGCAATCTCATTCCACTGGTAATGACAGAGTACATACACCAGTAAACCGAGACCTTAAAAACTAGGTGAATAGCAGCGCTGTGATGAGAATATTCATAAGTAGAGAGGGCTAAATTGTTTGGACATTTTTTTCCAGTTTCTTTTTAGGGACTTAAAATATGTCTATTAATTATGCCATTCTGTATGGTAATATGGCCTGGCAATCCCTGGTCATTAGGGCTGTGTCAATTTCAGAAAAGGATTTCATGGGGATCAATCTTTGCACCAAGGTTTATGACAGAGAGAGCCATGGAATGAATGCAAGTGTGTGAGCAAGGGAGAGAAAGAAAAAGAGAGAGAGTGAGAGATGAGGACAGAAGGACAGAGAGGTCCCTACTTCCTAATTACTTTTGTTTGAAGCGGCTGATAGTTAATTAATCTACAGGGTTATTGTGTTATTCTGGAGAGCCACTTGATTCACAGCATTTTCAATTTGTAGTCTTACAGGGAAGGAGGGCTCACTCAATACACCTTCTGTTATGACAGGCGTCTCCTTATGTCTATAGCTGCAAGACAAATCAATGAAGTCATGATGGGAAATCCTATACAGGCAGCAACTCTCATCAGAGAAAATAACAACATGAATTATTGTACAAGGCCATTTTTAAATTTAAAGGAGTGCATATTAGGAACTTGTGTAGTTAAATACCATTATCTCTCTCAGGCGATGCAGCCATTGCTCTGGTGATCTCATAGAGTTGGATGTAAATTCAAAAGCCATGAAAACACAGATGGTTGAACTGATCAGGGTAGGAAATCACTTCATCCAACTAGTCAAAATAACTAATGTTAATGTGGCCTGACTTTGAAAGACATGGGAAGATCAAGGGGAAACTCTGGTGCTGAGCAGCGAGCACAATAAGGAAGTGACAAAAACTGCAGTTTCTTGATCGCCATTTAAAGGCCAGTTAGAAAATCAGGCAAATCGCAAAGACCCACTATGTTAAAACATAAAACTTTACATCAGAAAAAATGTATAATTTAATTATTCAGGAAAATTGTGGGAGGAGGAATTCTTTTCCTAACCAGCCTGTTATTTTAATTGTTTTGATTTATTATTTTGCATAAACTGTTCTCATTAGCATAAATATGCACAATTAAGGGTGTGTCCTTTTTAAGGGGCACCTAGCTGCAGGTAATGAGCCTCAGCTAATGAGTCAGTGAACTTCACCTCTCGCTTTTTCTACCTTTTGGATGATTTTATGCGCATATCAGACAAATAAGTTGCTGCTGATTATGCCAACTGTACTCCATTGTTTTCAGAGAGTGTATTTCTATTTTATTTAAAAGATTAGTGTGTAACAAGCTAATGAAGTAGCACCAAAGTCAAAATGCAACAGTCTTATCATTTATATGACAGTTTTTTGCATCTGTGTGAGGTTGAAACATTAACGCTCTGCAGCTGCTGCTGCTTCAGCTGAACCAACAAAGCCTCAGTCCAACGAACTGCAAGAGAGATGACTCCCCAAAGGGAGGAACTAAGCCCCCTTCAACATCAATGGGTCCTCAGTGGAGAGGGTAGACAGTTTAAGCTTCTATCCTCAGGTCATTAGGATCCTCAGTGAGGTCCTGAAATTGTATTCGATTATTTGATGAAAAATATTTTAAATTAGAAGGACTTCAAGGAACCAGTGTGAATTTTGCTTTATCATTTGCATAGCTTTCCTTCACCGGCGACAACCCTTGGCTAGTAGAGTTGAGATTTAATGATGAATTCATAGTGTTTGTATATATGTTTTTAACTCCTGTACAGTGACCTTTGGTGTCCGTGTGGTTTAAAAAAAAATTGGTATTATTATTATTATTATTATTATTATTATTATTATTATTCAGATTGAAGAATTAACCACAAGATCCAAACCACATTTGGAGGTGCTTTCCGAGTTCTACAGATGTGTCTATGAAGTAGAAAACAACAGAGAACTATCAACAAACTTTTTGGTGGGATGAAAATGGAGTGCTTCTGCAGCATTGCCACTGGAAAGCCACGCAAACAAGCAACATACTAAGCCTACATTGTTACCATAGCAACCCATGCCGATAGACTGGTGATGACTGGACCCACAAATCTGAACTGAGCACTTGCAAATAACAGCGTGAGCAGAGTGAGATCTGATTTTCTTTGAGAGATAAATCTGTTCTGAATGCAGTCTGAACAAAGGTCCATTTGAATCAAAGGTGCTTATTTCGGTTCATCTCATCAAAAAGATAGAGACCTCCCAAAAGAGGTGGTTCCTCTGGTGAGAACGCAAACTTGGGTCCAAACAAACTTTTTAAATGCATCATGGGAGGGGATACTAATTATTATTTTCCTGTTTGTTTGAAGACAAGCACTGACGAAACAATAATATGACCAATTTGGTTGGTATGCAGGTGTTAAAGCAAACATGTCTATATGCTACATAGTGGAAAAAATGTATTGGTGTATAGGTGAAATGCTACCCTTTATTAGCTTGGAGCAGGTGGCCGAGTATTACACATTGTACCTTTATACTGAGACTATGATGTTTGCAGAAATATCTTACTCTAGTCACCAGGTTGCTTTAAAGACTAATAGACACAGCGTTCAACTATGAACTAAAACATTATAACTAAAACATTATAAATCAACAAAACAGCCGCTGAGTTGAAAAGTTCTCTTAACAACTTAGACAGTTCTGATAACACTTGCCAGAAGTCACAGGGAGAGAGAGAGATTTCAGGGTGCATTTCAACATCTCTTTTTAAAGCCTGTCTCTTAAGTGCGTTCAGCTTGCTAGAGGCTTCGGCACCCAAGGGAAAGGTTTAACTGTTAGGATGGGTTATCTTCCCCACTCTTCCTCCTGCTGCTTGTGAAGGGCAAAGGTTAATTCATCCAGTCCCTGGGTGAGATGGGACACAATGGAAGACAATTTGTTCTCCTCAGCAGGATTGGGAGGCCCCACCGGACGTATCAAACCTAATTAATACGGACAGAGGGAGAGAGGAGGGGCGCAGGTAATCAAACAAAGAGCAGCTACCTCTCTTTTTTTCCCCCCACCCAGTCGCCTCTATTTCATCCTCACCCTGTATAACATGGACAACCTCTCTCTCTCTCTCCCCCTCTCTCTCTCTCTCTGGCTCTTGTTTGCACTTTCTATCTCTCACTCAGAGACAAGAGAGGTTTGAGAGCGCAGGCAGGAAAATCAATCAAGATTGGATTGATAGTGTAAACTGACAGGCTGAAGAGGCAGCAAACCGTGATGCATGAGCAGATTAGGATTGAGTGTGTCTGCAGGAACCAAATATGACTGACTACATGCCACAGAAAGCTAGAAAGAAGTGTCCCCAACTTGATTAGTATAATCACGAAAATTAGTGCAGTCAGCAAACTATAGATTTTTTTTACTTGATAAATAAACAATATGTAATTTGAAAGGCATTTGGGAAGTGGCTGTAACACTGTCAAGCATCATCGATACTACTAACACCCTTGTCATTATCATATTCATATTATAAAGGTTCAAAACATGTAACACGAAAATATGATCAGGAGTATTTAGAATAGTCAAAATACATAAATATAAACACATTTTTCTAGAATATCAACTGGCATGCTACACAGTTCTTAATCTGTGGAAAAGCATCACATTAAAAATATTGTTATTATACCATATATTCAATTCTATTGGTATTTTTGAACAGGACACAAATGCTTAAAACATTGCAGGACATTTATGCATTTTATAATAATTGCAAACGCTGTCCATTCAAAAGATTCTTAGGGGTTGAATTAGCAATCATGAGCCCCAGTGTCTCCAGCTCCTTTCTTGATAAGAACCTTTGTTGTATTAACACAAAGTGGCCTAAAAATTAAAGCAAGACAATTGAGGTTTTGTCTTGGGCTTTGGGAAACACTGATCAACATATTTCACCATTATTTGACATTTTATACCTCGGGCAACAACTACAACCGTTACAGACACATAAAAACACTGAGCCACTATCTACCATTGCAACAATTTAATCCTGGCATATAGTTATAGTTACTGGTCTCCAACCCAGATTCACTAGGACATATGGGAATTGCAGACATAAAACATAATTTATGCAATTTCTTCATTGTATGAGTTAATCAATTCTGCACAACCAGATAGTAGCTCTTTATCAAACACAAAAGGAGCACTGGTATTCTTTTGCACCTGTGGATTGTTTTCCATTTGCTAATTTCCTTTATATGTTTAGTATAACATCTTGTTTGCTCCTGATGGTATTCTCATCATAGCGTTCACTGAATGGCCTGACAGGTCAAATTGCTATTGCTATAGCAGATCAGGACAGTGTGACACATTTGCAGCTGATTACAGTTTATTTAAAGAAATCTTTGCTACTGCTGCACTTGTTCTAATTAATGACTGACCTTCATGCTCTTTCTCTGAAGTTCCGGTTTTCTTCATCTTCTTGGGAGTTTTCATGAAAAGCGGAAAGATGGTTCGCAGGCCCAGAATGTCCACAAATTTATGGCAGTTGTCTCCTCCCTCTGGCCCAATCATCCCATGGTCCAGGACCTTCAGAGCACTGGTTCGAGACATTTTCTTTTCTCTGCAGCGGAGTAAGGGAGAAATTCTCAAGTGAGAATTTTTCATTTGTACTTTACCCCTCCAGATGGGAGCAACACATTTAGTTGATATTTAATTTTTTTGCTATGAACACAAATTAGCCAGTGTTTAAAAAACAGCGACAGTCCCCCTCCCCCTCATTACAGATTGAATTAACTCCTCCACACCACATTCCTAATGTAAATTAGTTGAGCTGATAATATCTACTCATCACAGCCCAATATATTGACATTTCTGCATATTAGAATGTCAGATTAGTCTGATTGATATTAAAAAGGTAAACTTGCCAACATTGGTTGATGATGGTCGTAACATCTAACAGTTACCCTATTACTGTTAGAGCTTTCTATTGCAAACTTCATAGTTTATGATTATAGAATTATAAAAGGTCAGAGGGTGTGTAAGTGAGTTACATTCAATCACAAGATATCAGGAATATTCCTTCAGTAAGCTACAAAATATCTTAATATAAATATAGACTAAACTATGCAAGTCTAAATTAGATCAATAAAAATGTTGAATAAATGATAATTCAGACAACATGGCAACAATAAGTAAAATAATAAATAACTGAAATAAACCTGTAAATATGCGTTATCTTAAAAAATGGATTGTAATGCAGTCTTTTATCCATTTACGATCATAACGTTGGAGTGATAAGGGGGAACAATTGTGTCCTGCTTTCCTTACACCTCCCACATCCCCCCCCCACCCGCCCGTGCACACACTCCGCGCTTCCTCTCAGGAAATGTAGCTGTCTGTCACAGTGTCATTTCCTCCATTCCCACCAATGACAGATGACAGTGTTTATCTCAGAGGAGGGACACATATTTCAGGCAGTTGAGTCTGGTTCTCCAGACAGACACATTATATATGATGGACGGCTGGAGTGGCCAGGAAGGAGAGATACACTGTGTACTTTTTGAAGGGAAACTAGGCAATTCACTCAGCAGACAGATGACTTAACTCAACATCCTGGTGTTGTGAACTATGCGTTCATGACCCCAAAGTGGATCGTGGGTCGATGTCTAGTGCGTTCCGGCATGACAGGAGCGGTTCGTTTTTATGAGAAAACTCAGATTCTAGATGACACTGAATCACTCAAAGATGGACCCTGTCTGAAAAGATTATTAACCTGAACTAATCAGCTGATGGGGTGTAAAGGATAAAGAAGGGACCAAAACATACTTGTAAGTGATGACAAAATTCCAAAAGGAAGGGAGTTAAAATATCAAAACATTGGCTACATTTATAAATTACTGGTGTTATTAATCACCATCATCTATGTAATCATCATCATATTGTGTTTTAGCAGGAGCTGAAGCTGGCCTGTATCTGTCAGTAATTCATTAGGACATCAGATGTGAAATCTGTATGTATGACTTGATATTGAGATTTTGATAGAAACCCCATAAACAAAAACACAGAATCTCTCTTTAAAACTATAATGAAACTGAATGACAACACTGATAATGTGAAATCTTGTGAAAAATGTAGAAATGGTGCTGTTTAATGGCTATTCTAGTGATTTAGTATTCCACTTCCATAAAGTTGGGGTCATCACAAGATGAGGATGAGGGGGAAAAAACAGGAAGAGACTGAAACTGAAGCAAGTCCAACATTCTGAATTTTAGTCATGTGGACCATACTTTAATCACACGGGATCCTGTATTTCCCAATGCAACTCTCAAAGTAAATAAAAAATATCAAGATGATTACTTGAGCGATTAAGGACTGCAGAGCAATGGGTTCAGTTTCAGTAATTAATAGGAACAGAAAATCCTCCCTGCATTATTCTAAAAAAGTAAATGAAAGAATAAAAAGGTGACTACTATATGACTAATGCAGGATAATAAGGTGATAACTACACAATAATGACCTAATGACGGAATTCTCTTAGCGCTTTACAGATATTTATGGTTGCAATAGGCAGTTCTGTCACGGCAAATGTAGACAGATTTATACCTCTTTTTCATCATTTTATCAATCTCTATATTCCATCTCAATGGATATATTCTCAAATAGTTCCCATTTTAATGCAATGATCCAACCATAATTTTAAACTATAGACCCTCCATCATATCAGTCACATCAAAGACACTTAAAAAAGCCCTCACAAATCAAATAACAGAATAAATTAAGCAATTAATCTCCTCAATGAGTCTTAGAATCATTTCCACTAAAATTGATACAACAATTGATCAGCTTCAGTATTACTGGACAAATACGCATCTCCCTTTCCAAAGTGATACGATTAGGACATCATTTATTGACCTATGCAAAGCTTTTGAAATCATAATTCATCAAACATTACTCTCCAAATTAAATTCTTTTTTTTCCATTTTAACCTTTTTTTTTAATCTCAGGTCAGCACATTTGTTCATGTAACTTCTCTCTCTGTTACTGGAGTCATGGTAGTATTCTTAGTGCATTACTTTTCCTCCTGTTCATGAATGACTTCCCACTGTCAGTGAACATTTTCTTCTCAATTTTAATGCTGGTGATACTATAATTTTCTCTTCTAACCCAAACAGAGATTGTCTGATTTTAATTATTTATATGACTGAATTGGGAAAACACATTCTGACTTTGAATGTTTAAAAAAAATACTTGAATGCCTACATTTTCACTTATCTAGAAACCTCTTTCTATATCTCATTATCTCTAGTTAATTAAAGCCTCACCATCATATGAATATCTGTTGACATCTGACTTACATATGAATATTATATACAGAAACTGACAAAAACATAAAGAGCTGGAAAAATAAAAACATCAGGCTATATCATACAGTATATCATATTTCTAACACATCTTCATGCTGTCAAAATATCTGTCTGTCTTACAATTTCCTCTCTTTTTACCTCAGAAGCAATAGCCCAACTCTACAATAGAGCTCAGAAAATCCACCATCCATTATTTCCTTTGGACATATTATACGTCACTCTCTCAATCCAACTCATACAATTTCAGTAATTATACACTATTTCATGCTTTCGATTTAACTATATAATCAACTTAATTGTCACCGTCTCCTTTTTTTCACTCTGACCATTACTGCCAAGATATAAACCCACAAGAAAGGCCAGTGCTATTGAAAACTAGACCTACAATTATTAACAATTATGGTTGAGGATAATTTTTATGTAAATGCATATACCAAAATCTCGTCACATTCAAAATTCTTCCTCACAATTCTAGAGTTTATTTTATAAAATTATTTATTTATAAGACAATATATTCACTCATATTAATGAAATAAACAACTTTTAGCGCTAAATTATTTCATGATCATTAGGTACTGGGTACACCATTGGATATGTCTGATACGATTCAATATAGGCTACATACCAATGCATTTGAAAAACATTCGTAGTGCCCAATAAATGGCTCTAGAGTATTATTAATCAGCCTACTATAAAAACAAATAAACGAATGGCTCCCCATCTACATTGATATGAAGTCTGGTGTTAGCCAGGCTAGAAATGCTTATAGTCATACTAAAAGTGTCACGGATGACACTTTATACGGCAGTGCGTGATTTCCATGTTCGTCTGCATGTTGCTGGTGGGAGGAGTCGTGTCAGCAGCATGGAACTACTTTAAGGTGAATGAGAGCAAAAATAAATAAATAAATAAATGAAAACTCACTCACACACTCAGAGCTATGGGAAGTTCAGAGTCTCCAATCAACCTTAGCATGTTTTTGGACTGTGTAGAAGTGCTAGAGAAATTGGAGAGAACCCACACAGACAGAACATGCAAACTCACAGAAAGGTCCTCCCCTAAGGATTTAAACCTGTGACCTTCTTGCTGCGAGGCAACAGCTCTACCCACTGCTTCACCGTGTCACCCTGGATGTAAATTATGTCCAGCAAAAATCTCGAGAGGAGGTTTGAAATCCCAACAGGATACAGAATATAGGGAATGTACTTACAACGCCGACAAGAGACAACTAACTTTGCAGCAGAGGTTGGTTATGCATGAGAAAATGTCCAGAGACAACCCATGAGCTGTGCTGTGTCTTGCAGTAATTTATGAAATCAATATTGTTGAATGTCAGTAAATCATTAGTCTCATAGCATGAATACCCAAGTCCTCTTTTGGCAAATAGGATTTGGGCAATTATGCTATGAGGCTAACGATATGACAATTTTGTTAAATTTGTAGTACTTGGTATTAAAATCAGTATTGGTGAATACTCAAATTCAAGTACTCATTTTGGAAAAAAAAAAGTATGCTGGTGGATCCCTAATTCTTAGTAATATTCTATTGACAGTCCACTTTAATAATAGTCTATTATCACCAATGTACATGAAGAATAATGTTGGCCTGTGCTGTTGCCTTTTATATCAGCCTGTATTTTACTATTTTTTCCCCACACCAACAGTCTGTCTCTATGTTGCACTGCTGTTCCTGATAAAAATATATAAATAAAAAAAAATTAAATTAAATGTAAAACACGCTCATCGAGTGTCGCAGTGATGTTATCGGCAGATGAAATGACACTGAACTATGAATCACCTTTGCCTGTGCTGTTTAACGGACACTCTTTAATCCATCTGTGCTCACTAAAATTCATTTTGTTTCAAACACAGATGATGTTCTGTTCTCTGTGTGCAGTTATTATCAGGCAGAATGAAAGTGATGAGAAATTAAATTAGGCTTTAATGTTCTCACAAAGGCATGATTAGTTACTTTGTAAATGACACTTTAACAACATTCCCAAAGTCATATGTCAGCCTTCTTTCCCCTCCTCCCTTTTCTGTCTTATTCTTTCTTTGTTTCCCTGTTGGATGATTTACCAGAAAACTGTTTTTGCATTGCAATAATGAGATATCGATCCAGTCTTAAATCTATGTGTCCAGTGAAATGATTATCAGCGCAGAGGTGCAGAAGCTGTGAAGGTTTCATAAATGCGTGTAATGTATCTTTATGACTCTTTAAGGTCATAACTTGCTGTGCTCAAGCAACCGCTGATTGCTTGGACTCAGAGTCTCACAATGCTGACCTGTTGTTCATTGCTGTGTTGCACCCTGTATGCTCTGATTGCTCAGGTTTTCACAGTCAGAAACATGCAAAATAGAGAAATAAATAAATAAATAAATGAACTGATCAGTGAAGAGAAGTCAAGAGATGCTCAGAGGTGGGGCTGTATTTGAGGTTATACCTCCTAACTAATTTAGGAGGTTAATATTATACAAGATACGCTTCAAACATGGTGCTCTTGTGCTTTGGAAAATTGTGTCAAGAATTTTGCAAAAACAAACTGCTGAAGTGCTGCTGATTATACATAGTTTATAATTACAGCACCATGCATCAGGCAAGTATTTTTTTTCCTATCTTTGACTTAAAATGAAAAAGAATTGCCAATTATGTCCCATGCCATTCCAGTTTATTCGTGCCTGAGCAATGCTTACATAGTGCACACTGTGTCTGTGTTGAGGTTTTGTCATTTCTTTTTAAAATTTGAAAGCTTCTTGCACCACAAAGGTTGCTGTTTGGCAGAAGACTCTAAAGTTCCTTTTGTGAGAGCTTCCCTCGAGCTTCCCACGGCTCCCTGCTCCCCCAGGATTTTTAGCTAAAGAATTCTTCTTTCGCGTCCTATTTATTTTGTAACAAAAAAGATTCAAACAGAGTCTGCAACTGTCTTTCCATATTTTTACTTCTGACAAGCATTCCTGATAGGGCTATGCTGCAATATATCACAATACTTCCTCTTGTGCTACATTGCAGATAACCCAACTAGAAATATTGAATAAAAAACATAAAACTTTTTGATATAGAGGAGAATGACATGCAACGCAGGTCCCTTGATTGGGAGTTATACTATGTATGTTGCAGTTATGTGGTTTGTGCCTTAATCATTAGGCCAACAAGGAACATGCAAAATAGATATTGCCACTTGTGTAGTCATATGTACACCACATTATATTGATAACCTTACCCAGGGGGTACACAAAAAGTAGTATTTTGAGTTCTTTTTTTATCATCAGTTAATCTTGCAGTACAATCTACAGGTCAGGTCACCATTTTACCACAATGCATTGTAACATGATACAATGGTAACTTGATCTTAAATCCTATTTGTGTTTAGTTAGTCAAGGTCTAAGTCAAAGTCTAAATTTCAGGGCATCAATTGTTACTAAGCAGCCATTCAATAAAGTCAACACAGCCTGCAATAATTTGTCCACCAAAGGTGTTGATAAAGCAAAAACTGCCTACGGTGATTACAATCATTTTAAAATTAAAAAGCACAACCTTATTGGCTGATAAACAGTCAAAGAGCAACATCTGCAGAAATTACAACCTATCTATGTTGATATCTGCAACCATAAGGGAGTGAACACTGACTGTGGGAGAAGAAAAGTACATGTATTACCAATGAAAACAAAAACAGAGTGTGTCCTAGTGATGGCTTTTTATAGCGTGCTGCCTCACCTAAGCATGAGATTCATCAGCTGAAGCCCTTCCCCTCTGAGGAAGCGGTCCCTATTGGCTGGCAGCATGAGGCAGGAACACAGCCCGTCAAAGAGGTTCTCCATCATCTCCTGCTCCTCAGCTGTGGACGGGTTATGCCGTTTAAACACCTGAGAAGAGACGGCAAAAGGAGAAAGCACCAAAGTCCATGAAATGTCACAAGGATGCACAGAACCACATTAGTAGTTGTATACAGCGGAGTGTCGTGGTGAAGTTTAATAGCAGGGCTATGGGGTTTTGGCTTAGAGGTAGAATGAGCTTGTGAAGAAAACCACCTCTGAGCTGTTTATGCTAAAACACTCATGCCTAAGAAATAATTGAGCTTTACCCTTGAGGCTAAAATGGATGATGGGCAAGTAAGAGGGGGACTGGTTGCCATTCAGCAACAACAACAAAAAAAAGAACATAAAAGCAGAATCTTACAGAGAGCTGCTGCAGTAACACATCAATGCCATCCATCTCCCCCAGTAGTTCTCTGGTATCTGTGGAGTAGAGAATGCAAAACAAAAGTGAACAGAAGACTAAGAGATAAAAATGGAGTAACAGGACAACAGGGAGATTAAATTGGGACGGTAACAAAAAAACAGACAAGTAGGGAGCCAAACCGAGTGTGAGAAATACGATTTAAATGGAAAGATGAAGGAAAGCAAAAAAGGAAACAGAAAAAGGAAAGGGAGGGAGTGACAGAAGTGCGACAGAGGTATATAGCATTTGTTTCCTTATATGGGCAGAGAAATAAAGTGCTCAGTAATAATAGAATTATTTAATGTAGGAAAAATAGGGTGAATCTACAGGGGTCTCAATGAGTGGTGATGAGATACTCTTCACTATCACAGCCAAAAATATTTTTACATATAAAACCCCCAGAGTGGTGTTTTAAGTCAAACCTGACAGTAGGAGAGTGATAATTACATTTAAATTAGTAACTAATTAACAATTTCCCAAATGACCATTTTCCTCATAGTAGTGACTTGCCCTATTCTTACTTCAAGCTCGACAGTATTATAATGGGGAACATTTTTCATGCTAGGACATTTCCTTTGTTTTATGAAAAATAACATTTTTTAGTATTTGAAGGTCAGCAGAGAGAGAGGATGAATGAAGGCCGCACCAATGAAAAGGCGAATGAGGGTAAAATAAGACACGACTCCCACTGAATATCAATATGGCTGGTACCATTAATGAGAACCTGTCCAAGGCCCCGACAGTCCTGTGGCTATCTGAGGCTTTACAGGGTTTAGTGAGAAAAAAGATGGAAAAGGCAGCAAATAGAAGCAAGAAAAGGAAAGAGAAGGAACAGACGTCAGACATTAGGCAGGGAGACAGATGAAGAAAGAAGGAGAAAGTGGAAAGAAAAACTGGAAACATGACAGTTAACATGAAATCAAAGAGTGACACGGTAAATGAGAGAAAGGGGGAGATGAAGACAAGAGACAAACAGACAGGAATCAAAGGGAAAACGAGGAAGAAGCTACAAATGGAGGATAGAAAGATGTAAGGGCGAGACAGAACAAGAACAAGCTAAGATGGGTAGAAAAAAGGGAAAGGAAAGGGGTGAAAACAGCAGAATGGGGGAGTAATTCATGAGGAATAGAAGAGGAAAAAAAGGAAAAAAATAGAGTGATTGTCTATATGGCAAAACTGGGAAGTGGCGGAAATGTAGAAAATAATATAATATCTTTTGGAACTCACAAAGGATTTCTTGGGACACACTTACTGTCATTGTTTTGTAGCAAGATAGCCAGGATTTCACTGCAGTACAGCTTGTTAGCATCAAACGGCATCTTTGCCTGAGAGGGAAAGAGAGTTTTATTTTTAACGGGGAGAAAAGATTCTGCCTCATAGACATTTGACCGTATAGACATCAATGAAAACATATATTCTTAAATATCTTTTGACCTGAGGATCATCTGGTCTAATTTCCATGTAATACATTTACAGCCACATATCACAATTCTTTTTAACACGGCAGGGTGAAAGCTTTGTAGTACAGAAAAAAAAAAACACATAAAATAGCTTATTCACGATCCACCATAACACCGCCCTTAGTCTCATATTGAACTCAGTTTGAACACAAACAATAAAGTAATAATACAAATAAAAGCCAACTGAAAGACAATCTCAAATAAGTTTGTTTCTTAAATACCAAACACAGACTGAACAGACTGAATTGATCTTGGAATGAGATAATAGTGAATTGAGTGAAACCTTGAATGCAGTTGGCTGTGGAAATGAAAGGTTCTACTTGATTCTTGCTGTCTGCCAGAGACAGTGCATAACAATGGATGTAATCCCTCTTTTGCACATATAGGTTGAGTATTTAATATCAACAATGTAACATGTGACCTGGGAATCCAAGGTCATCATGAACAATGTTGCTTGTATTTTCCTCACTGCAGGTGATCTGCATTTGCAGGTTGAATTACGGTTATGAAAAAAAAGTAAAAAAAAAAAAAAAAAAAACAGAAGACAGATAGTGATGTCACTTGAAGTCCTGCTATGGCTGGAGCAATGGTTTCATGCTCCAAGGTGTTCAATTCATCAGTCTGTACCGCATTCATACTGTGAGGCTGTAGTTGTGTTTTCACTAGTCATGCTCATATTTGTTCCAACCGACGAGAAGCAAGGTAACAAAGAGTAGCCTCTCTTTTTAGTAAAGGTATGTTAAATATATTTGTAATGAGGTGACTGTTTTAGGGTCTCCTTTAGGGGTTGAAATCTATTTATGTATCAATTTTTTAGTGAGACGATCATAAAATTCATAAAAAAAAATTTTTTTACCCTACAATCGATTTCATACTGTCGGTCCTGCCTGTAAAGGTGAGTCGAGGTGTGCCAAGGTGAACTGAGAGCAGCCATAGGCAGAATCTGCCCGACCCATCCCAGACCAGTAGAGTTAAAAGCTGCAGTTTTACATTGTAATTCCAAAAGAACACTTTGAATTTACACAGTTTCACAAAAGAGAAAGCAAGACATGATTGAACCTGTGTGCAAACACTGGTCTGCATGGTTATGGTATCACAGGAACACGGCCAACATGTGTATTCATTTTGAGATGAAAATGACCCTAAACACCAAAGCAGCTTGGAAAAAACAAAACAATTAAGAATGCCATTTTGCCCATTCCATCTGCAAAGACACACAGGAGCAAAAATTGCAGAGCTACTTGTAGGGCGGTATACACCCCACATACCAGCCAGTGTTTTTTTTTTCCTCTATAAGAATTTTTTATATACCCTAATACCAGGTGTGTAGTGTACAAAATGACACATTTGCCAAGGGGCACTGTTAATACTAGTCCGGTTTCTCTAAGCCACATTAAAAACCACTGCAATAATTATTCTCTAAATTATTAGAAACTGGAGTTAAGACCCAGTCGTGTGTGAAAAAAAAGCGTAGCAAAGTTTTGTTAGCAGGTAGCACCTTAACCTGGGATTGCTGGATGCACTTAAGCTTCCAGCTGTAGCAAGATTACTCAGACAAGTACAACACCTGCCCATGTTTTTACATAGAGTGCCACAGCAGTCCAAATTCAGATGCAAAAAAAAAAAGTTACTGAAACTCCCTGCATGCAGACTGATAACAGATGTGGCAACAAGGTGGAACGGTGCTTTTGATATGGAACAGTGGCTTCACTGCCTTTATCTAGGATCAGAAAGAAGGAGATAGAGATCAGCTGCTTCACAGAGTCAGACACAGACCACTGAGGAGTTCATGTAGGCACTGGAGCCAGTCAAGGTGGCCACACGTGTCCTGTCAGAGGAGAGGCATCTAAAACTCTGTCATGGCTGTCCACTACACACGTGGCGCTTGCTTAGGAAACCCTCAGACTCGCCGTTCAACAGACAACTAAATAAAAAGGTATGCATCCGAGGTGGACAACACTACACTCAACCTTGATCCAAGATTTAAAGCACCACCTTTCCTGTATGAAGAGGAGAAGCATGAAAACACTGGTGAGGCACGCTGCTGAAGCTGCAGCCAGAGGGGAGTATCATTACCAGGTGTATAGAGAAAAACATTCTGTGTGTGTGTGTGTGTGTGTGTGTGTGTGTGTATATATATGACACATATACATATATATATATATATATATATATATATATATATATATATATATATATATATATATATATATATATATATATATATACACATATATATACATATACATATACATAGAGACAGACTGTTGTATCCAAAATAGTACTTCCACTATCATTTCCTGCATAGTAACGTAGGTTCCTCTACCTTGCTAAGATGGCAGCTGTTGGAAATTGTCTGTCAATCCCGATGCAAAATTTTGCTACTACCTTTTGCTAAAGGTAGTGCTTCTAATGCACTACCTTTTCCCACACTGCATAGGCATAAAATATTAAGTGTAAGCACAGAAGTTAGAAGCATATGTGTGTGTGTGTGTGTGTGTGTGTGTGTGTGTGTGTGTGTGTGTGTGTGTGTGTGTGTGTGTGTGTGTGTGTGTGTGTATGTGTGTGTTGCAGAGAGAACCAGATTTTCAGCTACATTGGTAACCTTCAATTTGCAATAAAGGTGAATGGAAACGACTTCAAGGTTTCATAGTTCTTACCTTGATTCTCTTGAGCAGCCACTGCATGAGTCCCTGCTGAGCTGCCTCCGTGCACAGGCCTGGTCTGAACTCTGCCATATTTTCTACGATAGCTGAGGAAAGCAGCAATGTGAAATGTGAATAAATATCCTTTTAAATCAGTCTTACTAATCTGCTACACTAAAGTGGCGTTGAGCAAGTCACTAAATACATAACAACTGCAGGGTTGTTTTTTGTTATCTTATAAAGTGGACATGCTTTGACTTTGAACTAGACCATCTTAGCAAAAAGGGCCTTTTTTTTTAGCTCTGTCATTACAAAAGTGATTTTTCTCTCATTCTGCCATGACAGGCCACAAACTCAGCTTTATTGCCATTAATTCCTGGCCTTATCCATGTAGAGAGAAAGATGCAAAAGATTCATGCATTTATAAAAATAAGTATCACACTCCATGAATTAGGTGTCAGACTGAGCCTGTGCCTTTTGTCTCAGGTTGTCACAAACCAAATCCTCAACTTCAGCATTATAATCATGGGGGTGCTGGATAAAGAGTTAAAATCTAGGGAATTTTTGTCATGGAACTTTTAGCATGATTGACCCACAATGTAAAAATGATTTTGGTCAATCTTTTATTTTTAAAGAAAAATAAAATTAACTCAAATGAAAATAAAAAAAAATGAAATGAGCTAAATGTTCTGCCAGTGCAGTAAGATAATTCTACTTAATACTGGAATAATTGTACAAAAAGCAAATATTTCACTTGTGTTTAGATTTCAGAAATTATTACATCCCCTAAAGGTAGGTTTGTAGAATCATGTGTTTTTAGGTGTGTGCTTTCTTCACGTTGTTGTGTCAGTACATACCACCACTTATTTTTTGGTGGTCTTAATCAAAGTCCAATAACTGTCATAAATTAACAGATGGGAACACACTTTGAGGGGGAAGAACTGTGAAATACAACAGTCATCTTTTTATAGAGGGTTTGGCTGGTTTCAGTCCCAGTTCGTCCTAATATTACCATTAGAAAGCTGTCCCTGCCACATGATATCTGTATCAGAGCAGACTGCACCAGAGGGAGGGGGCAGGAAACAAGAACGATTGTGGGATGGTGATGAAAGAAGGGAGGAAAAGAGGAGGCTGAGGGAGGGTTTTGGAGAGGGGGGGGACACTAGGAGAAATAGGGAGGAAAATAACAGGAGATGAGAAACAGAAGGGAGGGGAAAGGGGCGGGAGGACGAGCCAAAAGACAAGAGATGGAAAGCTGAGGCGGTGAAGGGCACGAAGAGTAAGGGAACTGGGGAATGAGGGAACAACAAAAGTATAACACGCGTACACGGTTGAGAAAGTTGGGAGGTGAGAAAAAAGTAATAAGACAAAAATATTAATAATACAGCAACATCTGGGGAAAGGAGCTGCGGGTATAACGTAGAGAGAAGGAAACAGAGGAAAAGGGGGAGAGCAAGGCTGCTGAGGGAGAAAGCGAGGAAAGGGCCTTTATCAGTGATTCGAACAGAGCAGACAGACAGCGTCCTGGAGGACAGCAGGCTCGGAGCAGAGAGCAGCCAAGGCAGACAAAAGGCTTATTCAAGCTTGGAGAGCTCCCTTGATAACACACATACACACACACACACATGCAAGAAGAGGCACACTTGAATAGACAACGCACAAGTGCCGTTCCCTTGATATAACCCGCACTCACACGCAAGAGCCAAACACACACACACCTAAACAGCCCTCCTGACACTCGGCCTCAATCTGGCAACAAAGGGGAGGGAAAAAAACATCTCTGTAGACTCATTTGACACAAAAAGAGCTGAGAGGCAGAAAAGTCTGATGCAGACGAGGCTAAATGCTGCTGGCCCATGGCCTCCAACAGACCTCCTGTCTATATTCAATGCTGTCAAATCTATGCCACAAATACTGATTCCAACACTCTTTTATTTGTATGGCTGACTTTGACATACCCTCTCAGATAAAAAAAAGGGAAAAAAACTCCAAAAGAGAAGTACCTCTTCTTTGCCAAAAACAATTAAATGAGACATTTGACGGCTTCCCATCGCTGTCACTAAAAACAGCAAGGACACGCTTTTGAAGCTCATACTATCCTCTCTGTGTGATATCAAACCCAATCCACAAGGCCTCCCTGTCACTGTGCTCCAGCTGTGGCTCACACACACACCTTCAAGAGGTCTTCCCAGTGGAAGAGCTTGTCATTTTTCACTAGTAAAAAAAGGAAGAGTTGATTAATTATGCTTGCTACGCATTGTCTCATGTTACTTTTGAGCTGCTATTTTTATCCAAACTAACCCATTTTTTCTTAAATCGTGTTCAGTATAGAAGCATAAAGAAAAATCTCTGCAGAGAACACCTACAGTGTGGAGTGGATGATTTGTCCCAGAGATTTTGTACCACATTTAAAATATGAATTGAATGCACAAACTTACTAACTTACTAAACTAACCCTAACCCTAACTTTTTGCTGGTTAAATTGCAGGTAAAAACACAGGTCCTACCATTCTTTGAAATGGGCATACTGCATTTCTGCGAGAGCCATGCCACAAGAAGTTTAAGCAGAATTAACTCGAGAAATGCAACGAGACATCTAACGCAACCCCTCAGTTCCCGTTCACCCCCTCTGCACAACCCTGTGGGAAGGTGTGTGAATACAGCCTAGGAAACAATAAAAGAGTTGTAATACCACTTCAATCAAGGCTTAAATACCAATGCTGTCTAAAATTGTGATAGTATTCTTGTTTATCTTGTTTGACCAACAAAAACATTCAAAGAAAACAAATTAAAAAAGTAAAATCTCAATTACTAACATTCCACATATAATATTCAAGCATGCCTTGAATAAGGGATATGAGAATGCATCTAGATTATAATTAAATAAAACAATAACAATAGGACAACAGCAGTGTTTGTAAGCAAATCAGCTCCATATTTACCTGACATTTGGTGACAAGTTTCTATAAGCTTAGAATTATGCCAGGCACTATGTTTTTGATTCTGATTTTTGCCCACACTTGACAAAAATCAGGTGATATAGAAGGTGACAAATAACACTGGCAAATTAGAGGAAATGAAATTAATACCTATATATATATACATATATATATATATATATACACATATATATATATATATATATATATATACACATATATATATATATATATATATATATACACATATATACATATATATATATATATATACACATATATACATATACATATATATATATACACATATATACATATACATATATATATATACATAT
The DNA here is from genome assembly GCA_036785175.1 of Eupleurogrammus muticus. Taxonomy (NCBI): domain Eukaryota; kingdom Metazoa; phylum Chordata; class Actinopteri; order Scombriformes; family Trichiuridae; genus Eupleurogrammus; species Eupleurogrammus muticus. The sequence goes on from JAYKQN010000008.1 coordinate 18,791,812, forward strand.
ATATATATATACATATATATATATATACATATATATATATACATATATATATATACATATATATATACATATACATATATATATACATATATACATATATATATATACATATATACATATATATATATACATATATACATATATACATATATATATATATACATATATACATATATATATATACATATATACATATATACATATATATATATATACATATATACATATATACATATATATATATACATATATATATATACATATATACATATATATATATATATTCATAGAGTACCTTGTTCCTTAACTGAATCTCAGAGGAGCCGATTTGTTTGCTGGTTCTAGGGATAAAAGTTTAAACCTCCTACAGTAGCCAACATGTCCTGTATATATATTTATATTATGTATGACACCAAATGATATACAGTATATAATAAGGTCTTTTGGGGGTGGAAATTCTTGAAATATAATTTGTGTCTTTGTTGATGGTGGTTTGCTTGAGGATGAACACTAAGTGGAGCCTCATGATTAAGGGCTTGGTGTTCATCTCCTTACCCAGTGTGTTATAGATGCCATCAGCCTCCTCTTTAACCTGCTCATCCAGCCGCTCCATATTCTGCACCAGCAAGGCCACCACCTGACTCTCCAACTGCAAGACAGAAGACATTTGATGGCGAAGGCTTTCAATGAATTTTGATGTACATATTTGTAGATTAGTAACAACTTGAGGTTGACAAAATGATATATATGCTCTCAGAACTATTGTATAACATGAAGTACCAGCAACATGGTTTGATTCATGAGGTTTGGTATGTGGTTGCAAACAGATTTTGGGGAATAAGAAAATCCTAACCATTAATACAACATTTCACATCAGTATCATGTTTGAAAAAACCTTTTCAAATATCACAACTTTCAGCTACTGTCAACGGAGTCCTTATCTTTGTGATGTGATGTTGCAGAATAAAAGAGGCCTCATTTCACAGAGAGAGACGACATGGAAGAACGCAGAGATGACTGAACACCCATTTTCCAGCTTCAAGTCCTGGCAGAAGGAACTTGAGCTTCTCTGAACGTGTCCGAGTTTTATCACTCAAGTCAAGATTGGAGACTTGTAACCAAACAGAGCTCACGGGGAGCCGACCGGCTAGATAAAACTACTATTACAGATGAAAGAAAAAAGACCGTCGACACAGATTCATGAGCCGCCAGAGACCATCGTGGATCATTTTGATTCATCTTATCAAGGATACCACCTGGCCTTCTGGCAGCAAGGACAGAGGAGCTGGATGCATTACAGCAAAGAGGAGAGACAAATGGATTCAACCAACCCTTTTGCTGCCTTTAAACTGCTTCCCTTGGAAGAAGCTGTAAAGAAGAGTGTGGTTTATGGCGCTCCATTGCATGGTAAATGGCCTGCATTTATATGATGCTTTTTTCCTGACAGTGTTGCAAAGCCACCATAGCCGCTGTTTTACACAATACCACATCCCGAGTGCATTTTCTTTTTTTAATATTCCAAAAGTTGACACTCATCCACCATGTCTGTACTATTTTTCCTGTCAGATACTAACTTCAAGCTAACTTGATGCTCATAAAAATGGTTCAGAGAGATGTGTTCTTAGAAGAAAATGTTGGCAAATTTTAGTGATTTGGGCAGATATTTCTCAATGTGATCCAATATGTGCCACTTCGCTATTATTGTGCTATAATAGAGGTTGGTGGGGCATTGATGCCCAGCTGTGTACGTCCTCTCAAAGTGTTATTTTTCACCCCTGCCAGGTTCAGATTATCATCATGATATTGCATTCACACCAACATTTCTTCAAAACTCAATGGCAGCAGAGACAAAGTCTTCTGTGGCTCTTGTTGCTCTGCCTTTTGAGAAGAAACAGCGGAAAGAAATGTTCAAAATACCTAGCCAGATCACTAAAAGACCAAAGACATCAGACAAAACTGTTAAAAAATGAGAAATGAGAAACAACTACTAATTTTCCTGACAAATGCCAGTGAGATGGTGTATTTGATGTAGTGTCATAGTGACAGCCATGAAGGGCCTGGGCCACAGAGTTCTCCTCTCCTTTATAGGTGTATCATCACATATCTTTAGTTTGACCTTTGTCTGTCTCAGCTGAAATGTCAGCACACATGATGGGGCATCAAAAACCGTATTGCTTCATAGACAACACAACAAGATCAGAAACAGAAGAGAAAGAGGGTGAAACAGAGAAAGTGGGATAAACGCGGAAACAGGATGGATACCAACAGAACCAGCTGGAGCATAACAAAAAAAGCTTATATAACCTTAAAGATTTTAACATGAGATGCTATAATTACGGGGCTGACATGTTATGATTTGAAAATCAATCTTGAAATGTATTTAATTGCATTATAAAGAAAAAAAAATCAGGAGGAGGGGACAATATGGGACCTTTAAATATTTCATTATCATCAATGAAAACTGATATGAAACATGAACTCACCAGAGAATCTATGAGCACCTCAGCACCCTCCTCGCTCTCATTGAGTGTGTCGATATCTGTCAGCTCCTGCAACAAGTCCACTACTGCGATTGCAACATGTAGCTCAGGCTAAGGACAATACATTTCATTTCATCAGGTAATTTGATTCGATTTATGTTGATACATTTGTACTACAGTGATATTTCCTGCGCCATTGAGGTTATGTTTTACCCAGTATCTGTCTGTCTGTTAGCAAAATACTTTAAAAGGTTTTAGCGTGATTTTCTGTGATTTGTTAAGCATAAGAATAAAAACAATACAAATAAATCTAAAATAAATATCCAATTCTAAATATGGCATGAATGGATCAAGATGAACAGATATTAGAGAACCATTCATAAAGTGAAAGGATATCTGTGTTTTCATGACTGAGGAGGCCCAGCAGTGAGTGCACAGCATTAAGTTCCACCAGCAAGTGGTAGAGGTCTGGCATGGTGGCAATTACGTGCATTTCCTGGATAATGTCATTCAGATCCAGCTCCGACTCCATGAACCTGGTTCGAGAAAAAAATAAATTGGAGTTAGAGTGTAAGCATGCTTGCACCACCATTCATCTCAAAGAGGAGACAGTCCAGGCTCAATGAGCTAATCAAGACGGTAACCTCCTGGCAGGAAGTCATTCATCTCAAAGCACAGTTGAGGCCGACAGAAATTCAAACATTAGTTTTAGACATCCTGTCATGAACTCGTGAAAGTCTTCTCAGTTCTACTCCATCATATTGGCACTATTCTTTAGATTTTTGACATTACTGGTTTAATCAATGACAAACCAGACATTTCATTTTGGTGATGCACACAGTAAAATTTTTCCCCAAAACACTGTTTTCAACTTTAGTATGTCTGCAGAAAATGATGCTTACTGCACACACACAGTGTGTTGGATCTAAACTATTTTTAAAATAAAACTCTAAAATACTACACAGATGGAAACAATCCAGGGTGTCAGTAATGCTTACTTTTCTGGGTTGTCTGGAAACTTTATCCTTAGTTCCTGATTTTTGTACGATCTTTTCTCAAAGGTCAGGATCATCTTCTTCACTGAACTCTCATCCACAGGCTCTGCCTTTTTCATTAATACAGAAGTGACCCAGGATGCAAATGATGAAAAAAGAAGAAAAAAAGAGAGAAAAAAATTATTTTAAAACAGAAGTGGCTTCACTAACATAAAAGCAAGTTCAAATTCATTCTTTTCATGTGAGACAAGTAGAGAGCCAGGGAGTCTGATCTTTGATCAGAGCAAATCTGAGTGCATTTTACTGGAAAGGAAATGGGTTATAATAACAGGTTAGGAAACTGCAATTGTCTGGCATTATGGAACAGTGCAGCACTTTATTCTCATTAGCTCTATAAGGCTGTAGTGTGGTATAATAACAATAGTAGGAAAAAAAGTGTAGAATTACTGTACATTTAGACATGTATACACACACCCAGCTACAGTACAGGGTTCGACGTTAAGGTTTTTTCCTACCTGCCCTGTCGGGCAAGTACTTCTTAAATCTACTTGCCCCATTTAAATTCTTACTTGCCCCACCTAAGACGTTATTTTTTTTGGCTTGTGTTGTTCGAATCTTCATCGTGAATTCTATCTTAATAAAATCCATTGTCTGTTGACTTTATATGACACTACACAACATGTCTTCCTTCAGAAAGTAGTATTTATTTTTTCTTTACATTTAACATTTTGTACAACAAAGTACAGTTAGAACTAGTGCATTTGTACTAGTGCATTTGTACGCCATTTGTACTTTGGAGACTTAAGAGGGATGGATATTGCGTGAATGGCTGCTCCGTTTTGGCGATGTGGTAAGCGGTGGTCATACATCTTTTGAGCTGGTTGTGGCTCTCCTCGTTAAGCCTTTGGACACAACGGTCCATAGGTCCAGGAACATTAGTGCGTTTTTTTGCCTCAACGCAAGCGAAGTGCGGGGCTGATTTTGCGTGGCTATCCAAGTTGTTTTTTCGGAAGCTTTCGCTCCCGCGGAAAAACGAACTGGTTTTGTCAGCCTTTGACGGGAATTCCCTGCATACCACACAAAACATGACTTTCCCATCGTAATCGACCCACGGAAAAGTTTGCTTCCAGGAAGGCAGGAAAGTTCTTCTACGCTTCGTCTCGGAACCCTCGGCCATTGCTGCGGTCTGACACGCATGCGCGCACGCGTACACACAGAGACACACGCATGGCACTTGCCCGAGCGGGCAAGTCTGAACAGGTTCGACTTGCCCGCCCGTTATTTTTACTTGCCCCGGGCAAGCGGGCATCCGTTAATGTCGAACCTTGCAGTAGCTAAGAATTTAAAATTATCCCATTGTAAGGCATGTTTGCTCTGTGATACTATTATAAAAGATTAATTGATTACCAAAATAGTTGGGAATTCATTTTTTGTTCATCGACTAATCATCAGGATTAATACGGAGTATAATAATACCAGGATAAATCTCAAATAGTGATAGTCATTAGTAATGTCAATATTTTCAATGTATAGTCATCATGAGGCAATGCAACAATATACACAATAAGCAAAAGGTTGAATTAATTTCCAAATATGAGGTTACTGACTGAGACATAAAGCAAGTGATGATAACTCAAGGATGTGCATTTATAGTGTTTGTGTAACTACTTTTCATTCACCTCAGGTTCTTCTTCATCCTGGTCCATCAGTTTTTCCAGGATCCTCTTCCTATCCCCAGTCAGCTCCTCACCCTCCCTCATCTCAACTCCTCCTTCGAACATCCCTGCTGCTTCTCTGTGTCGGGCCAGCTCCCTGACACCCAGCCCTTTCTGCTGCTTCCCTCCTCTGGGGTCCTCATCTCCTCCTGCTGCTCCGCCATCCTCCTCCCTTAGCCGCTTTGCTCCTCTATCAGGCTGAAAGGTATGCAGAAACAGAGATGTAGTGACACACAAAAGTAGTAATAAATAAGATGTAGCGTGGATGAATGGGTGGAACAAAAAGCAGACAGGCATAAAAAATAAATAAAAAAAACCATTTCATACATGCAAATTGATGAGTGGTAAGTAATAAAGCATTTTTCTCTCCCAGACATTATTATCTGTAGGTATCTGACTATGGCTTCAACTAAAGAGTATTGTCATTATCAAATAATCTGTTAATCTGTACCATATTTCTTTAATTTAAAAAAATTGTCTTGTTTTGTCCTGAACATCAGCCCCAGAACCAAAAGATGTTTAGTTTATTGTTAGAGAGTAGTAAAGATAATCAAATACATATTTCAGAGGCAAAGAATTTTCCCCTTTAAAAACAACTCAAAACAGTTAACCAATTTCCACAATTGTTGGTGATTAATTTTCTGATGATTGAATAATCAACTGATAATTGCAGTGCCATGTCAAGTAAAAAAAATTCTCTTTGATATTCACTTGAAAATATTTGATCATTCTTCCAAGGCTGACAAAATGAGAGACAGGTCAAGTTCTGTAACACTACAGTATGAAAAGACTGAATAACTGAATATATAGACTTGTAGGTTTTGGTTAACATCTGTCAAAATGTGTCACACTTGTCACACTGTTATTAAATGGTGACGAGAATCACAAAAAATCATGCAATAAGGTAAATAAACTACTTTTGCAGAGGAACTAAATTTGACATTCTTGGTTAGTTCACAGCATAGTGTGTAGCATCTGAGATATCAGATTCTCTGACTCTATCCATATAAACACAAAGGAGCAACATGCAGCTAGCAAATAAAGTATATTTTTTTAAGTACAAACACAGGCACGATTGTACCAGACACCTGTAAAAACAGGTGATTTTCTTTTTCTAAGACAAGAAAGTAGTCACATACACCCCTAAACTTTCACAAGTTAGACCAGGGACCCCCATCTGAGAGGATGTTAGCTTGTGGATGTAATATTACAGAAAGTCTAATAAATTCATGAAACAAAACAGAAAATAGTAAATTCTGGTGTAAACAATGGGATTACATCCTGTCTACTTGATGAATATTGCAAAGACAACAGCAAAAACTGTGTCTTTAAATGAAATATTAGCAGCCACTCTGAACTTGTACAACTAGCAGAATGTGAACTAACTATATTAAATTTAACTAGTACACAGAGGGATCTACAGGTCAGTTTAGTGGTGAATTTGTTAATGAACACTAACAATTGATAAAATGACTTTCTTCCTGTAATGTGCAGTGTTTATCTTCCAAAATAACAATACTGCATCAAAATTGCCTTTTAATTAAACGCACACACGACAGGAAACTGTGGATGTTGCCGGACAGAACCATGCAAACTCCTATGAAAATAAACAAATGTCCAACCAAGTTAACGTCGTAGCTCTTCACTCACTGTTGCAACAGCTAGCATGCTGCTAACTGCTAACGTTATGCATTCGGGTTAAGTTGAGTTTCCTAAAGACTGGTGCCTACCTGATAGCTCAGGAGCTCCCCGACATCCATGTCTCCGTGTTACAAAAAATGTACAAACGTAAAAAATGTTTTGTTCAAGCTTGAGAAACAAATATCACTTCAGCAGTGAGCGAACCGGCTAACAACAAACCGCCAGAGCGCACAACACATGTATGCCGTAAATTTGTTCAGTGTCGTTACAATATAATGTCGTAAAGCTTGGCTGTTGCAGGAGCTCATGGATGCTCCAGCAGTATAGATAGATAGATAGATAGATAGATAGATAGATAGATAGATAGATAGATAGATAGATAGATAGATAGATAGATAGATAGATAGATAGATAGATAGATAGATAGATAGATAGATAGATAGATAGATAGATAGATAGATAGATAGATAGATAGATAGATAGATTGTGAAACGGAATGAAATTAACACAATATTTTATCTTTTTATAAATATGAAAAAACTGAAAAGTATGGCGTGCGATATCATTCAGCATCCTTACTCAGTGCAGCCAACTCACTCCAGAAATTTCCTGAGGATTTCTGAATGATCCAATGTTGACCTAAATGACAGATGATGATAAAAAGAGTCTGCCTGTGTGAAATCTGTGATAGTCTCAGAGGTTTAAAGCTCAAAAAGCATCATGAAGAGCAAGCCGTTTCTCAAAGAAATCCATAAATAATCCTAAAAGTAAAAGTATAACTTAAAAGTAACACTGCACATCACCCTGAACACATTGTCGCCACTGTCAAACATGGTGGTGGCAGCATTGCAGTCTTGAGGTGTTTTTCTTCAGCAGGTACATAGAACATGTCTAAAATTAATGGGACGGATGAAGGAAATTTGGTAGAAAACCTGTTAGAGTCCAAAAGACCTGAGACTAGGACAGAGGTTTACCTTTCAACAAGACAATGATCGTAAACTTAAAGCAAAAATAAAAATGGAATGCTTCAAAACATATTCAGGTGCCAAGCCAAGTCAATGTCCATACCTGAATCCAAAAATTCCAATTTTATATCTTATATCTATACAACCTGAAATGTGGCCAAAGGTCAAAAGGTTTAGGGCACTGTAGATAGATGAGAGAAATTCAAATATTGCCAACAATAAGGTAAAACAAACACACATTTATTTGCAGTAGTGATTTAGTTTTACACCAAAACCCAGTAAGTTAAGTCTCTATAACAGGTAGAGCAGATGTGTCCTGATTTGCCTCACGGTGCTAATAATCCTGGACAACATGCAGAGCAGAAGGCATCATTCTACAGATTACCGTGATTTACTCCTGCACTTCAATTTGTCTCCGAGTTATATGCCTTAGTTTTTTTTAATCATTTGTATATGGTTTCTTCATCTTGGAGGCAAACCATCGTAAAGTGTTTATTTTGTGTATGGATGTTTGCATACTGTAAATCAAACTGTTACTTTTATGCTTTCTGTGGCTGCTCCAGTAACAACCAATTTCCCCCTGAGGATTAATAAAGTTTACCTTACCTTATACTGCGTCATACAGTACAGTGGAGGTGTGTGACCATTTCTTGCATTGGCCAACACAGAAACTATGCAGGCTCTTTATAATTTACCTATTATGCAGGCATCTTTATATCTATTTCCTTTCTTTTTTATGTGTCTGCAGTTTGAATTTTCTCTTGCCACATGTCATGTTGTGCACAAAGAAATACAAAAGAATCCTTTGGGCTTACTCACCAATCCTGAAATACTGTAAACCTCTTTAATGACACAATTAAAATTAGACATGAATGCTTCCTTATCAGACTTTGAACTTTGCTGCATTCCTACCAGGAGAGTTTTGTATGCCCAGTGTTGCTTATTGTTCCAGACAGGCAGAAAATCACCTTTTCACAATGGGCATCATTAGGAAATGTATGCAGTGCTTGGTATAGAAGCCTTTATTGCAACTCCAGCCACCAGCCACGGATCTGTGACAGTAGAGCAATGGAAAGGACATTTAAAAGGAAGGCCTCTGCCAAGCAGTCAAGCTTAGGTCCCAGCAAACAAGAGAGAAAAAGCACTTGATCAAAGGAAAGAGAGAAAAATGGGGTTAAATAAAATAAAAGCGATCAGAAGGGGGTCAAGAGAAAATAAAATATAAAGTGTGTAGCTAGTAACAGCAAGATAACTAGATAAGGCATTTTTTTTTCTTGCCAAAATAAAAAACTTTAAATCTCATATGTCACTGCCGTCCTGTATGTCCCTAATTATGTAATTATGTTCTGATGCTTAAAGTTAATTAGAATGTTGTGTCATCATGAGATAGTATAGTTTATATTACATATTTTGTTACCAGAAACACAGGCTTATAATTAATTTTAAGATCAGCTGACAGATGGACAGGCAGCTACCACACGTTGCATGGAAGCAATGACCTGTTCATCTGATGCGGTAAGCCTGGACTGTATAAGACTGTAGAAAATCATGTAGTAATACTCCATGCATGAAATGTTCTGTAAAACTTTTTTTTCAGCCAACATGTGAAAAACTGGCAAAAAGTTTACTGTGTGTGTTATCTGACCCAGTTGTAGAAACATGGAGTACTGTTACTGTGCTCGTTTTACACTTTGTTTTTTTTTTTTTTAAGAAAAAAATAACAATGAAATTTGAAATCAAGTCATATTAGTTTTCGTAATTATGTTAATATGATCATTGAATGTACTAATGACAGAACAGATAATACAAAATGAAAGACAATAAAACTCCTGCAAGGTAAAGACTAACACAGCAAGAAACGTTTTGAGTATTTTTAGCCACACTATAGCAATATGGCTCCAGAAATCCATTAGTTATACAGTTGATTGGCCACTTCACACTAACTTACCATATATTTTTACAATGTTTGAATGGATTGACGTGAAATGTTGTTCAGATATTCATGGTCTCTGAAAGATGAAGCCCAGTGACTTTTGTGAGGCTGTCGACCTCTAGTATTATTCAACAACAGGAAATTTAACGTGCTTTTGAAAAGATATATTTTTAATATTACTTTGCACAGTCAGACGTGCATATATTCAGTAACATGGTGGAGAAATAAATACCCCAAATTTTCCAGAAACTTGCAACAGGTAAGAGGTGCATACAGATTAAAATAACTTTAAAAGACTGTCCAAGACCAGCTCTGATATAAAGAACCATATTATTCATTATTATATGTAATGATAAGTATATTATAAAAATCCAAATGCATCTTTAAATAAATAATAATATGAATAAATACAGACAAAATAATTACAACTACATTGTAAAATACTACAATTTTTACATATCATATCATATCATACATATCATTTAATGACATTTCCTCCTTTTTCTAATTACAACAACAGAGTTTATTGCTGGCGCTTTTAATTTTATTCTGTCACTTTTACGTCAAAACATGTCAAATACAGAAACATAGAAATCAGCTGAATTCCCTCCTGTGCCACAGCTGCCTTGAAGCCTCCATTATTACAAATCCTTTATGTTTTACACAATGATTAACACATACCACAATCCCTGAAGGAGCCAAAAGCTTTTCACACACAACTGTCTGCTTAATGACAACGCCTCATCATTTCCCTGCAGACTTATTCTGGGGCGATGCTGTAGGATCATTTCCATTGAATCATAACCCATTTCCCTTTGAAACCTAACAATACAATTTCACACAAGCTGTGAGGGTTGATTGCATTAAATCACATGAGGTCAGTGTGATTGTATCATGTAGGGGAGTCCAACATAAGTGTACTCAAAATTCAAAGTCGCACTGCTATTATTAAACGAGAGAAAGAGAGAAAGAGAGAAACAGAGAGAGAGAGAGAGAGAGAGAGAGAGAGATGATGAGTTGCCCTTAGGCCTATGATTTTTCCCTCACTAAGTCAAGCAGTGCAATCAAATGATTTACTCTCATTTTCGATATTATTTCAGTTATGCATCACATCAGCAGACTCTCTTAAAGCCCCATCCTTCCTGAACCTAATATCAGCACACAAATCAAGTTAAAGTATTTATCTTATTTTTATTTTATCATAGATTTCACATTGTTTAAGGGTTAACACTTTTTGGGGGGCATATAAGTATGCTCCTCCATCATGTTGAGATATTTATCCGATAACTGTTAGAGTCTATATCATAAAATGATCCAGAATTTCTAAAATAATCCAATATAATTTTATGTAATTATTAAACCTAAATATGAATACTTATACTACAATACCTCAATATTTAAAAAAACAAATTTCTGAAACGGCTTCACAGAGTCTAAAATGGAACTCAATCTTTAAGGCCCCTAAGTCATATTTCAATGTTTTTGGAAAACAAGAAAAAAAAACATTTTGAGAAGTAACATTAGTATTTTTTATAATATTGGTATTTTTATGTATATTTTGACAGTAGATTCATCCAGATGTGTGAATGTGCAAAAAGAAATGAAGCCATCATCAGTGTTTAACAAATTAAAAAATGACTTAGACAGAATTGTGTCTTGACTTGGCATTTTTATTTTACATAAAAGTGAAGTCTATCTATCATACCTTGAAGCAAAATGGTCATTTTAAATTTAAATACACAGTTCATAATCCCTTTGATTGATTAAAATCGCATTTGGTGTCTAAAAAACTGCAATAATATAGCCACTTCTTCCTCTCTGTCCTTTTGCTTCTATTAAAACTGCCTATCTCAAATAAATGACTTTGGCAGATAGTGGTTTTGGAGTCTAATAGGTGTGATTTTTTTAATGAAATAGAGGCAGAGAGATAGGATGATGCAGTGGTGGTAGGAGATAAAATTTATACAAGAATCTCAATTTTGCCAAAAAGAATGACTTAGGCCATTATGCTTCAAGTATGACGTTTTAAACCTGCCTATTATCTAATAGTTGTATTGAGGCAGAGGTTAAGACCTGCTCTTTGCCTCTTTTTGTTTCATTGTTGTGTTTTCCAAATAAAGACTCAATTTTGTATCTTTTGTCCTTATTGTCTTTCTTATTGGTCTTACAGCTTTTATTCATATTTGCAGTTTTGTAGTCCTGGAAAGGGACTTTGAATTTGTATGACCTCATACAGTATGTTACGATAATATTGTTATTATTATATCACTGACTAAATGATCAGAAAATAGCATTTTTGTACGTTTTTGCAATAACCAACTAAATATCCTGACTCTCCCACTGCTTGAGAAACCCTCCATCCTCTGGCAGGCAAGAACATTTCATCCCCCGAGAGACGCTGGCAGCAATTAAGCAGTGTTGAATGTAAATAATAACAAGGGCTAAAGGCTTATACTGAAGCTCAGGTACTTCATTAGGGTTTGTTGTTACATAAAGAATTAGGAGATAAGACATTTAGATGATGACAACGATTTAGAAAAAGCAATTGAAATCTAAAAAGTAAATGTTGGCATCTATGCTTTGAAGGAATAAAACCAAGCAAATCTAACCAGGGTCCTCAAATCATAGAGAAGCCCTCCACTAGTGTCAGCCCCCCCAATCCTTTGTTAACTTTGCTAGAAACGTATTGACTTGCAACAATTGATCTGAAAAAGGGGACAAGAACAGTAACTTCTGACGGAGAAAAGCTTCGTTTATCTAAAATCAGTAAGCGTAGACAGACTCCTAGACAGTGATGATTTGTATTGACTTTAATAGGGGACATTTTTCTCTATTGGAAAAAAAAATACTGTTTTTTTTAAATTTTCTGAAGACTGCTGAGATTTCACCCCAGCTCTTATGGCATTAGGAAGATAACCTCATAGTATCTAATGCGTTTGTGTTTTCAACATTCATCTCATAACAAATTTGAGTGCATCTACGACAGCCATGCACCATCCTGAGCAGGGCGTAATGAGGGGCAAGAGGAGCTCAACTCAGAAACAGGAATAATAAAATATAAAACCGCATGGGTTGGCAAGGTAAACAAGGTTCGTACAAACACTGAACTAAAACATACAGTATTTCCTGAAGAAAGAAGCAGAAGTCATGCTCCAGAGGGATAGCATCAGATCACCTTTTTCTTGTATCTGCTGATGGTAACCCAATAAGCACATTATTTCGCCTCCCAGGAGGGCACAGCATCTCCGGTCACGGAGCGCTGTTTCCTGTGCACGGCTCACTGAGCCTACCGGTGTTTAGTAAATACGGTCGGTAATCCAACTTGGCGGTTTGCGGCTCGGGTCTCGTTCGGGTGGTTGGTTAATGCATATTTTTAAAGGTTGGGCGGTTTTCGGCCACAAGACAGCAGGAGCCTCTGTGTGTGTATTTGCTCTGTGCGTGCTTGTATGCTCGCGTACCGCGGTAGAGATGGACATGCTTTGCTGAAGCACGGCGCACAGCACAATGATGATCTTTTGTGTTTTTAAGAGCTTTGTAAGGAGGAAAAACACCTCGACGGCAGTGTAGTCTGGCACCGCTGCTCACAGGCCAGCAGCAGCGTGTTGTCTGAAACACTGCAGGGTGTCACTAATTGGAAGGAATGTCTGAATATTACACAAAGCCAAGTTATTGTCAGACATTTTTCACCAGGGGTGTCATGATTCTCCAAATCCACGACTGTGATTGACCTTCAAGGTCACTGTAACAGAAACATAGACAACCTGTCTGATGACCAAAGGGCCAAGTAAGTTTCCGTTTTATCCTCCCTTCTACTTTCATTTTATTTTGTAATATTGTGTTTTTACCCCACAGAACAGGTGGTTGTTTTTGTGAGCCTTTATTTTTCCCATGTGAGGTTGGACACGTTTGCTTTTGAAGTAAAGAGACTCAGGGAAAGATCTTTAATCAGTACTGAAGTAATAGATCAACTAGACAATTCCCGTGGAAATCGTGAAAGTTGGAGCTGGGCTGTTGGGTGATTGACATGATAGGTGGTATTCTGAGGTCTCTCTGATCCTTACTGCCAAGTTTTGTAGGTGTCAGACCCTTAGATTCAAAGTTATTAAGGAAAAAACAGCAGCCAATCAGCTTTCAGCGTGAGAAGCGGTTCTTTTGTTAACCCAGTTGTAATTTAGAATATATAATATAAAGTAATATATATAATATAGAGTCTATCTATATTTAGTATTATAGGACAGCATTCAATGTTTGTTTTTATCACCAGTGTTGAAGTGGAGAAGGAGAGTGCAGACGAAGACCAGCAGCTACAGAAGATAAGGAAGCCCTCCAAAAAGAAGGTAGGATTTGTCAAAGCTCTGTTGAAGGAAAAGGAGAAAACTAGCATCTACCAGAGAACCAGGGACCACCAACACTGAGGCCCCTGAGGACCCTTAGAAGATAGTGGGACAACCTGAGACAACCATCACCACTGACAACCTTAAGAAGGTAGGCGATGAACCAGAGCCCACCATCACCACTGAGACCCCCAAGGAGAAGGTTGGTGATGAACCAGAAACCATCTACACCACTGGGAACCCTAAGGAGAAAGTAGGTGAAAAACTAGCAACCACCATCATCATCACCCGAGAAACCCAAGGGGAAGGTAGCATCTGCCCAAAGACCAGCTACGACCATCATCACTAAGGTCCTTAGACAGCAGCAGAAAACGTTCTTGGGGTGAGTATGTCTGCATTTCTACAGGAATCCATTAGATGAACGTAAAACAGCTACTGCCGAAAATAAGCTCCAGTTTATGATTCATCAGTGAAGGATGGTGATATTCTTCTTTTTAAGTCTTTGTGTCAGGTTTCCCAACCCAGCACAGTTCTGTTACATGAACTCCTGCCTGCAGAGCCTATTGACACTGGTGGACTTTGTTGGAGACATCAGCCGACAAGAGAAAGTCTGGAGGCTGGACCCAGAGGCCACACTGATCTAGTACAGTCAAAAAATCTCAGTGTCATTTCATCCTCCGTTTGCATTAGAAAGCTCATACATCTCTTCTCTTTGTAGGACATTTGTACATTTGTAGACATCGACAGGCATCACGACTCCAACACTGGCCGCCAAGGCCATAAGGGTGAACTCCTCACCAAGTTCCACAAGGCTGTCTCTGCAACACCTCCGGAGTTTCAGGATAATGGACAGAAAGTAAGTCAACAGCTTTCAAGGTTTATTGTTGCACCCTTGTATTTTTTCCTACATTTGAGTGTGTGTGTCTATGTGTGTGTGATGCCCATGATACTGATAACCGTGCTGGAGCAAATGAGAAGGCAGGGCCCACAGCTGAAGGTGATCGCAGCCAGCATAGGCACAACCTACAGCGGCCCTGTGGCAGGATGGAGAACACCAGCACATGCATAAGGTACAACAAACACACTAATATTTCTGCCAATGTGTCAAGATACATATTCCCATTTTTAATCATTACTGTATGTATAATCTTATAAAATGGAATAAGTAGGATACATTTTGGTGAACTTATCCTTAATATTCAAGAAGGTCAGAGCAGAGAATATGAAATGCTAAAACTTTCAAAGAATTAGTGCATTACTGCCAGCAACTGGTAGGGAGCCAATATTCTAGGCCATTGGAGTCTGGAACAGAATATCTTCTCAATAAATTTATTTAGTTCATAACTTCTTAAAACAAAATAGAAGAGCAATATATTCATGTTCCATGAATCTAACCTCAAAATCTTTGTTTTATTCATATGTCTGAATGCTAAATGATAAAAACATTAGTTCTAGTAAGGAACTTAACAGTAACTCTGCTAGTGCAGTGAGTGCACTGTGCAGAGAGTTGGCCTGGCAAATCGCTGATCCTGTGCTGAAGGCTTCTGAACATCTTTGTGATCTACAGTGTTGTAAATTGTTTTCCAACAATAAGTGACAACATTTGCATTGGAAAGCATTTTTTCTGCTTCCCATATTGATATGTGTGTCAACACTTGAGAAATGGTCCCTCAGATTTACAAATAAAAGATATGCGATCAATTTGGGTATAACTATGGACTATGTAACTATGTGATTCATTGGAATTAAATACTTGGATTAATTGAGAAGCCTACGTAATATAATACATGTGATACATTCAGTCCACATTTGAATAATGATATTAGTGAAAATCTTTATAGATGTATAACAAAATACTATTTTTATATTCAATATACCATTCAATCCTATTTCCTTTTTATGCCTTTGGGCAGTGGGTGAATAGATGTTAGCATTTTAAATTAAGTTTAGGCTCAGGACCACCTGAAGTCTGTGGATTGTCAGTCACTGTCTGGAGTCAGCTGTAGCATAAGAACAAGGGGCGAAGCAACAGAGACAAGGTGGAGTCTGCAGAGTAATGAGGAGAGACTCTGAAGTCATGACTGAGGTGAAAGTTGGAAGGGAAAAAAGTCAAGACTGGGCAGCTTGTTGAAGGGTATATCTAAGAAAAAAAAATTAATACACTTCCTCTTGATTTGATGGCAATGAGATATTATTTGTGCTCAGTACATAACAGAAGAATAGAACGTAAGCATTTCTTAGTTGTCACGTAGCTGGTCTAAACAATTCTGAGGACAACAGTATTATATTTTCAACTCGTGTTCATGTCGCGACTTAGAGGGGTTCTGTTTTCCACTGACCTTCCTGCAGGGAGAAAAGAAGCTGGTGAAGTTAAAGGATTATTTGCCAATCCACGTCATGGCTGAAAAACTTTTGACTCAAATATACAGTATTTTCACATCTCAGTACTTCCTGCAACATAAAAATAACAGCAGTTCATTATATTGCATTTGCATAGATAACACGGGTATATTTCATTTGCATGTGTGTGTGTATGTGTGTGGGCGTTGTGTTAACACAATGCAATTGACAACACACTATAACTAATGGATAGAGGGAATTATGGTAGAATTGTGCTTTTGTGATAAGAAAAACAAGGACAAGAGCAAGCCTCTTTTCTATATAGTGCTTTGTGTCTAATAGATTTCCTTTCCATTGTCTGGTACACAAACCTAACACAGACTAAGGCTGGAGGCTAGAGGGGGCTGCCTGGAGAGAGAGGAAGGATATACACACCAGATCTTAGAGATACGAGTATGTAGGAACAGTGTAGGTGGTGGAGGGCAGAGGAGAGAGAGGGGGAATAAGAGATATAGGAGGGGAAGAGTGGCAGGACAAGATAGAGGAAGGAAAAGGAAATTAATTTTATCTCTATTATGAATATGATGGCTGTGGTGCTCTATAGTGGTGGCCCATGCCTTGGGCTGAGAGTGGAAAACATGCACGCGCACACACGCACATACACACGCACACACACACACACACACAGAGTTCCTGGTGGGGTGAAAATACCTTCTGAATAATTAATTTAGAACAGGATTTGATACAGAAATTCTCTAGTGTAACTGATACTGATGAATGTGTTTTAGGTGGATTAACAGGTCCTTAAAGGCATGAGAATTAATTTCATTAATTAATCGGCTCACTCCCATGTACGGTATAGTGGGTGGAAACCCAATTTAAATTCAGAGAGTCACGATACAGAGAGCTTCAATTTTGATGGTGTTTAAAATTCTTGAACACCCATGAAATGAATGTGCTGGAAATCAGCATGTTTTTTTTGTGTGCAATGGTGATTTCAGCAAATGTTTTAAACCTCAAGAGTGTTGGGATAGCTTAAAGCAGTTGTGTCAAACATGCGGCCTGGGGGCCAGTACTGGCCCGCTGAAGGGTTTAACACGGCCCATTTGATGACTGTGACAGAAAAAAAAGCTCCAGTTCCTTTTTCTCTACAGATATATGAAGTCAGTAAGAATCTTTTAGGTCTCAAGATAAAATATTTACACTGTGAGTAAATGTTTTTAATTGACATGCAGAAGACTGGAAGACCATGGAACAACTGAGACACCACAGTGTTGAAATTGCGCTCTAGCAGTCCTGATACACTAATAGTCTACATATATATAATATATATATATACAACATTGTAGGTGCTGTTATTTATATGTTAATTTGTACTGGCCTTGAGATCAAATCGCACTAGATGTGACCTGTGAAATAAACAGAGTTTAGTTTACCTTAAAGTCAGGGAGGAAAAAAAAATCATCAGCGATGTCAGGCCTGTCCAGCCTTTTGGTGGACAGATGTGGACGTTAGCAGACCTCTGCAGCCGTATATGTCTAAATGTTTTAATGAAGGTAAGCATGTTGCAGTACCTTTAACTGTGCGTTTGTGGTAGTTTTACTGGAAAATTTAACTACTGATGGACAGCAAGGCATATTGCTAACTATACTAAACCTTGAAAATGGTGATAGATAAAATGAATAATGCTGACCCTGTCTGACAACAGTTTATCCAAAGACTTTCTGCTTGTAGTTAACATTAGGGAGGACAAAAAAACATGGCGCGAACTGACATTGCAGCGGATCAGTTAGTCAGATCTGCTACCGCGCTCAAACACTAGTTGGTAGCCATGGTGACGGAGATTCAAAGCACAAGTTTCCCTCCACCTTGAAGCTGGAGACACGCCAGCAGTAAGAAGACCATTGTACTTTATAAATAATACTCTGTGTGAATACTCTTTTTATATACCCTTATCGCCGTCAAATCAATACAAGGTATTGATTCAGTCATATCTGATAACTACTTACCTTTCAGATACAATTTACTATTTTTTGTTTTAATTCATTCATTTATGTAAATCATGCATAAGCAGTGAGTTTTTTTAAAAAGGAGTTGGGGCCTGCGGAGAAATGGTGGTTACTTCCTGTAAGAGTCTCTCTCTTAGTCTAGAGTTAAGATGGTTTCACTACGGCCTCCTCTATCAGGAGAGCTGCGGACTGAGATATATCAGAAGGAGCAAAATAGGAATGAGAAAAGTGCATAAATTGCAGGAATATAGCCTAAAACAGTCATGTGGCAGAGAAAACAGCCCCTTGATTTTTGTTTTTGCCCACAAGCCATAGTTGCCATAGTAATCAAAGTAATGACTAAATATGTTGTTGTTTTTTTTTAATGATCTGAAGCAATTGTCAATTTTTCTAGGAGGCCCCAGACATCCCTGCAGCAGTTTAAATCTCTAACAGCAGCACAGAGAAGAACTATGCAGGATATTTACCTTGTTTGTCATATTTACCTTAATCTGACTAATTGTGATGTTAGATAGGCTTGGAAAAGATATTTCCAAATTTGTTGATTTTTATGTGTTTTAATTTATTGATGGATTGTACATTATGTTTAATGTTTAATATATGAGTGAGTGAGTCAGAGTATGTGTGTGTAGTTGTCTTGGTAACCAATAATGGAGATCCAAATATAAACAATACAACTTAGCAGTATATAATGTTGTCAATGTTACATTCTTGAAAGTACACTTCATTGTGTTCATAAAAGAGCAGGCTTCACATAGAGAAAAACATGTGTTGCACGCACAGCAAGACTTTACATTGATTTCGCGAGTTGGATTATTTTTTAAATACCCAGCAAGACTTCAGACTGCTTCACCAGTTGGATTAGTTTTAAGATACACAGCAGGATCATCAGCCTCCATGCCGAGATGACTGAGCGGAGCCCAGATGGTAAGATATTCAAATCAGAACACAGCACTGCACTTTTATAGTTTTTAACAGTTTCAAATCTTCTTGAAATAGACTTTTAATCAGATTTGCAATGCATTTTCACACTTTTAGTACATATCTCTACATTGCACTTTACTATTTGGGATTCCCATGTCCAGAAATTCCAGGAAAACTTCATGAAGAATGTTTTCTGAAAATGTTATTGTAGAACATTCTGAAAAATGTGTAAAAAGACCTTGTTAAAACATATTAAAACATTAGGTGTTTAAGCTAGAAATTGAATAAGCATATGAAGCATTAACTCTGTACTGTTTGTACTGTATTTATGCAAAAACATCATTTTTAAATGGTATGAGTTTTGTAGGAATTTTACTTTTGCAAGAGATGCATCATGTTTTTTTCTGGTCTGGTGAAAGGTTGTAGTTAGTGTGTAGAGTTTAAGCATAGATTCAAAGAATCAAAAAGAAAAAATGTCAACTCATTTGTAAATACGGATGCCTGCGAATATCCATCCATCCATCCATCCATTGTCTATCCCGCTTATTCCCTTTCGGGGTCGCAGGGGTCTGCTGGAGCCTATCCCAGCGCGTTAAGGCGAGAGGCAGGGATACACCCCAGATGGTCGCCAGCCAATCGTGGGGCACACACACCATTCACACACCATTCACTCTCACACTCACACCTATGGGCAATTTAGAGTTTACCAATTAACCTGAGCATGTTTTTTGTATTGTGGGAGGAAACCGGAGTACCCGGTGAAAACCCACGCAGACACGGGGAGAACATGCAAACTCCACACAGAAAGGCCCCAGACCCAGGCCCAAGGCGGTCTTGAACCTGCGACCTTCTTGCTGTGAGGCAACAGTGCTACCCACCGCACCACCGTGTCGCCCTTTGCCTGCGAATATCTAGGTAAATATTACCTCAGGTTGAAATTAACAGCCTACGTAAACAAATAAGGGTTCCAGTATTAAATGGATATGTGATATCTATTTCTTCTCAGCTATAAAGCTTGTCTCCAAATGTTTTAACACGTTTACAGAGACTGTGGCTGAATTATCCACTTTTATCCACCAAATCTTTTGTAAAATCAAAAACTGAATTGTAAGAATGTTTTCTGTACTAATAATTGTTTATTTCCATCAAGTACAAATTCACCAGTGTGATGAATCTAAAGCACAACCATTAAAATAGTGCTCATATATATGTTGGCTTCATGAGGTTGTGTTGCATATTCAAACATAAACTAAGCTGCAATGTTATGGTTCAAATAGTATCAAGTCTGTTGCTATGTTGTAATGCATTGACAGAAGCATTGTGTCAGAAAGGGTAAAATGCACATTTGTCTATTCAATGAGCTCAAACAACCATCTTGACAGAGTCAGAGATTCAGAATTTACTGTGGATACTGAAACATTGATGAGACACACTAATGTTAGATATGGCCAAATCACAGGAAATGCACTGAAAAGTAAGTTGAACAAACAATACAGTAAGATGATGGATTTTTCAAAATGTAATGATGAAATGAGTGCACAAATATAACAAGATAATGTACGGTAGTATGTATTTGTGACTTAATATTTCAGCTAAATGCACCCACTACAAACAATAGTTCTGAATAGGCCCTCCTCTTGCTGTCTTTAAAGTGTTTTTTAAGGTGAACATGTGCTACATGAGGCAATTCGTGATAAGAATTTGGTAGTCAGATTTGATTTAGAATATTTGTGTAAGAACAGGGGAAATTGTGCTTAGAGTTTATTTGTTTGTAGTCATGTTCATGAGCTTTAAGTTTTCAGAATTGTGTGCATAGTTTCATTTTTTGTGTGTAAATGTATAATTTAAATGTAAAAAAAATTAAATAACAGCCATCCTACTCTGAAAATTTCCTCATGGATTTCTCTGTTTGTGTGTCAGGAATAAAACAAGAGAATGGAGGACATGAGGAAATATTGGAGCTGTTGATATGGAAATGACCAGAAAGAGAGAACTGGAAAGCTTGTTTCTTGGAACTGAGGACAAGAAGAACTCTTGGGAACACTATACTTGACGGGTGAGTTCATAACACATTCATAGCAGCCGTTATAAACTGCCCATAAAGCAGTTCATGAGACATGACTCAACATTCATACCAAGCCTTTTAGGAATTGTAAAATATAGAACAGGCAGAACAGTTTGTCAAATTAAAAGTCCCAAAATTGCAAAACAGGATTGCAATTTTTGGAATTAAACAAATATATGTGTGACATTTGATGTAGTCTTCATAAGATATTCATCAAATATTTACAAAGGCAATAATGGTGTCCAGGTAACAAATAAGGGTTAGTGTTAAACCCCAAAAACAGCAATGCTGCAATTGTTAGACTTTTAATATGACAAGTTGTTGTTCTGTCTTCCATGTTCATGAAAGGTTTAGTATGAAATGAATGCTTTATATGCAGTTTATCACAGTTGCTATGAATGTGTTATAAACTCACTCGTCAATTAATGTGTTACCAAATTACCTGAGCAAGAACAGAGCTACCAGGTAGAACTCTCTAAAAGAAAACAGAACTATCAGGTAGAACTCTCTAAAAGAAAACAGAACTATCAGGTAGAACTCTCTGAAAGAAAACAGAACTATCAGGTAGAACTCTCTGAAAGAAAACAGAACTATCAGGTAGAACTCTCTAAAAGAAAACAGAACTATCAGGTAGACCTCTCTAGGAGAGAACAGAGCTATCAGGTAGAACTGCCAGTGTTAATATAACACTTGAAGAGTGAACTGTAGGTTAACACTAGTAATGTTAAAATGAACTCTTTAAGTGTTATATAAGCACTGTTAATTTATTCCAGGTGGAACTCTCTGATCAAGAACATTGCTACCAGAAAGACGTCTCTGAACAAGCACTAAAGTACCAGAAATCTAGAAATCCAACAGCGAACAGAAGAAAACCTCCAGCTTCAGGTTTGCTGCCTCAGGCTTTTATTCTAACTACTGATTTCAGAACATGCTGTCTTTCCCCTTTCAGGAGAATAAAAAGGAAAAAGAAGAGGAGATCCTGGAGATGGAGTTTCAATAATTTTCATCAGCGACAATACCCCCAAAGCCTTTTCTGCTCACCCCCATCATCCTCACACTAACCCCCCTTCATCCGTAACTTCACCCCTTTCACTTTTATCCCCATGCCTCCTCACCCCCTCCCTCTCTCTTTTATTGTTTCATGGCCTTATCTTAAAAGTTTTGTTGAAAAAAAAACTATTGATGATTTTTCTTTACTTTTCTCTTGAATAACCGATTTGTTGACATAGACCTACAGTTATTTACTTGTGTCTTTTGATTGTGTTAAATCTGCAGTTAAAATGTTCTGACGCAGTCATCAATAAATGGTGCAGAGTATCTTATGTTCTATTGCACCAACATCAAAAGTTTGCATCTGTGGTTGCCATCTGCAGCGATAAACTTTAATACGTCATTAATAGATAATTCATTACGTATGGAGGTGATGAGTAATTAATTAAACTTAATGCAATTCAAATGTCCTGCAGCCTTTTTTTCATGAGGTCAGTACTCAAATGGTCCATACTAACTGATTTATCACCCATTAATAAAGTCATTAGGGACAACTTATAAAGCATTTATAGAAGGTGGCTTGGTATGGTCGGTTACGGCTTCATCCGTTTGTCATCACTGTATGTATTTGTTTGAAGTGCCTCTAATTTAGACGCTTTGATTCTGAATGCTATTTCTAAATTTCACTCTTCAATAATCCTGTGATGGTTTGCATAATTTCTAAAGAAGGATTGTTTCAGAGGTGTATATAAAAACATAACGTACAGCCCTGTTGATTAATTGCCATCTCTGGGACCCCTGATGAGTCAGGTCGGGTAAATTCTGCTCAAACAAACATGATTAAATGCACATCGTTACTAATCAGTGTTAGGAAAGAACGTTTGATTAACAAACCAATTAGCACCAGGCATCGCATTTTCCAACAGTAAAAATGTACAAATTTTCCCTCTGTTGCTCAATAGTTGTGTTTCTATTGATGGACGAAGGGCTCAGATATTTAATGAAGTAAAAGTAGAAATACTGTTAAAAAACAAAGGCATACTCACAAATAAGTGAATGTCCTGAATTCCTGAATTGAAAATGCTTTTCAGTATTTTAAAATTCTAACTCTTTAAATTGTAAAAACGAAAAAAAATATACACCTACACAAGCATAATATAATTATACTATTATTGCAGAATTCATACTTATTGCAGAAAGGGTTGCTCATATTATTAAGTTACACAAAGTGATAGGTCTGTCCAAGAATGGGTAACTGTGGATGAGGGGCTAAAGCCTAGAACTGAACCTTTTCACCCATCGAGATTGGTGGGGACAAATCTGCTGCCACTGAAAACTAGTCAATCAGCTACTCTGGCAGAGACTGATAAAAACTACCCTTGTTTCATTGTTATGCCATATCTGGTAAGTCAGTACATGTAATCACCACCTGCACCTGGATTACTATGCTTTTTCTGTATGATCTTAGTTGCATAGAAGACACCCCAGGTTGACACACATTAAACCTTACAGTCTCACATATAAGCTATGCAAACTTCAGGGCTTATATCCAACTTATTGCTTTTTTTGGATGAATGGATAGCGCTGAAACTAGAATATTTTTCTATATCTACAGAATCATAGTGCTAAGGAGCCCTGAAGATGCTCATACATTATGTGCCCCCGACTGTGTCAGGACTCTGTGTCTTCCTGTTAAAATGATTCATAATTTCAAAGATCATCTGTGTGTAATGTGTGCATGCACAAATTCCACATGAAAGAATTCTTGAATTAAATGCCAAGTAAATTTCACAAACACATTTACACAGGTTACCAAAATATACAAATATGTGTTGATTTTGAGTAAGTAACACAAACATTTATTAATAAAGCCTACACATTTACTGTGTTAATATAAGTAAGAAAGTAATGCATTAAATTTAATAAAAGTGTTTCTCTCTAAGAAAAAACTTAAATTGTGTTATTTCTAACACATTTTTAAGAGTGAAGAGCATAAAGTTCAAAAAGAAGTACTGAAAACAGCAGAGTCAACTTTCTTGTTTGGACAAAAGTGATGGAATGTCAGACTGACCAACAGATCTATGTTTCTACTGTTAGATAAAACATGTTAAATTCAATTGCATAGGGTACAGGAAACAGTGGTCACTCTGCATGGAGTTTGTATTTTTTGTCTGCCTACATTCCTTAGTCACACTCAAATATCCTCCACAAACCCCTGCATTCCTGTATAGCTCCATTCTTGTTAAGAGGTAAGCTCAAGTCACAAGTGATGCTTGAAAATCAAATGTGTCATTATCTCACACTTTTCTAATGAATTATTCACAACACTGAAGAAACCACTTTAGATTAATCCCCGCATCGCTCCTTTTTTTTTTTCATTTTGCTCTCACACACAGGATCAAATTCCAGGGGCTTTGCTTGTCACACACTCAAACACAGAAGACAGACACAGGAAATTCACATGCATACACAATTGTATGGCTGGACACACACACTGAGTTGTACACGCCACTCGCTCCTATTGAGATTCTCTTTATCTTGCCCTCGCACGTGTCTCCACACACATAATCACGTTCATGCGATACAGAGATTTTATACTGGGATTAGCTGTTCAGAAAACATTGCAATACATGTCAATGCCCTGTGACTTTCAATCTAAGCTTCTGATCCGGGTTCTGGTTCAAAGATTAACTTATTGCAAATAGAGGAAGCTGAGTTTGTTTGGGAGCATATGATAAGAAACGTTAACAAGTTTCTATTCATCTGAGAGAATTTACACAAGTTTTCTGTGATTGAACAGAATTGCAAAAAGAAATTTAAAAAAAATGAAAAAGCCTCCACATTCTCATTCTGGTTAACAGTTTCCATAATGGGAAGCAGCTAGCCTGGCTAATACCAGACCAGAAGGTAGAGTGATATTCAGTCTGGGAACCATCCGTTCATTTGTTTGTGTTGGAGGTTTATGAAAGCCCAGAGACATTGTTATTGGGTGCTACAAATTTATATTATATTTAATATTGAATGTCATTTTGCAGTTGCTCAGTTTTTAAAATAAACTTGCAAAAAATTTAATAAATAATCTCCTTGGATCCACAATCATCAATTAAGTCGCCCCTGTTTTTTGGTCATGGTCTTGCGGCACACTCCCCTGTCCTGTGATTGGCTCCTTAGATGAGGGGAAAATTGGTTCCTTGGTATGTAAAAAGTGAATTTGCATGCAATAAAGGAAGGTTATACCCACGGCATGGAAGCAGCATGATCTTGTGAAGTTCTGTCCTGACCAATTAAAAGCGAATGGCATATTCCTCATCTTAACCTTGGATTGTCAGTGTCACAGCTTCTCAGATTTGTATCCTTTCTTACACTATTTAAAGGTCCCAGTACACAAACAGCGCTTACATGTGGGGGCAACAGTAATGTTAAATATATTTGCCAACAGACAGTTACATTTTGTGTGTTTTTTTTTATGTGGGGTGCCGTTCGGGATAATGGGAACAGATGTGAGAGGTCAGCCTGAGCATCGACATGACAGCTTTATGGTTGACGCTAAGAAATGTGCTTGTGCTAGAGCGAGAGAAATGCAACGTTTCGCTATTTCTAATCCGCCTCAAAGCCATAATATCAAGCGAGATTACTTACAGCAGACACGCTGAAGTGCCGCTGCAATAGCGGATGTGGATGAAGAGGAGCTCTCCCCACCCTGCTCCAACAGTCCTGAACCATTCCGGAGCACGGACACATATTCGGCATCTGGTCACGAGCCGTACTGACGGTGTCTAAATAGTCAGTGTAAAGGAGCTCATGTCGCCTGTGTGTGTGTGTGTGTGTGTGTGAACGGCCAGCAGGATTGGGATGTTTACTGTCAGTTTTGAAGGACGTTAAGGGCGCAATCTGCATTTCAGAAATGGAAAAAGTAATCCAATTTCACTGTGTATACCACGTTGCATTTTAATGTCGGGTGTAAACCTACTCCAGCTGAATCATATCCCCAAGCAAACTGGATGTGAGATGAATGTTAAAGGGTCTGTAAGTAAGAGTGTGACTGCCTCACAAAAAACGGACATAACATATCTGCGGGGTGTTGATAACGGCTTCTGCTGTGATTAGCGATCCAATTTGTCTGTATTGTGACAAACAGACTTCATTGTTTTGTGGCTGTTGCGGGCAAACGTAGCTCCGACAGATGAACGGGTCGAAAAACTTGTTCTTCAGTTCGCGCTGGCTGCTCCGGCTGTAGCTGACTGCGGAGGTCACCGGAGGTCAAAGATTACCTAATGCCCCTTAAGTCAAGGTGTAAAGAGGGTCTGTGTCTGTATGCCTGTCATTCTGTCTCTCTGTCCATGTAATCTCCGCCTCCAATCCTCTGAAGCGGCGAGCCACAGGCGGTTGGCCTCTCTCTGTATGAGGCTGATCCCCACCGCCTGTGAAGTCAAATGTTGACAGAGAATCACGAACCACATCAGAATACTAAAGAGGCCAGCGAGCGCCTTTATGAGAACGAGAGAGAGAGGGAGAGATAAAGAGAGGAGCGGCGGAGAGAGCGCGTGGACGCGTGTGTGTGTGTTTCAGCGAGAGAGCGTGAGTGTGTGTGGTGTGTGTGTGTGTCTGTCCTCATATTTCTGCACTGTAAAATACAAACTTAGCGAGGGCTTTTTCTCTGTATCAAGAATTATCACCCTTCTTCTCTCTCACAGGGAATGATCATGAAATCTCAGGACGAAAAAAAAAAATAAAAACTCAGAGACAGTTTTCTCCCTTTTTGAAGCAAACGTCCTGAAATTACACATGATGACAGGGACTCTGCAGAGTTGATTGAAGCGATCTTGAAATGTGGTTGATAAGCTGTGATAGCATGAAAAAAAAAGATCTCTTGCCAGCCTTACCTTTTTTTTTTTTTTTTTTCTTTTGTAGTATTTGCCTATTATTCTTTTATATCAGGGTGAGTGTTTGTCCTTGTGTGGAGAAAGATAATAGGGGAGCAGAGCAGATAGAGATGGAGATGAAAGGCCGCTGTTGACTACAGTGGCTCGCCTGTATGGCTCTGTGCTTTCTGAAGGGTGTCCTGGCCTCTCATGCAAATGAGCTTGCATCTTATCAGCTCTCCATGACACCCGTGTCCAAATAATGAATACTTGGCCGAAGTGGTCGGGTGCGCTTGATTTGGTCTGTCAAGCCCATTGAAACCTCTGGAATAAAAAGCACTAAGCCTTAGCGGCAATGAGAGTCAGGCTTAATGAAGTGTGCATTACCTCGACTGAAGAGATGTAATCTCTGTGCATAAAGATTCAGTAGCTTTCAACAGAATTTTTTTTCAGCTTCGTTTCGAGTCTAGTGTAAATTTAATGAACCACCTAGTGAAATCTGCAATATTATGGTGGCAATAACAGGCGAGTTTTACGACTATGTTGCTCCATCTGAAAATCTGATAATGATGAGGATCTAATTATGTAAACATGCACATTTGCTCTGCTGTAATTGCTTGATACATACTAAGGGCTCATAAATTTGTTTGGGGTTTTTAATAAAACATAGGGAATCTGTTGTTGAAGTTGCTCAAAGGGACTTTTATGTACAGATTTAAACAGGGCAACACTTTTCATTTCCTTGACACTTTTCCATGTTTTTCTCCCGTTATTTTGTCAGTAGATAATCTGAGAAAGTGAAAATGATTATCCCATTATTAGTATTAAAAACTAGACAACATACTAATGATGGGGCAGTAGCAGTCTGACCACCTTAGGACATCTAAACTAAACAGTAAAGAACAATATTAGTCTCCATTGGAATGGACCTCCATCATGAAATAGCAGAGAAATGAACAAAGAAGCACAGCTTTATTAACTTGATTTATTTTTCCTTACTTATGTCTGTTGTTTAGTGTTGAGCAGGAAACACAAGTTTATTCGAGCTTTTTTTCTGAAAACCACCATTTGCTTCTGCTGGAAATTAGCTGGATGAGGAAAAGGAAAACAATGAGCGGAAAGACACCAAACTGCTGCATAGAGCTGAATGAACTAAAACGATTGTCACAGTCTCTGAATAAAAGAGCTGCTCCTTCCACATCATGTATGGCCATGTGATGATTCACTGTAAATTTATAAAATCAAATTTTGTGTTTTTTGGTTCTACTGGGTCTTTTTTTCAACACATTTCCCAAACACTCAGCGAATGTAAAGTAAATGAGTTTGAATGGAGCCCTCTTTCTAAATACTAATTAAGGTTGTGGGTTTGATGTCTATGTGCTGACTGACTAATTTTCCTGCCACATGGACAGAGTTTTGATACTAATGATCTGTTGACTGATATATTTGAAATTGCACTTCAGTAAAAAGACCACACTGGGTGTTTTTCCTTTTCACTATAAAACATGTTGTGAGAATAAAATCATATAATCAATTAATCATAGTAAAAAAATGGACATAGTGTAGATGCTTTACTCTTTGTTAGTTTAAATATTATTTTTCTTTTTATGTTTCTTTAACTAGTGCAGTGCCTGTAGAAAGTCTGTATTCTTATAGAAAAGTAGTACATGATGTTTGCATGGCCCACACACAGTATGTGAAGTAGTGGTGAAATGATTAAAAAAACATTTTTTTGTGTTTCAATATTCACAAAAAGTTATCTTTCCATCCATCCATCCATTAAATGATAGTGTCAGGATTTGAATGCGTCTTGGAGTTTCAGCCTAGTTTGGAGACAGAAGAAAATACGGCGGCATGTTAAGTTTTCTTATAAAGTTTTTTGTCTTTGTCCTTGGCCACGGCCACAGTAGCTTATGTTAGTGAGAAATAGAGTAGCAGCTAAATCGGGAAACTTACTTTCACTACGTTGGAGCACAATCGCCCAGGAAGACAATGGAGGGTTGAATGGTTTATAATAGTGGGATGTGTGTCGTGATCTGGAGCTTTAACACTAACAAAAGAGCTGCAGCAGGATAGCAGTGAGATATTTAGGTGTAGACGACTTACTTTATAGATGCATTCCACCTTTTGCATGATCTTACTCTACAGGTCTTCCTCTTTGTTCTTTCTACATTTTAATGTCCCTTCCTGCATTCTTCTCTTTTCTTCATGGCAATCATTTAAACTTTGCCTTCATCGTAAGATTGATTCTCATCCAGCTGTAATTGCTATTAACACATCTACATACCTGCAAACATGTTGGTGTCATTTACAGCATGAGAGGATGCTGTGTGCCTCCCCTACCAGGAGCCTCTTTTCTCCTGACATTATCCGAATTCACGAGTTTATTTACTGACAGAAAAAGCGTGAGTTTTCAAAATGACTGAGTCACTGCTCTGCCTTGCTGATGAAGTGAGCAGATTGGAAATGGGAAGGTTAATGAGATTTTCACAAAGTGTCTGTCTAGTGGTTTGAACTCAGATTAAATTGACACACACTGATTAAAATTAATTGACCTGTGAAATGAGTGTGTCCCCCAACAGTTAAGGATTGATGGATATCGCAGAGGGGTCGAGTGGGAAGAAGACAGTGGTGGGGGAAAAAAAAGGACCATTAACTTAGTTGGAATGGATATGGTCAGAGACAGCTCAGATTCCTTACTAAGCACTAAACAGCAGAGGGGACCGATGTATGTGCCAGGAATCTTATGATTTCACTTAACCTTTTAATATTTATTTTACATGCACATTCTAAGTCATTTTAAGTCAAAAAACAGATAGTTTGACATTGAGAATCTATCACAACACAGTAAACCATTTATTATATATATGATATATATTTTCTGTTAAATTTTATTGAGAAAAAAAAATGAAATGCTTTCAAAAGAAGGAAAGTAGTCATTGAGTTTCTCCCACATGCAGAAATCCTCTTTATATGTTCAAGAGTTAATGTTTTCTTGTTGATAAAGCTGACATTTAGTTGTGTATATTTGCCTTGGACTTAGTTATTCTGCTGTAGGCGTAGCCAGCCAGGGGACATCACACGACATGCTGAGCTCCTCAGTTCTCCATGTATATACAGTTATGTCCCATTAATACATAATACTAACTGGGCATCTTCATTGGAGATTTCATACTTTTTCATCTCTCAGACTGTGGTTGTTGCATATTGTCTGGCAGAGATGCTGATGGTGGCATACCGTACAGCCTGATGCCCACTGCTACTGTTAGTAGCAGTGGGCATCCTACTTTTGAATGTATCATAGCGTTTTTTATTGCCTTTAATGTCTCTAAACTTGATGTGGCTCTCTGCTTGGGCTAGAGATGGCACCCACATTTAAAAAAGCTAAAGCAATATTTAAAGTTGTGAATATGTATATACGGTATGAGAGGAGGAGGAGGAGAACTTATCTCAGCCATTCCATATTTCAGACTCCTGCTGGCACCATGAGACATATTTTCCGTCTGAGTCAGAAATCACAGCCTTGATTGCAAACACAATCACATCCTCATCTTCATCACATGCAACCAGCAGGTGGTTTGATGGGGGAAGTGTTAGGCTGCCACCTCCAATCTCCATCGGCTAGCAGCAGAAAGAGCAGGAGCAGGAGAGAGGGTTTGTTGGGTTGATACAGGGATGCTGCTGATGCTGATGCTGATGCTGATGCTCATGCTCATGCTCATGATGCTTATGCTGATGCTGATGCTGCTAGCCGATTAGATACCCTTAACACAATTGTCCCATAAATTAACTCACACAATTATACATTAATTATACTATATTATATTTTTTTCTGCCTGCTGCTGAGGTCCAGACCATTACTCCTGCGGGTATATAAACATTACAGTAGTATTTAAACAAGAAAAGCAGCGGGATTTACATATTTTTGTACTGTTGTTACTGTAATACTGATTCATAAGTCATAAATCATATCTTAAATAGAACTAAAGTTGTATATATTTGGCTTGCTGCCAAGGTACAGACCAGCTTTACGTGATATTGCAGGGCTATAAAGTACAAAAAAGGAAGTAGTTAAATGGGTCAGTGACACATAATGAGAAAGTCCTTTTTAATATTCAGTTTTTAAAAGCATTCATCATGTTTCCCAATTTGTTAGAAGCCCATTTGTACCACACAAAATGTCAAATGATATATATATATATATATATATATATATATATATATATATATATATATATATATATATATATATATATATATATATATATATATATATTTATATATATATATATATATATATATATATATATATATATATATATATATATATATATATATATATATATATATATATATATATATATATATATACACACAATTTAACAGAGCACACATTTAGTAGCTAAGTGTGAACTTATTTTCAGTAAAATATATGGGGCTCTGTGTGAGAGAGTGATGTGTTGATGAGCCAATGACACGTCTCTTTCTCTCTCTCTCTCTCTCTCTCTCTCTCTCTCTCTCTCTCTCTCTCTCTCCTGTGTAATGGGCTGCTGCTCAACCACCAGACAAACTCAGTGCCCCTTTGGCATTGGGTGCCCTGAGTGCAGCGTGTGTGTAGTGGCAGCTCCGGCTGAATGTGTCTGTGTGACTCATTGCTCCTTTGCCTGACTGGGGTTAGAATCTATAGCCCTGCTGCTCTGAAACACCAGTGGCCTGGCTGTGCTGTGTGACTCCGGCTTTAGCTGCACTCCACTGGTTCCCTGACACCTTTAGAATACATTTTTACATTTTATTGTTAACTTTTAAAGCTCTTCATGGTCTGGCACCCGGCCACATAGCCGAGTTGTTAACACTATAAAAGCCGCCCTGCAGCCTGCTGTCCTGTGATTCGACTCCACTAGTTGTTCCTGAGTCTAAGGCGGTGACCCTAGACTCTGGAACAGCCTGGTGGATGACCTCAGGCTCACTGGTTCAGTCTGTTAAATCGACTTTAAAAAACAGGTTTGATAAAGAAGCCTCTTAAATCCCATAAGGAACTAGTTTGGTGCATCTAATTCTTCTCTATGTGTTGCTTTTAATTGTTTTGGTATTATATATTTTGATTATTGTATTCCACCTAATGATTTTATTTTTTAAGCCCTTTGTTATTAAGAAATATAAACATAAAGGTTATTATGAATATTATCATTATTATTCATTTTGATAAATGATTGGCACTGTCTGTGATGCTGAAGTAGCAGATGATGTGTATTTCTGCCCTTTTCTCTCAGTCGCACCTTCTCTCAATTTTGTCTTGGATTTATTCTCCCAACTACATACTCTTTGTACTCAATTCTATACTCCATACATATAGATAAGTGTGACCTTCATAATCCAATCACTGTATCAGCGAGACACTGCTGCTGCTATAGCTGAAATGAGATTTGGTGTGAGATTTGGCATGAATTCTTGAATAATATATTCAGAATACACATCCAGATGTAATTTAATGAGATTTGGTATGAATGAAATGAGATTTGGTATGAATTCTTAAAAGAGCAGAAGTTCTAAAATGCAGACTGACTTTTGCAATATGATTAGAATTATGAATACGCACTGATATTAGGCAAGGCAAGGCAAGTTTATTTGTAGAGCAAAATTCATACACAGGGCAATTCAAAGTGCTTTACAGTTACAAATATTATATACACACTCTATATTGTAAAGCTTTTAATTGAGTGATATTTTCCCTCAGCCTTATCCATGAAGTACAGTGTCAATTCTTTTCACATAACAACCTCTGTTCTCATAAAATTTCACAGTAAATGTGCAAAGATTTGTCTTTGCGCCACACATGATATGTGGGTGACAAGATCACATCGTTATTACCATTTGCAGAAAAGTTAGTTTAACATCCACAACATTTAGTCATTTGTGCATCATATTACCAGTTTCTTATTCCTTAAAACTAAACTAAACTTAATGCTCATTGATAAGATTACCATTCACTTATGTATGTCATTCAAAATGGACTATACTTGTGAATGATGAATCATGCCCTATAAAACAAATAGTACCCATTTAATTGTTTGAGTCCTTACAAACAAAAATGTTGAGCTAGTTGTCAAAATCTGGAAAGAAAATTTTAAACATTTTAAAGTTTTTTTTTCTAAAATGTGTCCTAAATTGAACTATTTCTCTCAGGTAAACTTGTTGTATATGAATGATTTACATCTATCTATCTTGTATATTCTGTTATATTGTTACAGTTGTGTGCAGCTACACACAAATGGAGTTTATGTTTGTTAATGGTGTATTTGTGTTTCTGCACAATGCTGTGGATAAATTAGAATTGCAAAAAAGCATTTGCAGTAAGAATGTGAACCACGCACATATAGTGTATTGCATGCAGTCACCTCAGCAGATACTTTATTGTAGTATCCAAATGGTTTTAAATAATGCTGTCTTGAGCATTTTCAGATAATGTCACCAAGATCTGACTTTTATGCATTAAAAAACATTTACATTAGTAAACTGTCATAATGAAAACCTGATAAAGACGTCTGAATAACTTATTCATAAACACTGGTACCAGGACGTTTCATTTTTGGTGACAATGACACATGCATTGTCATAAAAAAATGCTTTTGTGGAATGAACTACCATTTTAAGCAAGTGGGAATAACATATCTTGAGAAAAATAGGTAAAATGTTCATTGTCCTACAGGGAATAAAAGGTATGATCCTTTCAATTCAGGATTAAGGGGATTTTACTAGTGGCAGCATCATCAAAAAATGACTTAGGACATTATTTTAATAGGGCGATGATATGTAATGTTATGCAGTATATTAATTGACTTTTTTTTTGTTAAATAAATAATGCACCATTGCTCCTCTAAAAAAGAGGTTATATTAATTGACTTTTTTTGTTAAATAAATAATGCACAATTGCTCCTCTAAAAAAGAGGTCAGTTAAACAAAGAAGAGTCATGCCCTGGTATAACTCTCTCACCCATAAACTGAAGCTAATCACCTGAAGACTTGAACAAATACGGTGTTCCAGCAAAGTGGAAAAAGCTCTCTATGCTTAAAAAGAAAGTTTAAGAATAGAACAGAAAAAACAAAAACAACCCAAAGTTCCTTTTCAGCACTTCAGCTTCAATGACTAAATCTAACTACTTTATTGATCCACGTATTCCTACAACCCTCAGCAGTAATGACTTCACGGGCTTCTTTAATGACAAAATTCTGACAATTAGAGACAGATTTTATCACCTTGTTCCATCAACTGGCACCAATCTGCCCTTAAATGCAGGGATTGTAGAATCAGATGAAAGAACTGGCATTTATCTAGACTCGATTTCTTTAATCAACCTTTCTGAACCAGCTTCATTGATCTCTTCATCCAAAACATCAACCTGTCGTTTTGACCCTATACCGTCAGGATTGCCTAAAGAAATTTGTCCTTTGATTAGCACTTCCTTGCTGGAAATGCTGCTGTTATCTGGCTATGTTCCTCAGTCCTTCAGAGAAGCTGTAATTATACCTCTCCTAAAAACAAATGCACTTGCTCTGGGTATTTTAGCCAACTATAGACCTATATCCAACCAAGATCCTGCAACAAGCAGTCACTAAATAGCTGTGTGACGTCCTACACAACAATGGTTTATGCAAGGATTTCCAGTCAGGATTTAGAATGCATCACAGCACAGAGACGGCTCTGGTGAAGGTTTCAAATGACATTCGCAATGCATCAGTTAAAGGATTTATTTCCATTCTTGTTCTGTTAGACTTTAGCACTACATTCAACACCATCGACCACCAGGTCTTATTACAGAGACTTGAGCCTCTTATTGGCATAAGAAGGACTGCACTAAACTGGTTTAAGTCCTATCTCTCAGATCATTCCCAATTTGTTCATGTTAATAATGTTTGTCTTATCTGTACAAAAGTTACACATGGAGTTCCACAAGGTTCTGTGCTCGGCCCGATACTTTTCACCCTTTATATGCTTTATATGCTTTAACTGTCACATGCATCAACCACTCGAAAAAATTGAGAAATGGACACAGACTGGATTTAGAAACACTGAAGGCTCGTTTGTAATACTTGATTTCATGATTTCCCTCCACCAGGTTGCCAGCATCGCCCACCTGCCCCCGCTGTTACGCCCACCTGCCCTCACAATTTACACCCACTTCTTTTAGTAGTCTAAGCAAAAAAACAAAACATCAGAAGAGAGGCTGATGAATATGAATATATATATATATATATAT
The DNA here is from genome assembly GCA_036785175.1 of Eupleurogrammus muticus. Classification (NCBI taxonomy): domain Eukaryota; kingdom Metazoa; phylum Chordata; class Actinopteri; order Scombriformes; family Trichiuridae; genus Eupleurogrammus; species Eupleurogrammus muticus. Next base: position 18,827,320 of record JAYKQN010000008.1, read on the forward strand.
ATATATATATATATATATATATATATATATATATATATACATACTACATACATACTATGTTGATATATAGGCTTTAATTTAATTTGATTTCATTTTATTTTATAAAGTTTAAAGTACCTGCTACTCTGTTAAAATAGGTTCAAGAAATGGTTTTACTTTGACTTGTATTTGATATTGGTTATTATAAAGTATTTTAGATTCTGCATATACATTACATACATTACTCCCTTAACATTCAATCTATGTGAGCGTGAAAAGTGTCTCATCTCTCATTATTGTAACAGCCCTCTGATTTCTTCCTCGAGGTAAAATCCATTTCCATGCCCTGAATGGCTCCTTTGTACAAACAGCTGACTGCAGTTCATAGACTACAGTGTTAGACTAATTCACTTTCAGTTCAAAGTGATGGAAACTCTAATTGGACAAGCATTAAGATGGTAATGAGAAAGCCATTTCAGGAATTAACTGAACAGAAACAGAGTTGGGTATTTATTCTATGAACGGGGGGAAACACATGCTGATGTTTATGATGTTGATAACGTTTAATCAGAACGACTTTAACTCCTCATTTACCGCATTCCCTTCAGAAACGTTGCACCTGTAAAGAGGCAAGGCCGGAGAGGAGACTACAGCCTCGCTGAGAGCAAGGAAGTAAAAATCAATGTTCCTCGCATTTGGCCGTCCCTCACAAACATAACAAGGATGCTGATGGTGCTAGTGACAGTCCAATGAGTGAGCATTATAGCTGCAAGGCCATAACCTGGGTGTGGTACATGGATGAATATCATGCTTGGGAAAGCTTTACTGGTGTTTTATAGAAAGGATGCGCTGCTCCACTGGCAATAGGTCAGACAGGTTGATGCAGCAGAAACTACACTAAAGTGGCTCCATACAAAACCTGTCTTTCTTATTTTCTGTTTATCTCTTCTACAAAATCTGTTTTCACTTCCTTGTGTATCTTATTATTTCAAATGGGGGGACACCTATTTTATATGCATCAACCATGATGTGAGATAATCTGGAGATATAACTGTGCTGTGTTCCCTCTATTCCAGCTTTTAATTTGATTTGAAGACAGTATTATCCCTCTATTACTTAGACATGTTTTTATTACTTAAATTGCCTAAAAACCAAATAAAAAACAAAATATATACTGTCCAAAACAGTGTCAGAATAGGCAATAGAACTCTATTAGATTGTATGCATTAGGAATTCTCTATAATTTTGCTGCCATATATGGCAAAATTGAATTAAATGCAAAAAAAAAGTTTAAATTGTGAATAAAAGACAACATTCGGTTGTGTCACAATGATGCTCACATGTCAAACGTAACTGTTGAAAATAGATTTTATATCATAAAAAAATCTGTATAAAGTAATTGTCGCTATATAGCAACACTATGCAATAGAGGTTTATAGAAGGTTTTTTTTGGCTGATAAAGCAGCTGCTGATGTTAGTCACAGACAGAGAAGGCACGGAGCTCCTTTGGTCTCCACCGCCTCCTGAATAGTGGACTGATAAGCAGTTAAATACTCCTCCATTTCACCTTTCTGCATGGTTGGTTGAGCCATTTTTTGGTGCAAAAGTTTCTAGATTTTTCACACAAGCTCAGGTGTGTCTACCTGTGTTCGGTGCTCAAGCAAAGTCGATCCCTGCAGATATATGGAAATATCAGACAGACACAAGCTTTGATCGACCAATGGCGTTGAAGTTCTTCTTTGACCAGTGGCTCAGCCAAGCTCGTTCTTATTTCCTCAGTGAAGCCCTGCTCTGCCTGAGCATCTTAAATATTTTGCATGTGGGTCCTCCCCCTCCCTCCCCGTGTACACTCACCAGTTACCGTACTGAGTGACCCTCTCCAACCTTCTGGGTGGAGGACCCTTTCCTCCTCCCCCTGCCCCTCTCCACCTCTCCCCACAACTTACTTTCACTCATTCCTGAGGAGTTGGGCCCACGTTTCTCTTCTTTTTGTCAGGTGCTGAAGGCTTCTCGGCAGTAATGTGTGTTTTTTGTGTGTGTGTGCGTGTGTGTCTTTTTTTTTTACTTCTGTCTTCTGGTAAAATTGACGAGCAGAGGAAATAAAACAAAATCATTGCATTTCCAGTCACTTATTACTCACTGAAAATGTAAAAGGTTAAACTGTATTTCAGTTAAAGTTAAAGTCTGTACAAACACACACAAAAAGATTTAACTACTAGTTGAAGACTTGAAGAGCAGTTGTGTGTAATTTCCTTTCCTGTTTTCACTCTTGAATTACCCAGTTAATGACAGATTTTACTATATCCTGAGGGCTAACCATTTCTTTAGTAAATTCAGTCTTCACATGCCAGGAGATGTGTGAAGTCACTAAGTACTCTTAATTGTAGGTTAAGAGTGTTATTGATGCTACCCTTTTTTCGGCAGATGTTGAGGCAGGCATGTTTTCATCCGAGCATTTTCTGCATCATATTTTAAAGACATGTTTTTACAAGGAGAATGGCTTAGAGAAACCTTTAGGATCAAATTAGACCAAAATACAGTTTACATTAACCAGAAATCATTTATGCAGGAGAAACTTGGTGTGGTCAGATCATGCTTTCTACCTGGGTAATGTTTACCATTTTTCTATCAAAAGTGCATTTTTTTAAAGTATGTAAAATGGAGCACTGTTACCCACAAGAGTACCACTGAGCAACAAAATGAGGCGATCTGCTCGTGGTTTTTATGAACGGCAGAAGGAAATCAGCTGCTCGTACGGTTTCCTTTCCTCCCACCATGACGCTAACATCACATTTCATATTGTGTTAGCACTGCAAAATGTACAATTTTGGAAAAAAAAACTTTTGGAAAACTGATTAATCATTGTAGCCAGCTGAATACACTAGCATCTCATTTTCCTTATTTGATATGACTACTAGAGTGGAAACATTTAGTGGATTAATAGTAGATTAATCAGTAACTCTTAACATTTATTCAGCAAGATTCACAGAGACAAAAGCCTTATTTAATTTTCCTTCACTTTCCTTTTGGCTTGAGTTAAACTTTTTCTCTAGAATCACTGCTGGTAAACAGAATAATGATGCGAAAACAATATTAATTTGACATTTTTTGGACAGGATGACACCACTGAGAGACAACAAATATGCATAGAGTGATGCACATGACGTGACATCTTTGACATTGCAGTTGTGTTGCAAGTCCCTGATCCAGCAGGCCACCCTACAAAAGACAATAAAAAGTTGTTGTGTAACATTGCAAAAATATTCCAGCAGGATGGCGCCACAGGAAAGGCCTTTGCATGAGTCTCATTCATATGAGGCAGCTGTCACAGGTTATTCCCTGGCTGTATGCAGAGACTCTTTTCTGCACCGCAGCGTGGCTCCATACACTTCATTGATGCATCAGTTTCACCCCTCTCCTGTCTATAGGCATGCTCCGCTCCGCTTCCCTTTTCTTGCTCTCTCTTTCACAGGGATGTGGTTACATTTTATTTAATCATCTGTATCATTGCAATAATTTTTCTGATAGAAACACCAGTTCACTATGTGTATTACTCAGGGTCAAGTAAAGGTTCAGCCCCAAATGTTTATCTGAAGGATGTTATAGTAGTTACGATTTATTGTAATACAAATAAATTTTTTATTAGGAGGAACATTGCTCGTAAGGAAGTGCTCATACGCACTGAATATGATCTTCATGGTCAGGAGTTGGAGCCAATTTTTTGACACATGCATTTATGGAAGACATTAACCAGTGAAAGTGGTGTCCTTGCGATGTTCGGAGTGGTTTTGAACCCAGATCTGCTGCTGAATGTGGTGCATTAATGACAATGTTTGCAGAATTCTTGTTCCTGGGCTGTCTCTTCTTCTAAAAGGTACAACATGCCAATCACTGGCAACGGGCGAAAGTAATGCCTTTATAATATCTGATATCAAGAGGGACATTCTTGAATTTCCACTCTGTGGAATTTCTATCTCATCCCAATTCCTCTGAAGAACTGCTTACCCTGCCAACTTAGAGAAGTCTTTGGAGAGTAGGCCAGAAGAGGGGTGGGCAGGCGGACAACGCCTCGGAGATTGAGAGAACAGATCTTGATGTCTATGACGCTGAGCTACGTGTGATCACTGCTGAGAAAAATAAATAAAGTGCCACGACGGAATGCTGTAAATACGGGAAGTTGTGCACAACAGTGCTAAGAGACGGTTGAACCAGGACGTTTCTGTCGACTTCTACTTGAACTTTATGGCTTCTCCCTTCTCCACATGGACAGAAATGAACTGTCTGGAAAAGGTGGGGTTGATTGTTTGCACGTTAAGTTGAATTTCTAGAAGTTTTGAATAGGGACCTTTTTTAAGTTGGTCTCTAGCTCCTGTTCGTGCATATCAGTGATGGGACACACATTTCTGCTTAACTTGAAATCTCTTGAGTGGGGATGTCATGCTGAGCTGCACACAGTTCGATTGTAGACCATCTTTTCTTTTACATAACTTTTCAAAATCTGTCTCTTCCGTTCTTACTTTCTTATAATGCAACACAATGATGCCTAAAATGTGTCTATTTATTCCAGGACTTGCTTTTGAACTTCTTGTCCATAAATATCCACCAACGTTTACTTTGCCAGATATGCATTGAGGTGTGATTACAGGTTATTATTAATATTCAGGTGTATGAATTTGTGTAGTCAGTGAAAAACTGTGAGCTGGCAGTAGACAGGGTTGAAAGATTATGACCAATGTGAAGCAAAAGCAAAGCTTGACATTTTACCCTTTGCCTGCCATACTGTTACATAATCTTGCATCAACAACTCTGCTGTGTATTTTTCCCCCCAAATTTCAGGCTTTTTGTGCGTCTCTTACCAAATTTAAAATCACTTCACCACAGTCACTCAATCATACAACCGGGGAAACATTCTCAGTCGTCCTGCTCAATATCATCTTTGAGAACTGTGGATCAGAGTACTAACTCTAAAATTATCCTTGACCACTTTGATGTGTTACAGGCCAAGGATTTGGATGTGTCTGAGCTCTCGTTTTCCTGGGGATTTTACTCACTGAATGTTGCTGGCTACTTTTTTACAACTGGTCACCACTTTGCAATTTCCTTTTTACTCGGTACATTGGGTTGTTTTGTTGAATGTTGACATGTGCTTTTAGTTTTCTGTATTTGTTTGATTAAGACACATATGGTACTAATAAGCCATTTGTCCTCTTTATATAAGCATCATTAAGAGATATTAGAATGTCTTTTTTTTAATTTGCTACACACAAACCTGTTTGATCCTCTCTATTTCCCCTATTTGCCAAAATATAAAACATTTTTTTATATTATTATAGTCAGCTCGTACACAGGTTAGTGCATATACCTTATAGGGTTTATAGTATAAAACAGCCCAAAAAATTGGAAGATTCTAGCATTCAAGTATCAAATACATTCTCCTAAATGTTCAATTTTACAGAACCTTTCCATTTCATTTTCATTAAAATCATGTCTACCAGAGAGAAGCCATTCTAAATTAAAATCAGTTGAGTGCTATGCAATATGTCACTGTAAGTTGTCTGTTTCTTTTTTACTTAATCTGAATTATTTGCCTAATTATACCAGTTGGCAGATGTTTATTGCTCTGATATAAGTCGGTGGTTAGTTCCTGTTAAGCCACAACAATGATTTTAAACCTAAGTCATTGATGTGCGTCAGTCTCTTTTGGGAAATATAGAGAGAATTTGCCTTCCTGGATTTTCTCATTGCCCTAACTGCTCTGTTAGTCACATCTAAGTCTCCAGCAATGCATCCCAGCGGCATCACTTTCCTCTGGCCCTGGACTGTGTCATTCAGTGCTAGTAGAGGAGAGTCCAGCTGGATGCCATTTTAATACGTTTAGCATCACACTGTTTTTCCCTTTGTAACAGCTTCTTTAAACACTGTTTACCCTCTAACTATGTCTCACCAGGCTCTGTGTTTGAATTCATGGCTCCTCTTAACATTAGAGGTGTTCATTAAACTATAACCAAAGTCATCTTCTTTATAGGACTTCCTCGGGAAGTCTACACTTTTCTTTTGAAAAGAGTTTTTCCTTCATTCTTGTGGACACCCTGCTGTGTTAATTGTAGCTGTCATCTATCTTTGATAAGTGGGAGCTGACAAAACAAAGCTTTCATTTGGAATATGCTCACAGTCAGCTTTTGTGTCCCTAAATACACTGGAAAAACGTTCTGTAATCAAACGGTGACCGGTGGGGCCAAGCTGTCAGCAGAGAACTCATGGGTTCAATTACAGGAAAGGCAGGAGGTGAAAGCGGGAGCCAGTGGATTCCATGGCTTCTATCTCAAAACTTTGAATTACACAATCCTTATTAACAGCAAACCTCTTCCACCTGTCTGCATATACAGTCCGCTGTTTGAACTGGTATCACTTTGACTCCTTCACAGGCATATTTCGATAAGGTGCCTACAAAGCTAAGGGGAACATTTTAAATTCTTTGATAATTATAGAAGCAAAACGATTTTGATAAATCCTGATAAATGTTGAAACTAGAAAAGTACTCTGAGAGCACAGACCACCTCCAAGTGACCTCTACCCACCGTTGCTGTCCCATACTATGCAGGTGCAAACGTATGGGACAACAATGTCTCATATGCAGGTGTAAGATATTATTCAGGTCCATTTACTACAGTGTTACCCTATATAACAATAACAATTCAAATCCACATCCAGAACCTAGCATTTCTTCTACATCATTACCAAAATGTATTCTTCTGTTTATGGTAACATTCCCAGCATCTGCTAAAATTTGGACAAAAATCCGGCCAGAATGTTTTGAGGTATTTTGCTAACAAACAGACAAATTATGGTGAAAATGTAACCTCCTTGGCAGAGGTAATAATATAAGGTAACTATTTTTCAGCTAAATGAGATATATAGATATGGAAAACAATGTTGAGACAGAGAGTGAAATATAGATCACGTGTAGATCTGTGGAACTGTTTTTTTAACAAAATATTACAAAGTATTGCAATTTATTATTTACTGCAGGAAAACATTTGACTTACCCTGGATTTAAAATAACGATAGATAATGATCTGCAACTCGGTCAGACCTGTTCACATATAGAGGTTAAATAAACTGTTCCATATTTTCCATAATGAGGGAGAGTGTATGCGCTGGGGTATCCTCTAGCTCTGAGAGTGGCAGACTTAATGCCCTGGCAGACCATCAAGAGGTCTGCTGGCTTACGTTGGTGATAGCTACCAGGTGGTGTCTGTTGTCATATAGCACATGCTGGCCAGGCATGGGCCGTCTGCTCGCCACCCTACAAACCAATAGCTTGGACAGACAGTACTGGTCTGGAAGGAAAGACCGTGGATTAGCCCCTATCCCCTTTAGAGTAGTTCCCCCTGCTTTGTGTAAACACAGTTGGCCATGTGGCACTGCTTCAGAGGGATGTTTCGTGACATTGGGATATAAAAACAGCTATCTCGAGGACAGAAAACAAAAGAGACTTTTGCCAACATTTAGGGATTCCATTGTTTTCCGCTAACCAATAAGCGTGTTTAGCTTGGGGGTAAGAGAATGATCTCATACTTGGTCTTGCTAATCATTAAAGTAAATGCAGAAACTATCACCTTGTCTTCATCATATAACTATATAATCTTCACTTAACACCATCTTGACAATTGAAATAGATTCTCCAGTGATTTTGAGTACAATGTGTAACCAAATGAGTACAAATTCTATAAATACAGACACTTTTGACTTTTTGACCAATAGGCATCATTTTACTCTGAGTCAACTGTTTCCATTGTTAAGAGGAAAAATTGATTATAGCATGAGACACTGTCAGTTGAACAAAGCAAAATAAATGTATCAAAGATCTGGCATCTTCCGTTGGAAATATTAACCGGATAATCTTACTGAAAATGTAGTCAATATGTTGCCCGAGGGAACTCGAGTCTCTCCAAAAACATTGTATAGGGATCTTTTTGTTCTCATAACAACAGCAACATTCCAATGAGGTAACTTTTTTTTTTTTTGGGTGGGGGGGGGACAAATGGAGATGCTTTGTTCTGTTGGCCTCTTGACCCGAAGGTGAGAAAACCCAGCAGACATAATCTGTACTAGTATTCCAATGTGGCTGTCGTCGTCGGATGTAAACCTGCGTGGAATGGTTTCTCCGGCTGATGTTTCAGTGGCCCCTAACATGCCTAATTTACTTCAAGGAAGTAATAAAAAAGAAACATAACATGTCACATCAGATAGGTTGCCTGTTTTCTCTGTGGCAATATTTGAAAAAAACTTTAGTTGATCATATGTAATTTTCAGGATACCGGTTTCCATTATGGTTTTTGATTTATTTTAAACTTTGCAACCCATCTCAACCAAGCTAACTCTCTCTATTTCTCAGTATTCCAAGGTTTCCTTTTACTGTGTCTGGTAACACTCCCTGCTGGCCAGGTGAATACTGCACATGTTCTACTGAGAGTATATGTGCATAAGAAGACTACTTCTGGGTAGCCCTCTCTCAATATGGATTTTGGATGAAATAATAATTTTACAGCTCTTCTATACACCAGGTGTTATCAGAAGAAATGGTTTATGTCTACCTCATGAAACAAGTCTTTTGCAGAGTTTCTATGACCCACTTTAAAAGTTTATCCACCGTTTTACGACCATAAGCGGCCACAGAGTAATGCTGGTTTCAAAATAAATTACAGTGTTTGTGTAATTTGCTCTCGCCACCAGCAGATGGGGATAGAACTCCTAAACTAAAGCTTTAAAGAAATATTTTCTTTATTAAGAGAATAAAAATATACAATTCGCAATGCAGAGGTGGACGCTGTGAACATATCTATTTTTCAAATGTGGTGCTCATTATTGTGTAAAGATGTTTTGTATCTCAAATTGAAAAAAATATATACATACAAAACAATGTTCTTCCTGGGACCACATTTATTTTAATGTTGCCTCTTATTTTAATTTTCTTATTTATGTAGTTATTCCAGTTTGGTTGTCGTTTAGTCATTTGCTATAAATTCCAAGAATGCCAAGTGTTTCCCATTCAGTTGCATCAGCTCAATGATGAAAACAAACAACCTTTTTGTCCTGATGGTCTTAAAAAAAAGAGAGAGAGAGAGACAATGTGGCTAGTCAGATGGTGTCAAAGATGAGTTCAGCCCCCCTTGAGTCACCACCTATCCCAGGACAATCTGAGAGGAAGCGAGCGACTGAGGTAACCACTTCCTATGCCTCCATGCTTATCTCATCTCATGATGCATCGCTGTCTCTAAAGACACACGGAGGCCCAGGCCTGCGTTTGATAATGACAACATGTGGCTCATTGTTTCCATAGAGGATTTTCTCAGGCCAAAGATTGATGTTGTGTTGATGTACTACAAGCTCAAGATTTGGGTCCTCGTTTAAGATGGTGTTGACTGACAACAGTTCAGTTATAGAATATAAATGCAACAGTTATTAGTACTGTAGTGAGATCCATCTTTCATTGTATACCTTTTAAGGTCATGGCTTTTCTAGAGAAAGTGGTAAGATGTCTGTATCAAACTGTGTTGGCATTAAGAAAACTAATTTGTACACATTGTACTTTAGATAGATATTTCCTGTTAAAAATCAGGGGAGATTGCAACATTACAATTTGTTCCATTCTTCGGTGTGCTTCTGGTGAGTTTTGGATTACATTTTTAAAGTGCAGCTGCTGGTTCATGACTTGATCATTGGCTAAGGCCCAGAATATAGTTGTGAGTGAAGAATGTAAACCTATTACAGTTGGAGTACAGTTTCTATGTAAAATTACACCGGAAGTGCACTTTGATTTGTCTTCATGTATGAAATCGGTTATACAAATAAACCTGCCCTGCCTTCCGTCCTCTGATTCCTGTGTCAACAGTCAGAAGTACAGTATCATTTTCTTTCAAAGCTCAGTTATATAGTTAGAAAACATCCAGCTGAAAAAATACTGAAAACACTGACTGTTTTGGACCTATCAATGTCAATCATTTTATAATTTCCCCAGACTGATGTCTGAATTGGTGCAGTTTTATCTAAAAAGGGAAGGAAAACAAAGCTAGTTCTTGCTCTTCAAGGCTACTTCGCTCAATATGATACAATTAAAATGTGGATAATAAGATACTGTCTATTTAGAAAAATAAAATCAAAATATATTATTTAGAAATAACTCGATTTTATTGTAAAGCAGTTGCTCTATCCAGGCTCTATGTAGCACCTTCTACTGCTTGACATATTTTCTGGCAAATATGAGGTCATCCTATCATGCTCTGTTGCCTAGGGAATTTGTTTGTTTGATTGTTTCTGAGACAATGGTTGGTTGAAGATGTGTAGTGACTGTGACTGTCCTAATCCCATCCGTTTTTTCATCTGTAGTCTCAGAGGACAAGGCCTGCACAATGGAAATGAGCTCTCACAAGGTGCTTGATGATTTGGTTTATTCTGGGAATCTTGTTGATTGCATTTTGGCTCTCCCGCAGATGAAAAGTTCAGGCATCACAGCGAGAACAGTGTCAGATAGCTAATGTTACTTCTCCAATTTGCATGTAGTAGAGTGTAATGTAAGGCTCAGCAGTGTGAAATGTCTGCCAGTGCAATAGACCAGGTAAGCAGTTATTGGTTTGGCTAATCTCAGAGTGTTTTTACACCTAACCCGTTTGGTTCAGTTACAACAAGCTCAGGTCTGTTTGCCCAGTAAGTACAGTTCATTTTTCTAGTGTGAAACTTGTCAATGAAACCTGGTGCAAAAGCAAATAAACCAACCACAGGACTGTTAGGTAATAGATATGTGATTTTAACTTTATTTCAAAAGCTAAACTACTAATAAATCTGTCTACTGATCATTAAATATTTTTAGAAAGTACAAATTCATCCATCACCACTTCCTTAGGTCAAAAGCTGTAGTGAGCTGTCATAATGTTAAAACTGCTGGGCTTGTATCGTACACGGTGTACTTTGTCAGTCCATTAAGTCTATTAAAGAGCGTGTGACAGTGATCCCATAGTAATAAGCCCTGAATCATTACTCTACAAGATGCCTTCTTTTCATCCCGTCTCTACCTGTTAGTCATTATTCATAACATGAGGTCTATTTGCAGTCAAATTGAGCTTATAATCAGTTATTCATTTTTCATTTCATTTTTTTTTTCACGAGCTCTTTGTGACAACACAGAACCTAAATATACATATCAGAAGCATTGAAGGGCTGAATGAATTTCTTTCAGTCACCGTAATTCAATTCCCCCACAATGATATAGGATGATAATTGTCAAAACTGGTAAATCAATGGCTTACCCGTTCATATCTAGAGTGCCACAATCCTTCTTTTCCTTTGGTCTAGACCAAAGAAAAGGGCCAAAGGTGTTAAAAAACCCATAGTCATTGTTCAGGATCCATTCTATTCTATTTTAATGTCCATATTCATGCCCCCAGCAGCTATCAACCAAAACCTGTATATCTTTGTCCTAGTGTACAATTCTTCCTAATGTGGTCTACTTGTGACTCCCTCATTTTTGTCTTCTGCATAAGGTTGTCCTAAGGCCTTATTTGACTTTTTTGTTCTGTCGGCACATTATAATATACACAACACTGCCAGTAATATATGACATTTTTTAAGAAATATTAAAACATACAAAGATATTCTTACTGTTAAAAGTGACAAAAAACTACCTTGATCCAGTTTTTCCTTGAACAGATTTTAGATGGCCATTCCCATTTTGAAGTTATTATGTTCAACATTAAGAATTGAGTCAGCACTTGGCAAGCAAAAGGCTTCAAAAATCAGCAAGGATCAAGTGGATATCTTCCTAATTAGATTAGATTAGGTCCAGTACGGAGGCCCGATTTTTCCTTTCTGAGCTTTACATACATATTATCCAGCAGTGGGGGGATATATCTTCAATTTCTTCATGGATCATCTCCCTTCTTAAATGAAAAGCCAAGTCACTCTAAAATAGCTGAGTTGGGGATTGATAATTATTTTATCGCGAGTGGAGAGGATTTTCCTTTCAACCCAGCACTTTTATTTATCTTTTGTTATCAAGAGCATTATGTCTTGAAAGTGATTGTGGTTTCTCTGTGTTGACAGAATGACATTACCCTAACTAAAATACTCAGTGTTTCGTATGAAAATGTACAAAAAGCTTATGCAGAAACGATCAATGTTTAAATATTTATAAGCAGAATATAATTATCACTGTTTAAGGTGATAAGTTATTTTGGATTTTAGACTGTACATGCTGAGTTTTTCCCTCCCCTGGTCAGAGATATTTGTACAGCAATGGTGGAGCAGAGCTCTGTTTTTGCAATAGAAATGGCAATAAAAATTCCCAGTCACAAAGTAAAGCTGAAAGACAAATCTGCTTATTCTGTACCTGGGAACCAGCTGCAGGATACACACAATGTAGGTATGTGATCTATAAAGTTTTTCCTGTAAAAGTGTATTTGATTACAGCTCAGGCACGTTTGTTTTGTTTGCTATAAAGTCTACACACTGGCTTCACACATTTTAAAGTGGTACCTTATTTTTTTTTACATTTCACGGCAAGAAAATAATAATAAATGATGGCTTTTCAACTGACATAAATTTAAGCATTTTTTCAGTGACTCTCCCTTTCCCCACTGGTGCAAATCTGTGCAAGGTTCTAGTTAGGAAATGATGCTTGTGGCCCTGAACAAAAAGGAAGATTGACAGTGGTCTCAAGAATTTTTCTGCTTGCTAATAGTTTGATGGAGTTTTTAACTTGAGGAGAACGGTACATTGAGCACTGCCATCTGGATGTGTTTAGACTGCGTGTGCTTGGAGCTGGCAGCCAGATGGCTCCAGCTGAGGGACATTGAAATCTCCAGGGTACACAGGAGAGAAGGTTCCTATTCAGATTTGTCTCTTCAGATGAAACCACATCTGGGCATCTTTAACATAACTCTGCAGCGTGTGTGTGGTGGGACAGGAAGGCTTTGCACTTCTTTGTTCATTTGATGCTTAATGTTTGATTATTTGACAACAATGAGTAATGTCTAGGTCCAATTTAAATAACCAAGCAAATACAACATACTGGAGTGAGAGCGTCAGTGTTGGTCACAAAACTGAATATTAGTGGTGTTTAAGACCATGGGATAATCATTTAATTAGTTGCTGAAACAGTGCATGGCACTATGTCAAGCTCTGTGTGAGTCACAGACAAATGCTTATTTACTGAAATAAGCTCACTTTCTCATGTTATGCAATCATGCTCTTGTCTACTTTGGTTTCCTTTAGCTTACTAAGCCTTGCACCTCCTGTCATGTGTTTTATACCAGCGTCTTTTAAAAAAAAAAAAAATACTTCAAATGCTAATGTGTGTGAAAATAACTTATTGATTTTCACATTAGATGAAATCAAATGTGCCCCTGTGCATTACTGGTAAGAGGCAGAAATACAATGCAGACAGGTCACCAGTCGGTTGTTGGGACACACACACCATACACTCACACTCATATCTATGGGCAATTTAGAATCTCCGATTAACCTCAGCGTGTTGGGACCATGGGAGGTAGCTGTAGAACCTGGAGAGAACCCAAGCAGACATAGGCAGAACACTTAAACTCTACACAGAAAGGTCATAGACCAAGGACTTGAACCTGCGACCTTTGCTGTGAGGCAACAGTGCTGTATTGTGTAGATATGTCCATTTTTTTTACACGTGTATGTTAATGTTCCTTTCCTATGACATTCACAGTCTTTACAGAATAAGGTAGAGGAACTCGGTACATTGAGTCCCTGAAATCAACAAGGGGAATGAGAACCAGTAGTTGTCAGATTGTTTTCCATTTCCAACTAAGTGCAATATTGCTCCTGTTGTGAATGTGTCTTATTTTACCTGACTATGTGACTATTTGGGTCTGGAGCTTCTTATGCTTTGAAGTGACCACTCACAGTGCTGTTTTATTAGATTTTTTGGCCCATACCCTTGTGTCAAACCAGGTCTCGCATTAATCCTCAAGTATCCTTTATCAACTCGCTGTCCTCAGAAACTCCACTGCATAGCAGCGCTCTTCAAATGCTACATTTTACAGATGTATTGGCTGTGGCTGCACACAGGTTTCGCAGTTGAGGAAATATAATAGACTTAAGTTTCACAGGAGTGTTTCCAGATGTGGTGGCGCTGCGGGTGAGTGGACGGTGTACAAATGGTAATTGTGGTGTCATGCCGGATAATGTATTTTTTGATAAACTGTGACAAATGTCAATAGGTGCATTTATTTAATTCTACATTGACAGAAATGTATTCAGGTGTGTTTCTAAACTCACCTGAATTGAATTGGCAAACTTGTAAATGTGCCTCTTACTCACTACTTAACGAACCCAGGGCTCAGTGTCGGGTAGTGATTCCTCTGGCTTGATTAGGTATTCTCATCATCTTAGTTTGCACTGTTTGTGAATGGGAAGCTATTGAGGGTGCGTGGTTTCTGAGCACCTTGCCTCTTGGTTAGCTGAGGGCTGCCCCCAGAGTGGTAGGATTTGGGAAGGATAAACTAAACCACCTGGTAAAGCTAGTACATGAAATAAAGTGCCTGATGTCGCACTTGTGACGCATGCAGCACATGTCTGTTTTCACCTCCCAGGGTCACCAGTGGAGCTAACAGTGACGCACTCTAGTGCACAATACAAATCGCGGGGGAGAAAATAAACATTGTTCTTTAAATTAAAGTTAGCTCTATCTATGTCAACAACTACATTATACAATCCTTTGTAAGCATTTATGATGAGAAGTGCTGTTTTTCTCCTACACACATGGCTTACATTTGCTCAAATAGTGGGCCATCACTCTGTTGAAGTCATTGTAACCTGCGCCTACATATTGCCTACACATTGAATTCCAGACCTCATCAGGTTTTGTGTTCAGATTGAACTATGATATAACTTAGATTTCTTTGTCATTTCTTGCAGTATCAACAATAAACTGCAGCAACCAGAAGCAGCATCTGGAGTGCTGGAGTATGCAATGAAGCATTTTGGTGAGCTGGTGAGTACTTTTTTTTTTTTTTTTTAATCTCCAAACTAAAGAATGTTTAAACTTGGGGCATCATCCCCCAAACATCACCCAGCACCTTATTACATTGGCCAGTCAAATACATACAAGCATACATTTCAGAAACAAAACCTTGTTGCGTGTTTTGTATGTGGAACATTGTGCTAAATCTATTACTCTTATTTGGCAATTATCAAACAGAAAATATATGATGTAATGATACTTTTCTACACCTGTAAAATCCTCTACAAGTAGAATCCATATCTTCAAACTCTTCTCTGATTTTCAAACTGGATTCAATGGTTTGTATTGAATGTTCTCAACACTGCCTGTTGCAGCCCACGCCAGGGCAGAGGTTTTCATTTTTCGCCGCATTCTCAGTCAAAGGTGGGCTGCATTATATACTTCTACCCAGGTTATCCTTCTCCCATGCATTGAGTTTAACATGGGTCTGAGGGTCATTCGAGACGCCCACCCCCAGAACACCCTGTTCTTAATGTGCGGCATGTGGAAAAAACATCTGCTACTCTGATCAGTTGTCGAGAGCAAAAAAGAAGCAAAAATACAGAATTTTTTTATCCAATTCACTGGATGTCTGAATTTTTTTTTATGTGTCTGCTGTGTATTTTCTAAAGGCTACTTGGGACTACTTTGTTTTCTTTCACTGGTAAAGGATGTAATGCTCCATACCAAAAAACAGTGAGTGTTTTTTTTTTTTTTTTTATAGAGCCTAAAATGGCTTCATTTACTGTAACTCCCTATGCGACTTCAATGGGCCAAGTTCAAAGCCGTGAAAAATATCACTCCTTAATATTTATATTTTTATTGAGCCAACGCCTGAATTAGCCAGTATTATTTGTACTGGTGCAGTGCCCGTTCATAGCTGGACATCTTTTTATGTCCCCGGAAGTGCAGATCGTAGCGTTGTCTGGGTGTGTGGCTGTTGGGAGCACGTGGCTGTTGGGAACATGTGGCTGTTTGGAACGTGTGCTTGTTCAGGGCTGGCCAATACAGACAAGCCCAAATCTCTTCCTTCATAGAAAGATGATGGTGCTATATTGACACCTATTGGCTAAATGGCACCAGATTTTTCAGACATATCTATACGTTTATCAAATGGTCGCAATATCATAAAGCGGTCAGGAGACATAAGGCCT
The DNA here is from genome assembly GCA_036785175.1 of Eupleurogrammus muticus. Classification (NCBI taxonomy): domain Eukaryota; kingdom Metazoa; phylum Chordata; class Actinopteri; order Scombriformes; family Trichiuridae; genus Eupleurogrammus; species Eupleurogrammus muticus. The sequence continues at coordinate 18,843,478 of JAYKQN010000008.1, forward strand.
GCCAATGGCATTAACAAACTTCGAGGGCTACTTAGAGCAAAACTGTATGGAATACAAAAACTAAATTCCCAGGTAGGTCCAGAGATTTACCAGATTTGGTGAACAAAACACAAAATGGTGGAAAATCTAGACATAAATAGACATGGCTTATATAGCTAGGTTTATCTGGACCCACAGATTGTTTCTAAGATTAATAGTAAAAATGTAAGGGCCAAAAATATAAAGTTTGTTGTTATAGCACCATCTGGCAAGAAAAAAACCTGCACAGAGTGAAGTGGATCAGATAAATGCTAGTCCAGATATGAATGACAGACACAGTCATTTCTTACTTGCTTAGATTAGTTACAATAAAAAGTAAATGTATTTTGCACTTTGTTCTATCATTATAGGACTAGATATTTATTTACAAGCTGGTGTAGCTGTATCTGTACCAGATATGAAAATGAGAAAGTTACAAATTAGACGTGCATTGGACACCATCACATGGATTTTCCATAACAATTACATAAAAGGAAAATCTTTCACCCCATCACCAGCATTGCACAATTTAGTTTTTTTTTGTTGTACTTCTGTGTACTTTTCTCCATTAGCCACAGTTCCTACGGATCGAAATTCCATGGCATGGTGGTGTCATACTTAATTAATGTGGTCAGTGTAGCAAAAAGCACTACTGGGTTTTACAGATATTCTAAACATAGTATTTCTTTGTGGTTAATTTTAGCCCAGAGCCAAGTCAAATGTGTTTTCCCAACTGCTTTGACTCCTGTGGAAAAAAGGTCTTTCCTTGTGCCTTTGGAACTGCCTGTTTATGTTTCTATTTAATAGCATGGTAAAAATAAAAACCGTTTCATTCTGCACGTGCAGAACCCTTGTTTGTGAGGTGACCGTTTGGAAAGCTTTACTGTGGGAATTATATCCCGCTAAACAGTTGAGAGTTTAGAGATCTCACTTTATCAATGGTTGACTTTACTAGAGAAAAATAAATACATTGCAATCTCCAATTAGCCATATGATATTATAATGAAAGTGATTTGTGGAAGCTTTTGTATGACTGACATTGGTTATGGAGCTTAGTTTCAAAACTATTTGCTTAAGCTTAAAAAAAAAGTAATTACAAAAAAATTTAATTTTCCTGTTTTGAAGATAACAATAATGTTCTGGCTGCCAGATGACACAAAGCATTCTTGGCAGAGACTTAAATGTTTGGATTTTATACCAACATAGTTATGGTTTAATGTTCCATTGGTGACTCCCTTTTCTTTCTTTCTCTTTTTTTAATTAGGAAATCCAAGCCACCTGGTATGAGAAGCTGCATGAATGGGAGGATGCCCTGGTGGCATACGACAAAAAAATTGACATGAACAAAGAGGATCCAGAGCTCATCCTGGGAAGAATGCGCTGCTTAGAGGCCCTGGGAGAATGGTATGTAGTATCTGTAGTGGGTGGGCCAGTTCCTTTAAATGATCTCAAATTCACCCATATATTCATGTATAAACACTGCACTGAACACTGAAGAGAAAATAATGCGTATACTGGGTTATTTAGTTTCCCACTTTGGCTTTAAAGGATGAAGACAGCACCTGGGGTGCTAGTTTTACTGTATGCACTTGGCTTGCCATCTTTGTATTTTTCTCACTAAGCGTAGGAGGAAACCTTTTCCTAATAATTCCTGACATTAGACCTTTTTAATGGTTAGGTGAAAAATGAGAGAACACAGGTCTTACACGTTACCCAAGGTCTCTTTATTTTTTCCTGGAAATGCATAAACAGACATTTAACGCCAGTGAGAGGTGCCGCCAATTTAACGAAACCTCACCACAGCTGAGGCTTTACTCCATAACGCCCACCCACCTTCAGAGCATTCTTTCACGGAAAGGGGAGATCACATAATGTCAGGAGGATTTAACTATGTGGATCGTCACAAGACTCGTGACACTTAGCAGATGTCAATTTGCTTATGTAACCTGCTGTCTTTGTGCCATTGTTGTATATGCTGTTTTTTCTCAAAAAAAACAACAAACTATTTAATAATTTTCTTGGAAAATGATTCTGCTGTACTGGAGCTTTTGGTTTCTATTTGTGGATTGGTAAGGCCTGGAGATGAAATACCAGTTTACTGTGTCATAAATCAGATCAGACTTATAGGCACATATTGTTCTCTGTTCAGGTGAGAAATATTGTACATGTCTTTGGTGTGCACTAATCCAAAACTGCTGAAAGAGAGATCGCAGATAAAGTGCAGTTAATGCTTTTGAAGGTCAAACTCAGGCCTTAAGGTGGATAATTTTTAAGAAACACTTCAAACACAACATCTTGTATTATTTTGAAATATTTCTATTTTCACATAAAAATGAATAATATTTGTGTTTAAAATGTCTTGCATGTGTAATCAGATTTGACCTTTGCATTATATAATAAAATTAGAAATATGACTAATAATAGTAGTGGGTAACAATAACTGTTATAATATGAGGTACCATTAGTCTTCTCTATGTGAAATACAGAAACAGAGATTCACATGTGCAGATGCTAAAAACCACAGGAGAAATCCTGGGAAAAGAGAGTCAATTTTGCCAAGAATTTACCCCAAAATACCACCATGTCAAATTGCTGGTATTCAACTCTGTTCTAATATGAGACTAGTGTGTCACTTCAAATGCCCTGCACACTCATGCAGGTGTCTTCACCTATTCTAGCTAATTAGGCCTCTGCTCAGGTAATAACAGGTACTGTACAGGTAAATGAACAAGTGAGGGAGCGGTCACTCAATAGCCACACAGTCCTGGGTTCTCTGATTAAGTAAAAAACAAACATCTTGTTTGTCATAGCAGACAAAATGTACTGTAGGGGCTCTTAAAGTACAATAAACAGAATAAACACCTTAGCTTGGGACAGAAGATTAACTTTTTTCATTGCTATATTATTGCTTATTTTAGCACCTTTTTATCGGAATTCCATTTTCCAAATTAGAATAAAAGATGTGAACGATGATGTGCAGAGGCAAAATATAACTCCAGCTGTTCCTTCCGCTGGACCTTCTGTTTGCTGTAGACACACACGCCCAATGTACCAGAGCTTTATGTACTCATTGCTTTCATGTTATACGATCACCGGGCAGCTGGAGAAGGGCTTCACTTCACTGACCCCCGTCCGAACCGGCCGCTCGCCTTTTTCTTTTTTTTTTTCCTTTTTTTTTCACTGTCTGTTTCTCCTTCTATTCCTCCTCTCATCCTGCATCCTGCCTGTAGAACACATGCGGTGGGTTTGATCTCACGCTGGACAATGCAGAACTGATTGTTGTTAATGAGGAATTAGTCTTGGTTAGATCCTGACCCCAACAGGAACATTCATCTGTTTGCCGGGATACTTGATCATATCATACTCCGGCTAAGACAGTACGTTTTTTTTTTAGATGTTCATCTTTTGAGAACAAATTAAGAAATAAATAATGTCAGATGTATTAGTCTTATCTACACTCAGATTGTTTCTTATTTTTGGCAAACAGTGCTTGGCTATTCTCGTGAATTATTCCTTCAGTTTTCATTTGGCACAGGGGAATGGGGAAAATAAAATTTAGTGTCTTGACATGATTTCTATCATTATAATGGCTTGGTAGCGCAGTGGTTCTTTCAAGTCCTTTGTAAATATCTCTAAGACCTGGGTTCAAAACTCAGTTGTCCCAGGTCAAAGGCTACTATTGCTTAAACTGTATTTTTAATTCAATCGTAAAGAAGTTGTAAAACTACAATCAAAGCAATACTTAAAGTGCGAACACACTATGTTGTGTTGTCTATGAACTACTATATGACTTAGTCAGCAAAGAGTCCTTCTTTATTACGTTCCACTGTGGAACATTTAATTGTTCTTTTTTAGCTGAAAAATTACACATTGTCGCTCTCAGACATCAGATAATCTGCATATAATTTATTATGTACTGCACAATGATTAAGCATTTTCTGGGTTATGAAAAGTCCCTTTTTGCTTTTTTTTTTTAGCAGTGTTGTTTGCATTTAATGTCACCATACTGTAATGCATACAATAATAGTCTGGACTTGATTTGTTGATTAACCAGTTACACTGATGATAGCGCTGATCTAATTAACTGAAAGCTGCATCACTGTGAACACACATTAGGACTTTACAGATGTCAGTGCTCTGAACATGGGACTTAAAAAAAGATCTGGTTTTGTTTTGTTCTTTCTACCTTCTGAAGCCTGTGGTTAATGTTTTCCAGGGGCCAGTTACACCAGCAGTGCTGTGAGGAGTGGACACTGGTCAGCGAGGAAACCCAGGCCAAGATGGCTCGCATGGCTGCTGCTGCTGCCTGGGGTCTAGGTGACTGCTCAGACACTTCCTTTAATATAGGCCGGAAAATAGTTTCAAAAAATATGAATGATAAACAATATAAAAGTAGTCCATGAAAGCTGAAGTCTGACTCAACAATGAGCAGAAATGATAAAAGTCACTTGCCAAGCCCCTCTCACATAAACAGATGGGAATGGCAGTCAGTCGTAACGTTGACATATCTTAATGTGCTATGGTCCAGAAAAGCAGGGATCACAGTACAAAAGTAACACTAATGCTTTCGTGGTCTGTGGCTTTGACTTCCCAAACTCCATCATAAAAAACCTGAGACGATACCCAACCAGCAGGCCTGTCTATCTGAAAACTCAGAACATCTTTTATTGCTGTTGTCGGGAAGCAAAATGTTCAAATAGCTCAAGGCAACACTAATTCTGCTTCTAAATTTTGCACAGCTCCAGGCTTCAGGTGTTAGGTTATGGGACGTTCATTATTAAATCTTGTACTCCTAATCAAACACTTCCGGTTTAGGCTTTCCTTTGTTAATTTCTGCATGTGATTTTTTTTTTCTCCTGTAGGACACTGGGACAGCATGGAGGAGTACACATGCATGATCCCAAGAGACACACATGATGGTGCTTTCTATAGAGCAGTGTTAGCCCTGCATCAGGACCTCTTCTCATTGGCCCAGCAGGTGGGTTACATCATCACTCACACAAATACCCAATGGAGTAGACACCCCCCCTCATGTTTAATTTACAGTACAGTCTAAGTTTTAAGAAAACATCTCGTAAAAACACGTCCCATGGGAGTGGGCCTAGTCTCGTGGCTTCTGGAATTTTCATTAGTCTTTATAGAAAGGTATGAAAAGTAAAAATTGCTGGAAACACACACAGTAAAGAAACATAAAAATGTCCTTACCGCTATTCCAGACACGACTGAATTCCCCCATCAGCTCTAGCGTTTCGTTAAATGGAATAAAATACACAAGGTTTTTGTATCACTTTCTTTCACAACGTGGTACATCCTCAGCGTGGAAAGGTTGTGCAACTTTGGGATTGTAAATCATCACACCATTCCACTTCAAACAAATAAAGAGCCTGTTGCCCCTCCCGACTGCCTGTCAGCAGGGCCTGGTGGAGGTCAGGGTGGTATTTTCCTCGTTTGATGAAGGTGGCGGAAAGCAGATGAGCTCAAGGCCACTGGAGACAGATTTGTTCAAGGTCTATGCCAGCACGACTAACAAACACAAGCTCCACCACTGAGACCAGTAAACACCTGTTGCTCCAGTTTCCCTACACTCATCCCCTAAGCTTTTTCTCTGCAAAACGTTGGAGACCCTGTTCTCTGTGCCTCCCCCAAGTTATTTTGAGATTAGGTCCAGGTGTGGCCTCTAGGATGCATCAGCTGAATAGTGAAAGCAGACTTTTTGACTCTTACTGACAATGAGGCCGCTCAAAATGAATGATGAAGAATGAGAAGCAGATGGAGCAGGGGTGAAAGCTTTAAATTTCAACATGAGCTCAGTCTAGTCTCCCGGATGTGGTTGGTAATCCTTGCGCTTAAGTTCTTTTGATTTCATAGGGCTGGGTCTTTCCTCTCTATATACCCCCAACAACTAGACATGCTCTACGAGTCTCGGCGTGCATCTGTGTGAAAGCTCTCAGGTGGCTTTGCTTTTTGTAAATGTCTGTGTTTCATCTGTGCCTGCGATGATGTGTAGACACAGACACATGTCCCCCACACCCCACCCCCAGGAAAGCAGTCTCATGCGACAAGTTTCGTGATATATCTTATATCATAAATATATCAAGTTGTAAAATTTGTGTTGTAAATTGTCTCTTTTTTTCCACAACATTAGCCCTCTTTTTTTACTTTGGCAGGACAGACTTCATGGTCATGTTTGGGTTTGAGTTTAGGTTGATTTGGCCCAAACTATTTACATAACTTTAATATTGAAGTAATAGTCATAGTCTGCCCAAGTACGTGCATATAAGTGGAACCTTTATGTAAGTTATTAGACAGGTGGGTCACGGTTTGTTTGTGCTGCCAGAAGCCAGACACTGCATTTATCCGGAGTCGTCTGGACTGCACATTTCCATGGAGGCCCCAGCATAGTAATTCAGAAGTGAACAGAACCGTAGCTGGAGTGGAGACTGTAAAGAAGCAGCCTCATTGTCACCTCATCTCAACCAGCCTCCCACAATCCCCCCCTCTTGTCGTGCATGCCTGAAGAGGTGTTTTTGACACGCCATTCCTCCTTTCCCTCCCCGTGAAACAAATAATTGGTGGGAGTCGGTTTGAAACAGCTGTGTGTCCCAGCCTCAGAGAACTTCCCCGGCCATCCTCCCTCATTTTACCCCCCTGCTAATAACAGCTCCTTAAAACATTGGCTGTAGAAGCCCATGAAATGCGTAAGCTTTCAGCCGCAATATTTGCCCTTCCTTGTCCCTTTTCCTGCTCTGACTCAGGGCGTCCCCTCAGTTGCTTGTCTTTCCATCCCAGGCTTTCACTGGTAATGAAATGCTTACACCACCCTTGAATTTGGAGACATATAGTCCTTTTAGAAGAGGTTAAACAACCATGGGAAAATATTAAACTAGACATGAATGTGCTTTCATAGTTTATGAACATGGAAGAAAGGTTTCAGATATTACAACATGCAGATGACTGATTCATTTATTCATTTTGAATCCTTCAGTTCCTTCCGTTTTCTGTTAATACACATGAAAACATAGGCTCTTTTTTAATGATGCATTTGACATTCACCATCTGGGTTACATAACCTTCACACTGTTACTCTCAGCACTGTATTTACATCATTAAACACTTGGCCCTTAGTATTGCATCAAACCATTTCTTTTATACAAGCAGACTTACTAGTCATAGTCACAGTAATGGGTCAGTGTTGGCAGGACTTGAGTAAGTGAGAAGGGTTTGAGTGGTAAGCAATAACTTTCATTCCCTCATCTGTACAAAGTGTTTTTATAGCCTGGATTTAGTCCAATCCCAGCTGGTCCTGATGCAGGGAAGTATTATGAGAGTGTGATACTATGTTGTGGTATATTCTGGGTTCATGCTAACGATATACTATTAAAAAAAAGTCATTTCTGCCTTCGTTGGTATGGATTAAACCAGTTTGCAATCATTTCTAGCGAAGAAGCCAACTAATAATTGCAAAATTCAGGCAAGACAGCAGTTTCCACAGCACATTTTGAGAAACCTGTATTAAGAAAAATATCTGGGTGGGAGAAAGTAGTATGATCCTTGCTATCTTTATGTGTAATAGTGTCATAGTTTTGATTAAAACTCTAATCACTCTCTCTAAATTTTTCTATCTAGTGTATTGACAAAGCGAGAGACCTCCTGGATGCAGAGCTGACAGCCATGGCTGGAGAGAGCTACAGTCGGGCCTACGGGGTAAGTGTTCCTCCGAGACAGCCAAAATATTCAGCTCCTGGCATCAGTTGACCATCTCGTTTTTCATCGCATTCATGAGTAGACGGATTTTGCCACTACAACCAATTTTATTGACGCAATGATTTGTTTAAGTGTAAGTCTCTGATCTATGTTCTGTAGAAGTCGAATGATTCATGTTTACTGTTTCTCACAGCTGGAGAATCTGCTGCTATTACTTACAGGTTTATGAATGCAGAACTAACCGGCCAACTTTTCAAATCAGTTGTTGAACCCAGAAAGCAGCAGTGATCCTCATTTGACGCTGGTTGATTTAGATGTGCATACTGTAGCTGATAAAGACATACGGCACAGACACATCTTAACTTCTGGATGCTGCAAATGCCAGATGTACTGTAAACAATGCCATCATATGGAGATGACCAAATCTTTTTTTAAAGATGCCACTTACCTGTCTAATTACCGTTGTACTTCTCTCTGATATTGACAGCCCAGAGGGTTCAGAGGTTTACTGAGTGCATTCAGTTGCGTATTCTGCTTAATTTAAAAACCACAGCACAGAAGGGGGGCTTTGCCCCACCTCTGCATTTACATTTGCAACTGTAATAGTGAATGTTTAGATAAGAATGAATGTGTGTATGTGCTTGTTTGTTTCCCAGGCCATGGTCTCTTGCCAGATGCTGTCGGAGCTAGAGGAGGTAATCCAGTACAAGCTGGTACCGGAGAGAAGGGATATCATCAGAGAGACATGGTGGGAGAGGCTTCAGGTGACTACAGCACATGATATATGGAAGCACACATGTGTGTAACTACAAATGCAATGTAAAGCAGGTGTTGGAGACGCTACTGTTACTAATGTGAACCATAACTAACTAGAAAACATATGTGCACACAAGGACATACTAATACATCAGTGCCTTTAAGCTTTACTATTTTGTCGAATTATTTTTGCTTTGTAATTCATGATGCTTGGAACCAACTTAAGATGGAGGTCAGTAGTAAAAACTCCTTTAATAGGGGAATACACATCAATCTACAGAATCGTATCTAAATATGTTTATATACTGTCCACTTACCATTGTACTTCTCTCTGATATTGATAGCTCAGAGGGTGTGGAATAATAATGAAGAATTTATTTTTATCACTAAATGCCATAAAGCAGCATCACATAAGACTCTTTTACCTTTGGTGTTGATTGTAGGTGAGTGAACATTAATTGTTTTGACTTGGAAATCATGAATGAAGATTTGGTGCTTCTCTTGAAAACAACACACGTGACCATTGTTGTCTACAAGTAGGAATAGAAAAAAAAGAGTAGCTCATTTTGTCTAACCCACACTGTAACCGATCCAAGTGCTTCCACTTTCCTGAGACTGATTATGATTACTATTATTATCATAATTAATAGTGAATTGCAGAGTTGTACATGCTGTGAAATGAGACAGGAGGACATGTGGAAGAACCACAAAACCACAAGCAGTTGGGAAAGGTTTACCCACCCGCTAAACATTTGGATATCTGAGACAAATGCTGTCTGATCTAAGATAATACTATTCAAGTTCATCTTTTCCACGTTGGCCTTTAAACAACTGTATCAATTGTGCTGATTTGAAAGTTTTTATCCTTGTATGTGCATTTAGAAGGGAAGTCAAGTCAGACAGCTAAACTGATAAGCTGTAATGTACCATTCCTGACTCTTGATACCATGTCATCTAAGCTGCTGAGTTTAATGCAGCATGTATAATGCTGCTTACTCACCATCCCTATTGGCATACCTATCGCTCTTCTCCTGCTCAAATGTTACTGAGATTTCGGAAAATCCTCTTAACCAAAAAGAATAAAAAAAATGATAATAAATAAACCCCTTCATCCTGTAACTCACTGCAGCCCAGCAAGATTGTTTTAGTTTAAAGGCTGCATGTTGCTGCCCAGTGGGCCCAGTATACTTTATTTGAAAGAGAAATTGATGTATTATAAGGAAGTGTAGGGACTTACGATGTCCATAGGTCTGTTATTCCAGCAAAGAAGGTGGCACGAAGGAGCTTTTTGATGGAAATAATAAAAAAACAGCATTATTTTGACTGCACATATATGTATTCATACTAGTAGTTTACTTGGAAACTATCCTTTGTCTTAGTTTTACATCACCAAAAAAGTGTTAAATGACCCATTTGTTCCCAAAACCAAAGAAGAAGAAATTTCAGTTTCCTAGAAATAGGTGAGGAGTATAAATGTGGATGTAAATTCTTGTCAGACAGTGTGATGATCTCCAAAAAATTAGGGAGATACAATGAGAAAGCAAAACATTATAAATCTATAATGAGCGGCAGTGGAAGAGACCTATAAGTTGGTGCATTCTATTATTACAATGCACATTTTTCTATTTTGCTTTGGATACAGACTCAATATTAGTCTGCACCAAGAACATGTCAAAGACAAAATGTACTTTTTGTTTTCATCCAAACATTTTTTCATTGTTACTTATCTCTTGGAATTGCTGAAAAAAAGATTCTCTTGTTACCATTCAAGGGGTTTCTATAAAATTAGCCTTGACAGTGGAATGGAAACGGTTACACACTCACATCCTTTTGCAGTAAACTGAAGATAGTCTTGATCATTGTGACTTTTTTCATTCGTAAAAGCTGAAGGTTGTCTGTAGGGGGCATTTGGGTTCAAAAGGTTGTTCTTTCTAAGCAACCACACAAGGCCCATAATGCCAGCGTCAGAGCTGGGGCTGCCATGGCCGATAGGTTTCTTCTCTAGTTGATGATTTATTTCAGGCTGTACTCACACATCTGTGAAGGAGACACTGTCCCTCTCCTTAAGGCTTGATTTTCTCCTCTACCAGTCCCTCATTAAAGGATCAGAGGTACAGTGCAGGGTCCACGAAAACACTGCACCCCACCAGTTGGGTGTGAATGCATCATAGTGACTTGTCCCTGCAAGAACCTGTCTTAATATTGGACACTGGACTGCATCTCATGTTGTGTCACATTTCTGTTTCATTCTACTGTTAATAGGCAGTGTCTTTCTCTTCTCTTTGGGCTACTTTACACAGCATGGGTCTAAGCTTTCCTTTAATAAAAGGGTATTGTTTAGGTGTGATTTATATTATAAACAGCTAGTAATTCAGTACCCTCTTAAAAGGGGGAAAGGAAAATGGTATTCACACTTGTTTCAATGTTAATGTTTTGAGGAAGGAGAACCCATATGAACCTGCTCTTTTCATAGAGTTGTCTTTATTCACACAGCATTATGCTGAGTGAAAGCCTGGCTTACAAAATGCTTTCTCCTTTTTGCATGCAAAAGGCAGAAATTTGTCTCTGGCTTTCATGACATTAAAAACACAATTACATGCAACACAATAGAAGACACACGCATTAACATCCAAGCAAAGGCACATTAAAATACACAATTAAGTACAAACACAATAGAATGCACATTGAAAGGAACATAAAGTACTTAGTGGTGAGGACTGAGTCAGGATAAAATATGCCTTCATCAGGGGCCTAAGAGTAACAATGGATCACATACCAATTACTGCTCTCATGAATTTCAAATATCATGCAACGGTTAAGAATGTGTTCTCACTTGTAGACAGAGGCAGTCGATTTGGTGTATTTGTGGCTTTATGTTGGGGTGAGAAATGGGAAAGAACATGCAACAGAACTGCCATAAAATGCTAAATGTATCAACAGGCTATCTCCACCGTGATGCCCACAAATCACAGTTTGTATCTGTCAGTCAAGCTGAATAAATTGGGTAAATTGAGTCTTAGTGATTTTAGTTTTTTTTTGCTTTTAAAACCAGACTAAATTGTAGTCACTGTAGTGCCGAGCATAGCTGCTGCCAGACTTGATCTGCACTCTGCTCCTCATCCCATCATGTTAAGCCCACTATTATTTAAATCTAGCTTTATCTTTCAACAGCTTACTAAAAGGCTTGTCCAGACTTACTCTTGTCATCTAAGGAATGCTGTTAAAATGAGTTGGATGAGGAAAGGTCAGCACTTGATTAAAAAGGAATTTAACTATTAGGTAACTAAATCACTGTTTCTGGCAGAAAGAGGGTTTGGGTTATCTCTGAAACTCAGTTTTGTTATGTTTCTTTAAAAAAAAAAAAACTCAATTCGAAACCTCATTTGTTGCCACTAGTTTATATGAGCAGCCTTTGTAATTATGTTCACGTTACATCACTGACCCTTTTTAATGAACTTATTCTGTTATTTTGTCTACCTCCTTGTAGGTTAATTCAGATCATATTGAGAGGATTATACACTGTTTTTTTTCATCACAACTGGATTATCTGTTGCCTGCCTGTGCAGCAGTGTGTTAATACTGCCTCATGATAAGGCTGAGGTTAGGAGAATATTTTATAGACTTTGTCAGCTAATTACATAATATATCTGTTTACACGTGTGTGTGTGTGTGTGTGTGTGTGTGTGTGTGTGTGTGTGTGTGTGTGTGTGTGTGTGTGTGTGTGTGTGTGTGTGTGTGTGTGTGTGTGTGTGTGTGTGTGTGTGTGTGTGTGTGTGTGTGTGTGTGTGTGTGTGTGTGTGTGTGTGTGTGTGTGTGTGTGTGTGTGTGTGTGTGTGTGTGTGTGTGTGTGTGTGTGTGTGTGTGTGTGTGTGTGTGTGTGTGTGTGTGTGTGTGTGTGTGTGTGTGTGTGTGTGTGTGTGTGTGTGTGTGTGTGTGTGTGTGTGTGTGTGTGTGTGTGTGTGTGTGTGTGTGTGTGTGTGTGTGTGTGTGTGTGTGTGTCGGTGTTTCCTGGCACGTGAACCTGCACGTGTTTGGGAGTTCAAGACAAGGACTATTGGTAGTAATAGTAGCCCCCGGGGTTTTGAATGTACCCCTTTCAGATGTTTTCTCTTGAATGTAGCCAGTCCATTCCTCTCTTTGAAAACAGTCACAGAATGGCTAATACATCTGTCCCTTGTTATTTTTGCGCATTCTCCCCACAGGGTTGTCAGCGTATCGTGGAAGACTGGCAAAGGATCCTAATGGTCAGATCCCTGGTGATCAGCCCACATGAGGACATGAGGACCTGGTTGAAATATGCCAGCCTCTGTGGCAAGAGTGGACGCCTGGTCAGTACATTTAATGAAAGCGGCCCTTTTAATTCATAACTACTAAATAACACATTGTGGACAACGTGCATTGAATTAGGAACTTAATTCATTATGTATAATACAAAAGGATCCAGTTTGTGTGTGTGTGTATAAATGACAGATAAGATATAGACTAACACAATTTTGGCACATTTTTTTTCTTAAAGATTAGAATACCATCTTTGACAATCTAAAACTGTATTGCAGATGTATTGTAGATAGTCTATCCCTCCTCAAGTGCATACATACGGTAAATGTCAGAATTTACTCAGTGATTTGGCCACATGGTAAAAATACTATATGTCTTTGATATGTGTTTAGAAATGTCTGATGTCACTGACTCTTGATGGTGGTAGTAAGCAAGAAGACACAAAGGCATGTTGATCTATCACTGCCCCCATCCCCATAGATTCAACCCAGGCGATCAGAATAATTTCATGTGCGAAATGACTTTCTGCCATCCTAATGCATAAATGAGTACTTGCACACATCTGAAGCCTTTTTCAGTATTCCCTGACCCTCTATCATGCATAATTAACTATAATCTCCATAACATTCAGGAGGAATAAATCAGGGTTGATTCAATCAGTCTTGTCAAATGGAAAAGCAAAGTCAGGCTCTGGCGGGGTTTAAATGCAACCATGATCCCCAGCCATGAAATTCAACTTTATTTCAACCTGTTTTAAGTTGGCGCTGATGAAAGTACCACAGAACTCTCAATCACACTGTTTAGAAACCTGAAACCACATATCTCCTCAATTAAAGTGCTACAATTTTCCTTCCTTTACCTCACTGTTATTCTAATTGATTGCAAGCGGTGGCAGACAATGGGCCAATTTTTCTATCTATAACACGTTATTTAAGCACGCACACAGAGAATTTTTGACTATGATGTTACTGAAAAAAAACGGTTGTGATTGGCCAATGGCAAACATGGCAGGAAATGTGATTATGAGGCGTTGGAAAAAAATGACCCCTCCCAGACTCTTATGGAACTGTGTGGTTCGAGTTTATTGTTCATCTCGTCCTTTTTGTCTCTCGTTGGCTTTTAAATGTTACGTTGATCATTATTTACTTGTGCTCAGACCTATTTGTTGTTTTTTTCCCCTCCTCTGTTGCGCTCTTTATCCCTCCAGGCATTGGCCCATAAGACACTGGTGCTCCTTCTGGGTGTGGACCCTTCCAAGCAACTTGATCACCCACTACCCACAGCCCACCCGCATGTCACCTATGCCTATATGAAGTACATGTGGAAGAGCACCCGCAAGGTAAGCACAGGACATTTTGTTATGTTAAGGTAATAGTTTACAATTTATAGTTTCTGAATGTTTGTGGCTTCGCTTAGTCTAGTAGTCTGTTTTAGGCTAAATGGAAAAAGGGAAGCATTTCAATTTGGTTATCACCTTCATAGATAAGATTTTATAGGTTTCATATTTTATACATTTTTCTTGGGTTTTAAGTTAAGTTGTGATATCCCTAAGAAGATATATTTGTGTTTTAAGTACCAAAATAATCTCAATATACTTTGGTATCACACTCTCAAGCTTTACTGTGAAGCTCTAGAATGAAAAGATCATTTTATGTCTGTCTCATTAAAATAATTCTCTCTCTCTCTCTCTGATTGGCTGATTTGAATGGCTCTGAATGTGGGTTGGACAGTGACCGTTTAGTTATAGCATATAGTGTTTTGAGACACGTTTCCTTCTTACTCATATTCATGCATATACTCTATATTTTGAAATAAGGGACAGTGTTTATATAACCCCTTTTCCTTCAGAAAAGTCATTTAAATATCTTACTACAATATAGGACTATGCAAAATAATGTCAGCCAATAATCAGTTTAAAAATTGGCAGATAAGCAGCCTAAGAAATATTTCATTGTCAATAAACTGAATTTGTTAGAAGCATTTGCTAGTGTACCTGCCTAATAGGATGACTGTACAGGTTATTTTTCAGTTTCTTCTCTTATAAAAGTCTGAGTTGCTCTGTAAAACCACCTCATCTCTTAGATTCCTGCTGATGTCATAACTATAGATTACTACCAAATGTCACCATTTGCTCAGAAAGATTTGTGCTTTATGAGATGGAACATCCAATAGAGGAAACCCCATCAACCCTCCAATTCCCTTCAGTGGTGACCTAAGATACAATACATTATGTTTCATACTACATGTCACTATCACCAGTGGAGCGCTGTTCTGTCCTTTGTTTCCTTTGTCTACTCCTGTAAATGCTCCCCCAAGCACACATAAATACACTCACAGTTGTTACCAGGTGTTGAATAGTGTTTAAAAGTGCCAGAGTGCAGGTCTCATTAGAGGGCTTAGGTAAGTGTCAGCAAAAGCAACGCTGTTGCCAGAACCAATTTTACCACTCATACAGACAGGCTTTCGCGTGAACACACACACACACACACACACACACGCACACACACACACAAATGCATATTCCATCCCATATCTTGGCTGTTTTGTAACAATACAGAACGCCAGCTCCCAGTCACTCACCATGATTAAAGTCTTATGAGTAAAAACCATGTAACAGTGGGTCATCTACCAGGGATGAAGTTCCCATATTTCATTGGAATCTTTTCCTGAGGGTCAACTGAAGATGTAATGTACCTAACAATTCATATTTGTGGTTTCAACTTTAACAAATCATCCTAATGTAGTGTTTTATCTCTCAAGCTTCTGTCTAGAGCCTGGAAAAGGAACAGTTTCAGAATACAGGCTCTATTAATTTATTTTGAAACATGGAACAGTATTTATTATAACACCTTAACCTCATTACCAAAAACAGTTAAAATCACACTTTCTACAATATGAGACCTTTACTAGGCCGCACAGTTTGATTTTTAGTAATTAGATCTTATTCAGTCATATTCTTCCAGCTTTTTTTTTTTTTTTTTTTTTTTTTTTCAAGGAATTTTCACATAAATGGTTTTAAAGGTTATGCTCATTTGTTTCTCTACTGTGTGCAACATCTCAACACTGTGAAAGCTGCATGGACTGTAGCCTGACTTGTTCAGATGAGACCACACTGTGTCACAGGGGTCTTAACCTAAATTAAAGTAGTGTAACCATGAAGGCAGCGGTGGCCTGGGCAGATGGGCAGTTTCTGGATTTTCCCAAAGGGCCAAAAGGCCAGTGACACTGATGTGAATAGAAAAACATTGAATAGAAGCTATAGAAGCAGTGAGATGATGGTGGCATGGCTTGGAAAAGGCAGATGATGTAATAACACAGATCACCAGAATACCTGTGACATGAATCAGTTAAATTCTTTCACAGTTGTCAGTTCAGCATTATCTGTGCAATCTGTTCATTACAAATCCTGATTAGGTCTACTGGAGTCAATTCCAGCACATTACAGGCTAGAGGCAGGGATACACCTCAGGAGTCGCCAGCCAATCCTGGCGCACACACACCATTCTCTCACACACTCATCTATGGACAATTTAGAATCTCCAAATAAACTTAGCATATTTTTGGCTGTTTGGAGAACACGAAGTAAACCCATGATGACATGAGGAGAACATGCAAACTCCAAACAGCCCAAGAACTTAAACCTGCGACCTTCCTGCTCTTGCTTACAGTCTTTGTGGGATGTTTCTATTTGTTTTGTCTCTCTACAGATCGATGCCTTTCAGCACATGCAGCATTTTGTGCAAGGAATGCAGCAGCAAGCCCAGCACGCCATCGCTGCTGAGGACCAACAGCACAAGCAGGAGCTGCACAAACTGATGGCCAGGTCTGTTCAAACAAACAAAGGATTGGCAATAGTCTACCTGGAGAATATGCATGAATATCTACACTTTACACTCTGCTATTGGTAGCATTAGATCCCAGTTTTCAAGATCCATATGATACAGCCATATTCACGGTAGCATTAAATGATGCTATGATGAGAATTGGGTTGATAATGATTATACCAAGCTGCTATAATAAAACTTTACAAAGCAAAACAGACCCATACATTATATTTATAAATACAGCAACTGCGGCACAATTAAATCAGATCATCAGTTTATGATGATAAAAGAATAAATGAAAAAAGAAGACCAAAAAAATATGAGATTTGAGTTGCTGGAACCAGAATATTTTGAAATTTGTATAAAAAAAAACTAAAATGTAATTATAAAATTAGTTGATAAATAATGTAATATTTGCCAACTAATTCATTAATCGACTAATCATTGCACTTCTAGAATCAAGTCTTTTTTCGTGTGTGTATGCCAAGAGGGATTTTGTTATGCTGAAGAGCAGCAGCTTAGAGCTTCTGTTAAATTATCAAAATTAAAACAAATTTCAAAATAAAGCAGATTTATACTATATATTTTTCTGTTGTGTGTGACCGACCATGAGTGGACAGACAGACCCAGTCAGTCAGTCAGTCAGCCAGCCAGCCAGTCAGCCAGTCAGTCAGTCAGTCAAGATGGAAGAGTGGCGCAATCATAGCAGGGTTTCAGTAGGTCTTAAAAACATTGACTTTATGAATTTGGAAATGATACTTTAAAATAGGCTTACAAAAGTTTTGATATCTGGATCTTAAAAATCTGTGCATTATGTAACTTCACTGTAATACTACAGGTTTTAGAGAAAAAAAATATTCAATATTGACGTACTATGCAGTTAATACAAAAATAAACAATTAAAAAAAAAGGTTTCTGAAATAGGCCATGAAATATGTATTATATTTTATATAAATGATCTTAAAATGGGCTTAAAAAGACTTGAAATTAACTTAAAGAACCCTGTAGGAACCCTGTATATGGACGGAGGTACATACAGGGAGAGAGAGAGACACCACGGAGACCAAAACAGCTGAGAATCATTTGTCACTGGCGTGCAGAAAACAGGAGAAAGGTGCTGCTGGTGTGAAGGGCAAGGCTCCTCTCGTGCTTCGCAGCATATCCACGTCCTGTGTGTTTTAACCGTTAGAGGGCTAATCTGAAGCAGCCGGCCTGGCCGGCACACGTCTGTGTTGAACATGGTCTACCCATAGAGCTGTTCAGTATGCATTCATCTGGTCAGCGGAAATGTCGCCACAGACAGATTTGAAAGCTCGTCTGTGACATGTTTAGACATTTTCCTGTCTGTGAATAATCCGCTTTGTTAAAATTCATCGTAAAGCCTTGAATGTATGTTAACATATGGACTATACATTTAAATGCAGTTCATTTTTCAAACTTGAATTTAACTATTAAGCTAGCCAAACTTTTTTTGTGAATGTATGCCAAGATAAAGGGGTTACTTTTCTACGAAGATGCACAAATAATATCGAATTCACGGTTTTGGTTTCTTGGCACATATCACAAGCTGAAGCCCTTGATGGAAAGTTAAATCCACAGTTATTTCAAAATCACCAAAATTAATGCCAATGCATAATTATCACTTAGATGTGGCTGGGTATTGTAAAAAGTTGTGCCAGCACACACACGCATACCCACAAAGAAGAAAGCACGAAGCAAGACGCAGAAGCAAGGAAAAAAGTAGCCTCGTGTACTTTCTGCCCTCATGTGGTAAACACGTGGGGTCATGTACAGTGCGTTCTCCCTCTTTCCACGTGCAGGACCCAATCTGGCAAAGCACCTTTTACAAGCCTACTGGCGTCTTGTGTTCTTTTCCAAGAGTGGCTGCATTCAGTGAATGTCTAAACTAAGTTATCCCGTTTGGAAGTTTGTTCAGACAGCTACTTCATCACAAACGAGACATGAAGCAGTACCTACAGATATCACAGACCAGGTTTGTCAGTTCCATGCATCTCCGGTTGGGTGCTGCTGGGCCCTTCATATGATAAATCTGGCATAGCCCTGATATGTTTCCACTATCATCACCTCACTGTGGAACAAGATGCAGTAAGGGGTCTGTTTCAAACAGTTGTCAACACAACACCAGATTTTTGAAAACCTTTCATTCAAATAACTATCATGTGTTTTAGACACTGATTTGGGGGATTAGAAAATGGAAAGTTTTGCAAATGTTTGCAAATTTTCCAAAAATATGAATGACTTCAAACCCTAAAAAAAAACTTGTTTGTATGCTCTGCAGGCTAATCAAAATATTTTTGGAGGATATCTAATGCTCTGTCAGTAAGAGTTAAAAGCTGCTTGCCAGGGCAGGAAAGACAATGATTACCTTTCAGAAAGTTTGACTGCACTGCATTGTTTACTTTCCTAGTCACACAAGACCTGGAAGCAGACAGGTATAATCCTACATACAGTTAATCATACAGTAGTCTCATCTGTCCTTGTGCACAAACACACACCAGTTGTGTGCCCCTTCCCATCTCATAAATCTGACACAACAACACGGAAGCCTGACAACAGGAATAAGGGGCTTTTTCAGTTTTGCATCTTCCAGACAGTGACTCTGGCTCTCTGAGGAATGCATTTTTAAGAAAAAACACCTGTATAATGTCAGTCCGGACGGGTAGCCCTATCTCGAAACGTGCTGACATACTTTCATGAATGCAGGTCAGCTCTGTGGTATGGAGCACACCTGGACTGCTCAGGCAGACACTTGCATTCACACATGGACGTCTCTCCCCAAAGAATCCAGTGTAATTTCACCGCTGCTTCATTTGAGATCAATATCGTGCTGTCTCCTGTCTAAATATACATGTTGTTCCAACGTCCTCGAACACCACATCCTCCTGCCTCTTTACCGAAGTCCAACCTGTTAACAGTAAACTGCAGTTTAAGGACACCCTTTGGCAATGATAAACTGAACCCCAATTGTACAGTACACTCACATGGAAAAGCACTCAAAAGAAATTACGTAATCCCAAAAGGAAATTTTATTGGAAGCGCTTCCCTGCAAATAGTATTCAGACTGTTGATGGATGGGTCGACAATGTAGTGGTTGCCAGCTGCTCAGTTTAGTTATACTGTATGTGATTTATGTGTCTTGGCCTCTCCAAACAAAATGAGTGTTACTATTTGCCTCTAAGCATCTGTGCTTCCGAGGGTGATGGATAAAGAGGAGTCCCTGCGAGGCACACCACAGGGCTCACTGTCACGTTACATTAAAGGAACAGTGGTTTGGATAATTAAAAATCTCCAGATGTGATCCCAGAACCTTTCAGCAGATAAATGCACTGCTGCCTTAAGCAGTGATACTTTAGATAAATGCCTGCCCTTGGGTATATTGACTGTTGCTGCCAGTGCTTTATAAGCAATGACAACATGAGCAGGGTTAAAAGCTTCTTTGTGACTGGTGACCCAGGCAGTAGTGTGTTTGTTTCCTTTTTTGCCAATGCTATCATGGAGTTATTTACTGTTCCTTGTAGTACTTAAAGAACAATGTTGACCCTGTCTCAAATAAGTTGAAATATTTGTTTGTGCTGAGTGGCTTAAAATATCAGTTAGTGAGTTTATTGTCTGCAGAATAAACAAGCCTTTCATTAGCGGCTGATAGGTCAGTCTATCCAGACATTTACATGCAGAGCTTATTCATACTGTGGTCAAAATTTTATCTTTGTGTCTAGTCGGACTTCTCCTTGTCTTACTTTATATGCAACTGAGAAAATCAAATGAAAGGGTCTGCTCCACATGCAGCATCACCTGTTTTTTTAGCATGTTAACGCGGCCATAGATACAGTATACGTGTCTATCTGTTGTTTTTTCTGTTACCTCAAAAAACTTAAATTAAAAGAAAATCTAATTATAATTGCATGCAATTCTAATTGCAAGTCCAACTCTGTCCATTTTCAACTCTGTCCAATTTCTGACTACATGCATGTATACATGCATTTTAAAAATCTAACTATTGTCAGATCAACACAATAATTCGATTTTCTTGAGTGTCACGTAAACATACTGACTACTTGGTAGTTTTAAAAGACCCATGCACTGGACAAACCAAACAAAGGCTTTTGAGATGAACCTTTGCATTATTTCAGGCCACTGTAGGCTCTCATATCTGCTTAGAGATTGAGGGGAAGGGTTATTTAGTTGGTTGTGATCTGCAATTTCACAGGTAGATATCCCTAAATGATCCAAACTGTTCTTAGGGTTTATGTAAATAAAGTAGTGATGTACAATTTTGATGAAAAGTTTCTTATAAAAATAAGTCTTAGATGAAATATGCCCTTCTGTCTTCTTCTTTGACTTTCCTCTATGTAGATGTTTCCTGAAGCTGGGTGAGTGGCAGCTCAGTCTGCAGGGCATCAACGAAAGCACCATCCCCAAAGTTCTGCAGTATTACAGCCATTCCACTGAGCATGACCGAAACTGGTATAAGGTCAGTCCCTCTATTTCATCTCTAACCTTTCACTTCTGAACTCTCTCTGTCCGCAGTAAAATCCCAGCTGTGTCGGCAGGAGATTGCCCTGACATTGATGGTGTCACAAGGAAAATATTAGAGCCCATTTTATCACCCTTTAGCCAAACATGACATACCATTGTTGTTTGTCTAGGCTCTGTGTCTGTGTACAGTATACTTTTGTTCTGCTCATCCGTGCCTCCTCTGAAGCATCAAAAAGATTTCAGGTGATTGAAGAGACATCAGAACACCTCTGCTTTTTCTTGTCCATGCATGTGCGTGCAGGCTACAAGATGACACTGTAAAGCACTCCCTTACCCAACTCCCCAACCAGCCTTAGCCACTCCTTTCAGCTTCAAACCTTCAATACCTGGTTGCATAACACAGCAACCATCAAACACATATGTTTGGATTACAAACAGTACAGCCCCCTGGGAGATATCTGTCCCTCAATGAATAGGAAAATGACATTGTGAACAAACATGGAATTCTTTCCCAGTAACCAGCTCTGACACTAACCCAGTGTGTGCCATCTTTTGACAGGCCTGGCATGCCTGGGCGGTGATGAATTTCGAAGCAGTGCTGCATTACAAACACCAGAACCAGGGACGCGATGAAAAGAAGAAACTGCGGCATGCCAGTGGCGCCAGCGCGAACAGCGAAGCCAGCAACAGTGACAGCGAGGTTGACAGCACTGACCACAGTCCTGTGCCCTCGCCGGGCCAGAAAAAGGTCAACGAGGTGCGGGTAACAGAAACAGACATGTCCAGAATTACAACCCCTTTCTACACTTGTCCTCTTCAATCATTCAGTGCTCTCCTCTTCTTCCAGCACACATTGTGCAAGTGTCAAACCAAGACAAACATCATTAGTTAAGATACTCATAACTGTCTCAATGGCTGATCGTATTTCTGCCACACCTTTGAGAGAGCATAATTTTTTTTCTTTGTGGTGCATTAAAACCCATTTGTTGTGTGCTGTTTCCCCACAGGACCTCTCAAAGACATTGCTCCTCTACACAGTTCCTGCTGTTCAAGGTTTCTTCCGCTCCATTTCCCTGTCTAGAGGCAATAACCTTCAGGACACCCTCAGGTGAGAAAAATGAAATGGTCCGAACCAGAGGGGTCCAATTCTGGTCCTGGAGGGCCAGTGTGGGTTCAGGCTTTGGTTCCAACCAAGCAGGAAAACACCTGATTCTAGTAATAACGATCCTCAAATAGTTGATCAGTAGAATCAGGTGTTGGAGCTTGGTTGGAGCAAATGCCTGCACCCCCTGCCCTCTCTAGGCCCAGGAATTGACATCTCCAGTCCAAGCAAATAAAATGCACCAACATTCAGATGTGTAAGTTTGGATAGGAGGACCTCTAGTGGTTGAATGTGGTCTCAATGTGATCACGATCCTTTATAATTCTAGTAATAATATATCTTTAATGTTTGTACTTCACAGGGTTCTGACTCTGTGGTTTGACTATGGTCACTGGCCTGATGTGAATGAGGCCCTAGTGGAGGGCATCAAGACCATTCAAATTGACACCTGGCTACAGGTAATACATGAAGATAAAGACTTAAAAAAAAAATTGAGATGGTTTTGGCAAAAAAGCATTGTGTTAGTTTATACAAAGGTTCTATTAGGCTTTGTTTTTTATATTTATAGTAAAAATGTGTAATATTACCAAAACAAAGTCAGAAGACATTTTTATTAGAAGTATAAACTATTCAGAAAGAGGAGCTGTCTATCTACCGCCTGTGATGAGATAAGGAATGTTGAGCAATCCTGAGAAGTTACACTTTGGTAGTATTTTTTTACAAACAATAGAAATACTTTTCCATTTAGCACATCAGCACCAGATTATGAGTTTCAGGACTTTGAAACAACTGAGAAAAAATACCTGTTATGTGGAATAATATAAGGACTGAGAATAATGATAATATGAGAATAATCTCATTATATTATCATTATTCTCAATATTCTCTTAGAGTTGATGACATATTGTCTCTGTGCTGTATCTTTTGTTTTGTAAACGTAAATCCGTGTTATACAGTTATTACCTTTTCCATTGGCCTATGCAGGTGATCCCTCAGCTCATTGCTCGAATCGACACCCCCCGAGCTCTGGTGGGCCGCCTCATCCACCAGCTGCTAACAGACATCGGACGCTATCATCCTCAAGTAAGTCTGCATGCACTACTAATGATTTTGTTTCACACTATAAAGCAGAACTAAGAGCACCTTTCCTATTGAACTCTTGTCTGTTCAGGCTTTGATCTACCCGCTGACCGTGGCATCCAAGTCCACCACCACTGCCCGTCACAACGCTGCTAACAAAATCCTGAAGAACATGTGTGAACACTGCAACACTCTGGTTCAGCAGGCCATCATGGTACAGATACAGAATTTTATATCTTCATTCTTTCAAGAAAATTGTAGAAATACACTTTACATATCACACCTTCCAATTTAAAATGTCAATATATTATACAAAAAGGCCAGACCATTACTGTTTTATACCTCTGTTATTTGTGAGAGAAGAGTGACCTTTTCATCTCTATCCAGGTGAGTGAGGAGCTTATCAGAGTGGCCATATTGTGGCATGAAATGTGGCACGAGGGGCTTGAAGAGGCTTCACGTCTTTACTTTGGTGAGCGCAACGTCAAGGGCATGTTTGCAGTGCTGGAGCCTCTACATGCTATGATGGAGAGGGGACCACAGACCCTCAAGGAGACCTCTTTTAATCAGGTGCTTGTCATCTCGAATTGGGCTAATTATATCCTTTGCACGTCTTATGTACAACATTAATTAAATCTTGCTGTTTGTTTTGTTTTTGTATACAAACGTTGCTTGTTGACATCTTATAGAATCTTAAATACAAATGTACATAAGGAACAT
Organism: Eupleurogrammus muticus; assembly: GCA_036785175.1. Lineage (NCBI taxonomy): Eukaryota > Metazoa > Chordata > Actinopteri > Scombriformes > Trichiuridae > Eupleurogrammus > Eupleurogrammus muticus. The sequence continues at coordinate 18,867,457 of JAYKQN010000008.1, forward strand.
TAAGTGGTTTATTTTCTAACTCTTGATACTGAGAGGTGAAGTCAAAAAATATAAATTAATACATTGTAATATGAATTCGTAAAACAATATTACAGTATAATTTTTTAGTTTTGTATTGCATTATAGGCATTGTAAATTGACTTCACCTGAGTGTCTGACATATTCCCATCACAAAAAAATGTCAGTTTTTTTTAACCATACAGCCATCCTCTTTAAAATCCTGTATTATCTAAGTTGGACCATAATATTGATATTCAGTTTAACAGTCCTACTTCATGTGCAGTTAATGAAATGATTCATTATACGAGGACTGAGTGTGCTTGTCTTTCTTCTTGTGACAGGCTTATGGCAGGGACTTGATGGAAGCTCAGGATTGGTGCAGGAAATATATGCGTTCTGGAAATGTGAAAGACCTGACTCAGGCCTGGGACCTCTATTACCACGTGTTTAGACGCATCTCCAAGCAGTTGCCACAGGTGACTACAAAATGTCTCTATGCCTACTCTTTACTACACTGTACTAGCCTTAAATAAACAGGTGGGATACAACAGGTGACAATATGTACATAAGAATATACAGGTTTTATAAGGACTTTTGCAAGTATAAGAACATAACAGCATGCTTTTGTAGGATCACTAAAGGTTGAAGAGGCCCTAACCTATACAAGTGTACACAAATTTAAATCATAAAAAGAGGACCAGTAACTATAAGGCTCATTTAAAAACTAGAGCTGATATTGTGCATTCTTAATTAATTTTAGTCTTGCATCACATATGATACAATTTTTGTTTTCCTTTCATGTAGACTAGTTCTTTGATCGTATAGCAGGTAAATTCAACATACTGTAATGTAGTCAGTATTAGGAAAGAGAGAGAGATTACTTAGTGATGGAAACTATGTTTTTGGCAGGAACGTAACAAACGAGGCACAATGGACTTCTTTCATTCTTTTCTCTCGAGGTGAAGTCATTGATCCAGATGCCAAAATAGTTGAAAGATGTTGAAATATGATGGGACATGAGACTGAGACATGATAGAAGTCGAAGAGGATGTTTTAATATGATAGACGAAGCAGTCAGTTAATTCAGGAAATAATGATGGACGCTTTAATACCAAGTTCAATAAGAAACCAGAATGGTTTGAAACATTGATTCTTTTTGAAGTTGCACACATTTTCCTCTGGGTGTTTGCGGTAATGATTTTTACTTATCTTTTATTTTCTGGCTCAGCTATTAGCCCACACAAGTTGTCCTATTATCCTTCAGCCTTTTTTATTCATTGTAACCACAACTCCCTGAACCTAATTAATAAAACAGAGAAGCTTTTTCCTTAGTCTTTACATCCTTTCATAAATGTTCCTGTATTTTATACAACATACTAGTAAAAGATTTGGAGACACTTTTCTAGTCTTTCAAATGAAGTAACTCCAAACTTTTAACCTCTACTATACCTAATCCTGCGTATGATCACATGCACATTCATATTCCCACAGTGTCCAATATAAGCCTGCACATTCTCTATAAAGAGATATCTTCATCGCCTTCGGATTCATAAAAAAGAATCCGAAGGCGAGGGACAATTATTTTGTGACTCAAAAATGAGGCGGACCACTGGCAGAATTTGAGTTTAAGTTTGTTTAGTTTACTATTAACATGGTCTTATGGGTCTTATTAGTATCGTAACATAACATGAACATGATCTAACGTACCATGACGTAACATCCGGGGCAGTCATGAATTATTCTCAATGCCTGTTTCCATAGCCAGAAGCTGCATTTTCCTTTTATCAATACACAGACACTGCATTCCTATCACCCCTACAAACTTTTATGCACATTTTCAGCCTTATTTTTGAATTTCTGGCAGTATAATAAAGTAAATATTCGCAAATTTTAAAAATGCTAATTAAAAAGGTGGAGGGAAACACAACCAGTAATGGGAATGACGAGATGAACAGAAATGGAAGTGTTGGACTGGAAGCACATTACATGTATTAGAGCTCACTCTGCCAGGCTAATCCATCCTCAGGCAATAGCCAATGGGTAGCTTCTTTTTAAAATTTCCTTTTTTTATTAGTTCATTAATATAATTTTTTTACAATCTGCCCTGCTGTGAGTCAGAGCTTTATTACATTGCTCTGCTTTTTCAATAATGTACCATGGTGCGCGGTAATGTTGCATAAAAATAACTGAAACAAGAAAATACAATACAGTATCACCCAAGTCTAGTTCCCCTATATCCCACAAGCAGAATGAGCTATATTTGGTTATGTTGAAACTGTTTTAGGTATGGTGCAGATACTCGCTGGTACAGCAACATGGTTCTATTCCTTATACCTTATTGCCACTATGTCCTGCTTCTTGAGTAGAGTGAATATGAAATTGAACTGATAGATGTAATTTCCTGCGGCTATCATCATGTTGTTGAGAAATTACATTCAATATAGTTCTGTCAGGAGCACTCGCTCCACTTTACAAATGGAGACGGCAACATTATTTGACATTAGTCCGGTTCTCCGAGACACTCCCTGCTGCGACATTACAGTGAGCAGCATGAAAACATGTGGAGAGCATTGCAAGTAATTCCTCGCAGGCCATTAAAATAAACCCACTCCAGGGTGCATCTGAACAGCAGAGCCAAAGCAGGTTGAGTCTGCAGTGAAATAACCATATATCAGCCATGAAAAATTGTACAGTGAAAGGCTTTAAATAGGCTGCAAAAGTCATTGCACAGGGACGTGATGCCATTTAAACCACTGATGGTTGAATGCAGACAAGTAGAGAATACATTTATTAATGGACACGTAGAAAGTGAAATATTTCCAAGCTTGTATATAAACAACCCTTTCCCTGTATGAATTGAATGCGAGCCAGTATCTGTACCACACGAGTTGCTTTAGGCACTGTTGGCAGGAGCTGTTTTGTCACAGCAATATGTATTACAGAACTGACTAAAAACTAATTGTCTTTTATTTTCGTGCGCTGCACCCTCCTACCTCATCACCTTTCCACACAGCTGACCTCCCTGGAGCTACAATATGTGTCTCCTAAGCTGCTGATGTGCCGGGACCTGGAGCTGGCTGTCCCAGGCACTTATGACCCCAACCAGGCCATCATCCGCATCCAGTCCATCGCTCCTTCGCTGCAGGTCATCACCTCCAAACAGCGGCCACGCAAACTCACCATCATGGGTAAGGTCGAGTGTAGATTGCACAACTGTTTGTCGCTCTGAACTCACTGTAAAGGGGAAATAAATGACACAGTGTTTCTGTCCAGCATCATGCATTCATTAGGTGTGCACATTAGAGAAAATTTCATATTAATAAGGTGTGGTTCATAAGTAAAAACCTTCTTTACAAACAGAAACATAATCAAGCTATCAATGATCTTTAATACTGTTATTTGCTGTTTCATGAGAAATGGTGCATGCAGGTGCAAATCAATTTGTGAGGAATCTTTCTAACACTGTTCATTGGAGTTAATTTTAATACAGAAATAAATAATGCTGGCAGCCTATCCCCTTGCTCTACTGTGCGATATGATATACGACACCGAAATGCTTCTAAAATGGCACGGCACTATAAAGTCACCTTGTCTTGAAGCCAAATCCTTTAGACTATCAATCACATATGATTCACTATACTTCTCACCTTTTTTTCCCCCCCACTGGACAATGCAATACCTTGTTCTGATGTATCCCATCAGGGTTACACATCATACTCTGTATAAAATGATAGCCAATAAATTAAGTGACCTCTGGAGCAAGACTTCAGATTAAGACCCTGTCACCCTCTACAGGTCGCCTAGATTTACCGTCAGAGCTCTGTGCCCCTAGCGACAGTCAACACATTGCTTACTGGGATTGTCATTAGGAACAAACTCTGGGCAGACAAAGGACTCTATAGATCCAATGTGCTACTTATTTCACTGGGAGTCCCGGGTAACTCTATTAAAAGTAGTCGTGACAATTTACAGTGTTGGTGAAGTCATTGAGATGCGGTCTGTTGAGCATACTAAGGAGGCTACAAAGAAACAGTTACATAACCGACGTCATCTGTGCATTTTCCTCTCTGTCGCGCTGCAGACTTCTCTCTTCTTGAGAGGACTGAGTTAATTCCACAGTTCAACTTGTACAAAGGTACATTTCTCCATAAGAGCTGGCCAAGAACACGCCTTGGACACAACCTAGCAATTAAATGAAACTTTGCTTAGGACTTTCAGTATTTTACTGTGAAGGTCTGTGTTATTTTTGCTGTCCGCTTTTTATGATTTGTGCAAATCGCAGGTGGTGTTCCTTTCCTGAGTCGCATCATTTTTAGACCTGTTACTCCTTGGCAGAAGAGATTTTATATCTCATTTTTATATAACTAAAGGATAAATATAACATTTTTTTACCATAACCCCTCACACCGTAGCATAATGTGATTCCAAACTCAGGCTGACCTTAAATTGAGGAATTATTAACTGAGTGATGTGATTCATATGAAATGTTTTATTGCCGTCATGAAGCATTGCTTCAGGCGAAGGTAATGACGATGCAGCTGTTGGTGAAAACAGCCCATACTGCCAAAAACTATGTAATAAGTCTTATATAACGCTTTCGCCTCCTATTGAGCGTGGCTGTTTTGTCTTGTGGCTCCCTCTGCAGGCAGCAACGGCCACGAGTTCATGTTCCTGTTGAAGGGCCACGAGGACCTGAGGCAGGATGAGAGAGTCATGCAGCTGTTTGGTCTGGTCAACACGCTGCTGGCCAATGACCCTGCGTCCTTGCGCAAGAACCTCAGGTAGACACACACACACACACACACACACACACACACACACACACACAGGAAAATAAAAAAGGTTAAAACCTGACAATGAGTGGATGGTGTGTTTGATGGTGTGTTTGTCATTCTCTGTGTGTGTATATGTTGTTTAGCATACAGCGCTATGCAGTCATCCCCCTGTCCACTAACTCAGGCCTGATTGGCTGGGTGCCCCACTGTGACACCCTGCATGCCCTGATCAGAGACTACAGAGAGAAGAAAAAGATCTTGCTCAACATAGAACATCGCATCATGCTAAGGGTGAGGAAACACTAATGCTATTCCTATTATTGTTGTAAGGTGTCTAATTTACACATAATGACTGAAATTACTGCCATTTTAGTAAAATGTTAGTAGAAATGCACCAAACACTCGGCCAGCAATCAGACTCAGCCTTTATAAGACCAATATACCAGCTGCTATGTCAAAAGATTGAAAAAAAAAAAAAACAATCTGGCCGGGCAGTTTATCAGCTGAAAAAAGCTCATAGAAGGTTGTCAGTGAAAAAACATGATCACAGCATTCCTAAATGTTGTTGAGTGCTGTTTTATCTGCTTCAATCAGAAGCAACATTAAAATGTGAGAAACAATCCCATCCATGCTATTAAATACAAAATGATGTGTAAATGAGCATATGTGCCTGCAGGCTATTCTCTGCTCTGTGCCCACTGTTCACATCCATGAACTGTTTGTGTGTAGGCTTCATACAAAAGTATCAGGAAATTCATCAAAGCTGAGGTAGCATCTGCTTTCAAAGATTATATTGAATTGATGTTCTTTTTCCTTTTTAAATATCTGTTATGCACTTTCTTTATAAGGTGCTATATAAAATGTTACACGTCTGTTGAAGTGTGCAGATGACACCGGTGGATATGATCTAATCATCAGAGGCTTGTTCAAGTAACTCCATTGCAGCCAGTGTTCACCACTTATAAATATGTCTGCACCTCAAGTTTCCGGGCAGATCATTTCTCACTCTGATAATTAGCTTTGTCATAGTGGGTAAACAATGCATCAGAACTGAATAAATAAGTGTCAAATTATTATTCAAACCAGAGAAAGAGGCTTTCTCAGTGTGAGATCATAGCTAAACTGGAGGTTTCTAAGGGGGCAGTGCATGGAACTCTAAATGGATTGCAGAAACGTGTTAACTCATATCCAAAGCTGAAAAAAGAGAGTAAGACTCCAATCAGCAAAAGTGTAAAAGAAGGCTATGTTGTAGTGATTTCAGAGGATGAGTGGGAGTTTTCTAAACAACTTCTCAGAAGGGCAAACAAAGCTGAAATGCTTGGATGGGCTGAGAAATACCAGCTTTTCACAGTGGATGACTGAGAAAAAGTCTATCCACTGATTAATCCAGTGTTAGTTAGACAAGGGTGTGTAAGGAGACAAACCTGCGAGAGACTGAGACCACAGTGAAACAAACACACAGTAGCGTGATGCTGTGAATATTCATATCTCTGAAGTTAAAAGGGGTTGTCAGCTTTTGTGAAAACCTGTGGAGTTTATGCAAGCTCAAGTGCATCATGCCGTCTTTAAGGCTTCAGTGGGACAACTATTTAGATATTTCTCAAAGCTTCAACTTTTGCAAAATAGTTGTAATAGACTAAGACCCCACGGGACCAGAGAGAAATGGTTCTTCAAACGGTTCTTCAAATCAGAAATGTGTTGCATTTCTGATTAATAGTAAGTTTCTTGTACAATACATAAACTGCACATTTTACACAGGTAGAGAAAACTTTCATCCAGATTACAGAGACCAAATTGAGGCAGCTAAACATTTGATTGAAATTGCTCAAATTTTCCTCTGCTGACATTTTCTAATAAAACATATATTTGCTAATGATAATTGAGTTATAAATAATGTTAATTTGTGAGAAAACTTCTGAAATGTCACATATTGAGATAACCATTCAATCAATTAGCTTATTAAGCGATTAGAAATCAGATATGAGAGAGATGATTGTGTGAGGGAGTGTGTTGTAGTATTTTGGGGTGTGTTTCTCCCCAACCTTCACAGTTAATTAAAGCTAAAGCTCTGCTGTCCAGTACACACCTGCAGGGTAAACACGTTCTTCAATATTTGAACACTGACAAATCAATTAACCACCTCAGCATAATGGCACCTGCTCGCAGCCATTCTCTGACTTTCCACCACCTGGAAAACTGTTCTATATTTTAGTATTAACACAACACAATCCCCTTGTAATTACATAAATCTATAATCACCTTGATTTTCAGTAGCTAGTACTACAGGTGGGTTAAAATTGAAGGTTCAATGTACAGAAATCTATCATATATCTAATATATTCTTTAAATATAATATTAACCTCAGAAAAGCACATTATACATTAGCTGCTGCTGTTGTTAGAGGCTAAATGCAGGTGTTTGAACAATGTTAAAGCATTTTAATCATCTTTTTGGGTATAGCGTGTCTCCTGTGGCTGTGCATTGCACAGTGCCTCTCCTGCTAATTGAAATTCTTCTCAAAGTTCAGACTGCAGTAAAGTAAGCGATGACATTTCCACACATTCAATCATCATGCTGGTGCAGACAAGGAAATTGGGGCCCATGTTGAAAATTAGAATTATTATTCTTTAAATACATGACATGAGCCCTTCCATTCACTTTGATGTCTTTGAATGTCGCTGCCCTGTTTCAATTGACAAATAAATGTCTACATTTTACATGTAGTAATAGTTAGAAATTCAGTATCATTCATTTTGATCTGCCTTTACAAACACTGAGTAATTAGCTTTACCACGCATACACCGTGGTGTTTACTTTCATACCTCTGTGTTTTTATAACATGATGGGTTTTGTGTGCTGCAGATGGCCCCAGACTACGACCATCTGACGCTGATGGAGAAAGTGGAGGTGTTTGAACATGCTGTCAACAACACAGCGGGAGACGACCTGGCCAAGCTCTTGTGGCTTAAGAGCCCCAGCTCAGAGGTGAGCTGCTCTGCTGCTTCACCATCCAGCACTGATTGCTGTACTTGATCCTGTCAGTGTTGTTTTACTAGTTATGGGATCAAATGTGCTCACTTACAGAAAAGAAAAAAATCATGCTAAATACTGGGAGGAAACTTGTCACTCTTCCAATAATTTAGACGAAAAGTAATAGTTCTTTTCCGTGAAGAATCAGTCTTTGTGTTTCAAGCCACTGACCTCGCAGGAATTCACAAACAATCCTTCAGATTAAATCCACTATTAGGGCCATTAGAACTTTGTGTAGATAATGTTTTGCAAAGCTGTATCAAGCCATTGGTTACTGTGCCATTTTCAAATGTTGTCTTGCTCTGTACAATAATTTTGTGAAGCAGAAGAGCGTTCACAATCTATATTTTATTTCTCCTCCAGGTGTGGTTTGACAGGAGGACCAATTACACTCGCTCCCTGGCTGTGATGTCAATGGTGGGCTACATCCTCGGACTGGGCGACAGGTGAAAATCATGAAGCCTTGCATTATTTCAACCCAAGTGTTGTAATCACAACAACATTAATAAGTCGATCTTGTTTCTTTTTTTCCACAGGCATCCTTCAAACTTAATGTTAGACCGGTTAAGTGGCAAAATCCTTCACATTGACTTCGGAGACTGTTTTGAGGTGAGAGGAGTTTTTCTGTGACTATATCATCCAGATTACGCTTTTAATTTACCTAATATTGAGCCTAATTACAACCTTTAACAGGTCGCCATGACCAGAGAGAAGTTCCCTGAAAAGATCCCGTTCAGACTGACGAGGATGCTGACCAACGCCATGGAGGTATCTCTGCAGTGCCTCATTTTGTGATAAAGAAATGTCTCTGTTGGTTTGCTTGACGGTTCTTTGCTTTGGTGTGGTAAGGTCAGAAATTCTCTAAAAGAAAAATGCTTTAGGAGGGGGGTAAGTTTCCCACCTAAACACTAACATTCTACACTGTAGAAGTATGTACTGTATTCCTCTACTGGACCTAAACTGAACCCTTTCTAAGCAGCTCCTCTCCTGTGTCTGTATTTTACTCACAATAATAATTAATATATTTTTTATATATTTATAACTGTGCAGTGTTTTATCTAAAATTCTGACTGACAGTACAACTGGCATTTATTGAATGAGAAATGTAGAAAAGGAATTAAAGATGAAAGCATATGAATAAAGATGGATATTTCAAGGTAAGGGAAAGTTTGAGAACTTAAAAACCCAGAAGTGGAACCAGTCCTTTAATACCAAATTGATTGAGCTCTTTTTCATAATGCAAAGGCGAGATAAAAGCTGCAAGGAAGTCATTATCTGGTGATTCTGGGATAGGCTTTATATCGTCACTAAGGTTTGTGTCTATGTGCCAGGTGACGGGCTTGGATGGAAACTACCGGATCACCTGCCACACAGTGATGGAGGTGCTGAGGGAGCACAGGGACAGCGTCATGGCTGTGCTGGAGGCCTTCGTCTACGATCCGCTGCTTAACTGGAGGCTCATGGACAGTAAGGGTCATTAGCTGTTCACATCCAGCACCTTTCAGCACAATAAATAGCCACTGTACCAGTAAATGACAGTAACAATAAACCGGAGCTGGACAAGTTCAGCCCTGTGAAATGAGTCAGTTACTCCACGTACAGCAGAAACCGCTTCTCTGAGGAGGTTGAGAGTGTGGCATTACATTTAATCAGAGCTGGCATGTGTGTAAAAAGTGGAAAATCAATTTAGGAGGAAAATTGGCCTAATGGTTAAAGCAGTGTAGAACATCTGCTTTCATAAATGAGGGTTGTCATTTGATTTTTTTTTTTTTTAATAATCCAGAATATGTAGGTTTTTTGTTGCTTATTAAAACTGAATATATTGATATTCTATTGATATCATTTGCAGCAAAAACAGTCAGTTTTCACAATTTTTCAGCTTTGCTTACAATAACTGCATGGTTCTTATATTAGAATAGTATTATTGGTATCTATTCCCCCCTTAATCCTTAATTCATATTACTGTAACATTTTTTTGTATTGTCAGTGTCACAGAAGCACTTTATATAAACTTTGTTGAACATTTTCTTCTTGGACCAGTAAAGAACAAACAATCACAACTCTTTTGTAAAATCAATATATTTCGATGAATATCAGTGAAAGCAGCAACCTTAAAGTAGTAGTAGTAGTAGTATGGAGAAAAGCGATACCAATCTGGTCTGACATATTTCATATTCGTAGACATGAACAAAATCATGGGAAATGGGAAACCTTTGCCAAAATTGTACACATGTATTCAATCCAGCAAGAAACATTCAACAAATAATATTTGATCAAACTTGTATAAGGAAATTGGACTTGCCATCACAGAGGACTGGTTGAACATGTTCTCTGTGCAGACTGCTCCACCAGTTCGGGTCTCTGGAGAGATTTTTGTTGGAAGGAATTTGATGTTTATATTATATATTTTGTAGCTTCCAAGTTTAAAAAGTGTGTATATATTGAAGAGTATATATTGTAGGGTTGTGCTGTCATTGAGTCATATCGGCAGGGGGGTGACATGGGCCAGACAGGATGCTTTTTGGGTTGGAATTGTCTGCTGTTTTTCTGCAATCTATCTGAGAAAAATTGCAGCTTATCTCTCAGTGCAAGACAGGTATGTTTTAAAGATACTGTTAGTGGCCACCAAGAAAGCTGTTACACAAAAGTGGCTAAGGGCAGTTCCTCCAACGATGACTGACTGGATAGATATTGTGAATATGATGCACAATATGGAGAGGATGACCTTCTCTCTAAATCTCCTGATGATAAATATATTTTTGCAGTACGGGGGAAAATGGAACGTGTTTGTGACCTCCAAAGCTGATGTCTGAGCCACTATTTTATGATACCTGACATGTATTTCCATCAGTGTAGTAATGGAGAGAATATATAGGTGACCAACTATTTGCTTCAAAATGTTCATTGTATACTTTGACACTTTTCTAACAATTAAGTACAAAAGTAAAATATTAAAAAATAATTAAGAATGCAGGAGGATGTAAAGGAAGAGGATCGAGGTGGTGGCGAGAATCATAGTAATGATAAAGACAATATGGACCCAGGCGGTACCTTCTAAAGCACAGATTTAATACTCAAACCACTGACCACCTCCACACAACGCTGCAGAAAGGTGTCACTGCTCGCTCTGCCCACTCACTCTGCCTCTTTCTGCTCACCCACTCTGCTCTCTAAAGAAATCAGACACTGACAGGGGGAGATTTATCCTGTATAGTATACCTTAACTATGTATAATGGTTAAAAATAGCCTTACTTCTCTACATGTAAAAGGTCAACCAATGCTGCGATGCTCTGTTGTATCAAAAGTCCTATATCAGGTAAGGTGTTGGTTGTGTAAAATGAATAGTAATCGCAATGTCCCCTACAGCAAACACCAAAGGCAACAAGCGTTCCCGGACCAGGACCGACTCGTACACCGCTGGACAGTCAGTGGGTGAGTCAACACACCGCAGCCATATCCTCGTCCAATTTTCTACTTAATGGTGTAGCAAAGTGCTCAAATCAAACGTCTTCTCCCCACAGAGGCTCTTGAGGGAATAGACCTTGGAGAGACCACACACAAGAAACCAGGGACCACAGTGCCTGAATCCATTCACTCTTTCAGTGAGTAACCAGTCCAACAATAAGGAACTCTGTGGCCGACCTGATCGTGAACAGATTGCAGATGCAGAAACGGATCGGTGTAACTACTGTGCTATTATGAAGCATCGCTTTAGTCCACCTAAGATTTCCTGCAGCCTGAAAAGAGGCTCGACTCTGTGTTTGTGTGGTTTTGTTAATGCCGGTAAGTTTGTGTTTCTTTTAGTTGGAGACGGCTTGGTGCAGCCAGAGGCACTCAACAAGAAAGCTATTCAGATTATTAACAGAGTGCGAGACAAACTTACAGGTAAGTTCTGAAGCACTCTCAACATATAGAATAAAATAAAACCTCATAAAACAAAGCCAATGCTTTCTTGCAGAAGTTCTGTAAAAAAAAAAAAAACAGATGTCAAGTGGAATCATCGTCATCATCATTAACAATCAGGCTAACCCGACATCTTCTGTAGAGAAATGGTCTTTCCATTTCTTTAACACTAATTAAAGTCCTTAAAAATCAGAAGAAAATCAAGCCTCGTTGGATTTGATTTTGTGGTGCAACAATGGTACTTTGTTCATCCCAGGTCGAGACTTCTCACATGACGAGACTCTGGATGTGCCAACACAAGTAGAGCTGCTCATCAAGCAGGCCACGTCACATGAAAACCTGTGCCAGTGCTACATCGGATGGTCAGTACTGCTGCATGTGACATTTTCTCTTCAAGAACTGATTTAGCAGGACTTGCATGAATAAATACTTTTTTCTATCTTTAGGTGTCCATTTTGGTGAAGGACCGTCTTTGGCAGCCAAGGTTCTGCTTGACATTGTTTCTCTCACATAAACCAAGAAGGAGCACTCTATTCAAATTGCTGTCTGCTGAAAATTTGACTTAATTAATAAGGCACAGCGTTTGAAACTTTTGTTTTTCTGTTTTAGAGTGATCTTTAATGCCTTTTCAGTGGCATGTTTTAAATTCATGAGGAAGTCCCCTAAGGGCTCTGTTTTCACCTGATTAATATAATTTAATTTCTCAAACTGACTTTTTGTGACTTGAACATTATAATTACCTGTTTAAAGCTTTCTACAGTGGCCATGTTGTTATAAGTTATATTTCTTACTTCACAACTGTATGCTACTTAGAAACCCACCAGTGCGTTGTATCATTGTTTATTAATGTAACAAATTTCAGCAACATGATATGCCGTTTACTATCTTAAATATTCTTTAAATGCTACTCATGACAAAGGATAAGTAGAGTTTGATTTTGAAATGATTATAATGTACTGTATGGGCATTTGTGTGCCATTAAACCTTGTACAGATACCACTGTGACTGCACTGTGTTCATTCAACAGGTTTTTCAATAATTGGTTGGTAGTACATTTCAGGTAATTTGACTTGGTTATTTAATAATAATAACTTTTTCTATTATTAAGAATTCATCAAGGGATTATAATTATCAGTTACAAATTCATAACAGCCAACTAATGTTTATAGATGGTGCATAAACCAATTATTAACTATTAACATACAGTAAAAAAAACTATTACCTGAAATAATTATAATGAAGTATTAACTAACAATTTTATAGATGACCATCCAAACTAAATTGATAGACAGATTTATAAGCCAGTTATTATCCATTATTTAACTAAAATAACTATTACCTGAAACATGTATTTATAGATGATAGGTGTTAATGTGTTACAGAACTATGGAATTAAAATGTAAAGTGTTCCATTTTGCCATCAGGCAGCTTCCCTGTGCACCGCTCTTGTTTTTCTCGTAGTGCCCACAGAGGGCACTCTGACCCCTAATAAGATCCCTTTCCTCCATCTTCTCAGGAAACACTTTGGTAAAGGATGCACTCATCAAGCCTCAGACGATAAGAGCAGCCTACATTCTCGTCTGAAAACAGAAATACTTGTATTTTGAACATTTGCTCCCTAGCTACTCTATATTTCTATTTATCTTCTGGGAGTCTTTTACAGTGGCAGCCGTCCCTGACACAAATAGAAGCAAATCAGATTTAGCAAATTGCAGAGGCGGTCATGAACACTACTATTAATTTGGTTTCCTGCGCTGTTATCTGTTCAATGCAAGGTAGCTTCTGTTGTACTTGTGCTCATTGTTATTCCTTCACTTATTTCCCCATTTATTTCTCCCCTGCATTCACCTCTGAAGGTTAATTACTTATAGATAGTTAAGGATTACGGATCAACAAAAAGCAGCCCATTGATCTCTTCCCCGCCGTGCCCACATCTGCAATGTCACACTCTTTACACATTGGGACAGGGCCCTGGTGATTATCTCTTCATATCGATCGATTTCCTCCTCTGTTTTCCCTCGCTTTTCCCACCTCCCTCGCTTCCTTTACCTCCACTCTGTCACTTTCTTTCCCTCCTGCCGCCAAAAGCTCATTATTGAGAATGGGACTTTTCATAGTCTGCGCCACCATTTCTGTTGTTCTTTTTCACGCGTCTAATTTGTTTGTATTTTTTCAGCCTCTCAAGTCTGTTGAGGGGCAGGCGAGTCAATAGCTCAAGTTAAATAGGCTCCATTGATTAGGAGAGGGATTTAGCTGTTTACCTAGTGTGGAAATGGGCTAGGGCCACAGAAAAAACAGCACTGGTGCCTGCATGGAGCAAGTCAATGGTGATAAATGATACTCATCGGGAGACAATGCTCCTAAATGAAGGAGGGTGAAGGGCTTGGCGGCAGAGGCTGGAACGTATCAAGCCACGCTCCATCAGGCTTTAAGGTTGTCACACGAGCCCGTCCAGGCCCACCACTTTGAGCCACGATATGAGGAATGAAGGAATCAACACAATCACAAGTATATCTGCCCTGCTAGCAACCAAACCTGATTTCCTTGCCTATTTTCATTCCTTCCATCCTTGAGCTTGCATTCCTCTTCACGAGCTCCACTCTGAACGTTATTCCACTTCTCTGCATCCTCTTTAGTTTCTCATGACCTCCAGAGATTTCATAAGTACTGAACCCGATGTGCGTCATGTTTGAAGTGTAAGCACATAAACTAAAACTCTGTTCAAGGGCGGGATTCTAAAACATCTAATCTAAACAATCCTGATGAATGAAGAACATTGAAAATCCATCAGTTGACTTTATTTACAACATTAGGTCTTCAAGGATGTAAGGTCCTTGAAAACAGGCTCTACAAGAAAAATGTACACGCATACAATGTTTTTCAATGCCAACCAAGGGCTGAAAGCACATCTGTGAAACATAAAAGTTAGTGTACACTTTCCAAGAAGGCCGGAGTGATGTTGGATCACTTATTGAATTGAAAAAAATTGGCAACAACAAATTTCTGTTGTCAAAATTGGAGCTGCAGAAACAAGGGTGTCTTGATTTTCAGAAAGTGGCAAAAGTAAAATGAATTTGTACTGACATGACGTAGCTCTTAGGGACGTGTCGCCACGTGCTTGCTATAACTAACTGAATAATACAATTGCAAGTCTCCTGCAGAGTTATTTTCCATGTGAGGGGCTGACAAATTTTCCCAGTTGTAATAATAAATTCTAATAAATGATTATGTTTATGTGCTTTGTCTAGATTACTCAAAAGTGCTTCACAGTAAAAGTGGTGAAAACTCACCGTAACCCAGTGGTTCTCAAATAGTGGGGTGAGATTCCATCAAGGGGGCACATTTGACTTTTGGGAACATGCTTTTTTTATTTTTTTATTTTTATTTTTTACTCTCCTAGAATAAAGTGCAATTGCACCTCCACTACATTAGGGGGAAGTAGCGAGTGTGTGCAGGGAGCATACAGCACAGAATATGAAGTGTAGCAGACCCTCAAGTGACATCATGGAAAAGTATATAACAGCGATGAGAAGACAGGAAGAGAGAGACGGAGATAAAGAGACAAACGAAAGTCTCCCAAAGCTAAGACGAGGAAATATGACGAAGCGAGATGAGATGTTTTCTTCTTCCATGGGGGGGGGGGCGCCCGACAAAAAATAATTGAGAAGCACTGCCGTAACCACAAATGTGTAGTATCCAGATCTACAGATTCACACACTTTCACACACCAGTGACGCAGCCATCGGGGGCAAATCAGGGTTAAGTACTTTGCACAAGGATACGCCAACATGCAGCCTGGAGGAATGAACTACCTCTGAGCCACAGCTGCAGCAAACCTCAGGAACATGGAAAGAAAGGCTCTGTTGTTAAGGTGCAAATTGACCAAGTGGATTGAGCTTGACGTAAAGCTCTACCAGAGCAATAGAAAAACGTGGTTTTCTTAGACCCCAGAGTTCTCTTCATGACTAGCAAATTATAATGTTAACTTAATGAAGTTTGTTGTGCTTCAAGTCTGAGGGATTGGGGAAAGTTAAGGATTAAAGTAAAAACTCTTGGTGCAAACTCTGACTAAAGGACACGATTCATCTCCTGTGCGGGGATCTCAGGTGATGTGGTTTGGAGCACAGGTCTTTGCTCCAGCCTGACGGCTGCACACCAAATCTAATTAAGGTGTCACGGAAATGTATAGCTCCTGTAGATCAGCTGTGAAGCAGTCGGGCTGGAGGAGAAACGTGCATGATTTAGGTCTGGTTGGAAAGAGTCCGGCTGAAAGTGAAGGAAGCGTGCAGCGAGCTCTCCGGCTGCTCTCTCCTCGACTGGTTCATCATGGAACCTTCAGAGGTAACGCACGCTTCCGCATCCTGTTGGTTATGAGAACATTTTGTCTTTGATACAACACATCCCCCTCCCTCCAGCCCTCCTCCAACGTCCTCCCTCTCCGGCATGGCCAACAGCTGTGAAGAGAACGACAGAGACTGAGGCGATATTGACAGGCAGGCCGAGGAGTTCGATAGCAGCTCTGGAGTTGTTTAAAGCAGGAGCCCTGCAGCCAGGACTGGGGCTGTCTTTGTGCACTGTGGTGTAAAGCTGCTATCGATGAACTTGACAGCAGTTTAGCCTGCCTGAGAGCTGCAGTCCTCTAAGGACACTTGAAACATGTTCTCTCCTGCCAGCTTTTTAGTTTACGTAATCGTCTGTTTGTCAAAAATTTTAGCTGCAAAGTCGAGTGATTTAAAAGAAAATAAAAAAGTTACCTGCATGAAAAATTGCAACTGGGCTGTAAACACAAATTAAAGCAGGCCAGGGAAAGACAAGATAGAGAAGTGGGACAGTTTCAATTGAAGCAATGTTGGCGCCTCTTCATGGCAACATGACTTAGTTAAATGTGTTAAAATGATGAGTTTCATCACATCAGCAAACGGCACAAAGTATGATCACGTTCCTGTGAATGATAACTTTCCAGGAAAAAAATTACAAAGGGACAGGAAGCAGATGGTGAGTACAAACTTTGTTTGTCTTTACCTTGTACACCTGCACGCAGCTGACAGCACAATTAAATGAATAAATCTGTATTCGAAGGGGCCACTCTACTGCCCTACTTTGTGTTGTAGTCATATAGTTTTACTAGTTTAGAAATATACTGTACTGTATATAACCTTTATTTAAACAGGAAAGGCCAGTGAGAACAAGCTCTCTTTTACAAGGATGTCCAGATTACAGTACAGTACAATAAAAGTATATATAAACAATAAAAGCATATATAAAAGCATGCAAACGTTCTATTCATTCACTTGGTGTTGGCAGCTCCTGCTGCTGTTTCAGAAGGATTGACTTGTTTTGCAGATCATCTAAGATTGTAGTAAATAACATTTTATTTAGATGTTAAACATTATTATTTCTAACTGAACTGCTGAATCTCATATTTATTTAAGCCCCAAATATAAAAAACTGTACAGATATTGTCTAACTTATAAAGTGAATAATATATGATTTTGCAATATGGAAGGTTATGCACCTTCAATGTCATAGAATCTTTTCATTTTTAAAGATTAAACGAGTAAAATTATATTTCTTTCAGGTAGTCATATACCCTGTATAGACCCAAGGCTGCAGAAGGCTTGTGCATCAGCTCATGCAGCAGGTTCAGCTCGCCAGGCGTGAAACAGACGAGATCTTCAACTCACTAAAGTGTTGCCCTGCTCCACCTATGCAGGTGTCTGTCAGCACGCATTGGGAAGCATGAGATGGGAATTCTGAAGGAAACTTGCCCTTATTTGGCATTGCTGAGTCCATCGTATTGGTGGATCGTTTCCAATCCATCCTTGCAGCGTGTGGGGATTTTACTTTTGAAGCTGCAGTTAAGAGAGAGAGGCTTGACCTGAAAGGTTTAAACATCAATACAGGAAACAACAGGTGCTGTGGCAGCGGCTTCTTCTTGTGGAAAGAAGGACCAGTCTGAGCACATGAAGGTCAAAGTCGAGATCACACAACACAGACGAGTGTTTGGAGATCACAGGCGAGTGTTGTCCATGAGTTCAGCTTGTAGCTTCTCCAGCATGAAGAGGATTCAATCAGACGGAGGTCTCGCTTTTCTAAAGAGGTGCTGCCCTCCTTTCTGCACATCTCACTTCATGATCCTCCTTTCACAGCAGTTCAGTGCAAGCAGTCAGCAAGCTGTGGAGTAATAGCTGCAGGAGCAGAAGTTCATAGACTAATTAGGCGGGACCTGTTGTTAGCTCCGAAACAGCTTGTCAAAGCTCTGTTAAAATGTTTTATGTATTATAGTTAAGTTTTCTGCTCCTTCTATGCAGTTTTCATTTCATCTGTTTGCTTTGTTTTGTGAGAGTGAGTTATATAACAAAAATCAGCCCTGTACAGCTGTCATGAACAAAGCAAATATCTATAGACACTAAAAATCATACTTTTCAGACCAGCATGTTTGTTTCTGCTGTAAAGCTGGGCATTTTAACATTGTCTACAGGGATTCGCTCAAAATGAAAAATTCCCAAACACACAGTATCTATAGCAGCCATATGTAGACATGTGTGAACAACCTGATGTCATGAAGCAGCAGTAGAGGGTTTCTATAGGTACCTCTACGCTATGGGTACCTCTACGCTATGGGGACCTTTACGCTATGGGGACCTCTACGCTATGGGTACCTTTACGCTATGGGGACCTCTACGCTATGGGTACCTCTACGCTATGGGGACCTCTACGCTATAGGTACCTCTACGCTACGGGTACCTCTACGCTACGGGTACCTTTACGCTATGGGTACCTCTACGCTATAGGTACCTCTACGCTACGGGTACCTCTACGCTATAGGTACCTCTACGCTATGGGTACCTTTACGCTATGGGTACCTCTACACTATAGGTACCTCTACGCTACAGGTACCTCTACGCTATAGGTACCTCTACGCTACGGGTACCTCTACGCTATGGGTACCTCTATGCTGTGGGTACCTCTACACTATAGGTACTGCAACACTTTAGGTACCTCTACGTTATGGGTACCTTTACGCTATGGGTACCTCTACTCATAGGTACCTCTACTCTATAGGTACCTCTATGCTATAGGTAGTGTGTTTGGCCGTGTTTGGCAGTGTTTGGCCGTGTTGGTGAGAACTCAGTGACAACCAACATTTTTTCCCACCAGCATGTGATAGCACTGCGTCCACCCTCTGATGGGAGGCAGGTCATGTGGAGGTAAAGGTCTCCATTAGCCCAGAGCCTGGACAGTTGAGTCATCCATGTGTTCAACACTAAGGTAACTAAGCGTATGGCGAAGGCACAAACACAGCCTGTGTTGTTGCTTAGCAGTCAAAGGACAGCGCTGTGAGGCTGATAATATTATTCCACACTTGATGCAGTTATTTGGCTGCCTGACCAAAAGTGACCTTAACATTGTGTTTGCTTCAACTGAGCTGCTCGGGCTCTCTCTGCGGTTGTGTGTGTGTGACAGGTCCCAGGTGTGAGTTGTATGGTATTGTGTTCAAAGGGGCTGCGCACTCAGCAATATCCATCCCTGGATGAATAAAGATTGTTTAAAACATTGTTTGTGTCGGTGCTTGCCGTGGCTGCAGATGAGACATTGCTCGCAGTGACTGATGCTATTTAATTTGACATTTCTATTGCATTTCTGCATTATTGGATTCCAGAGAGAGAGAGATAGGAAACAGATGCCTTAACTGACTCTTTTCAAACATATATCCACACAGTCTGAAAAGCAAAGCAGCCAGGGCAACAGTTTGATTAGAAAGCTCTATGGAAATATTTCAACCACTAACTGCATTTGAACATACAGTTGAATGAATTTACAGCTTAACCGCTTATTAAATTCAACTATGATGTTTATAGTGAAGTAGAAGTACACAACTTTTTTGCTGTAACCTATCATCATGAAGTAAATAATGATTGCACAGTGGGATGCTAAAGAATAATAATAATGGCATTTAGATCCCCTTTCACTGTGCAATTCTGTCTAGATAGATGAAATGAATGTTAACACTTATGCTTTTCTCCTCATAATATCCTCATTTTTACCACGACCCCCCCCCCCCCCCCCCCCACCCCAACACCAACCCCTGCTGGAGTTACCAGTCTGTGCAAACATCATGTTACTCAAATGATGTTATAACTGCATCATTACGTTAGATTTTTCCTGTTCCCAAAGTCAGTATAAAATTGATAAAATTGTGGCAATTTTGATTCACCTAGAACCTAGCTCTTTTTATTTCCAAAATAATTTTCTTCAAAATGTTTTATCTGTCAAAAGTTTGTGGTTTTCTTTCAGATTTTTTTTTCCATGGAAGCACCTCTGTGGTTCGGTGAAGGTCTTATATGGTTGTTGTTTGGCATACGTTAGTAGAGATAGCTGGTCGGGGTTAAGGTAAGGTCCGGTGCAGATTATTCTAAGGAGAAACACATGATGAGGACTGAACTCTAGTGCAACACGTGTTGTGGTTCTCTTTATGAAAGCGGTACAAATAATAATAATAATACTTCTCTGTATTCCTAGGGAAGGGGAGATGTCGACTTCCACTTTAATCACGTGCCTGAAGGGGTTGAATTCATACTGAGGTAGACCTTGGAATTTTAAAATTATAACACTGAAACTGAAACATAAATGTCATATCTCTCAGATACAGCATTCTTAAAATAACAGCATAGTCTTAAAATGGCATCACTGCAGATTCTTCTTGTTTCGGCTCATTCCAGCGCTGCTATATGAGGATGGTGTCTGGGGGTTGTGCAGGTCAGGGGAATGGACTATAGTTACTGTCAAACTGTCAGAATGCACGAATGTGGGCCTGATTGTAGTTATCGTGCTGGAACTGTCCATTTGGGAAAGACAAGTGTGGTTGCATCGAGCGGAGCAGCAGATCAGCAGTGAGCCCCGGGTTCACCGGCGTTCCACTGGTGCCTTTAATAGGCATCGTGTTTGCCAGGAAAGCGTTGCCCACTCCGCTCCACGCTGACAACCAGCCACCTGCTTACTGCAAAACAAATTGAGATTTGTTTGGCCGGGGCAAGGCATTTCAATTTGATTTTATTTTCGTAATACTTTTTTTTTTTGAGTTATTGGTTTTCACGCTGTTACAGGGCTCCTTTTCCCCCCACCGAGCAGCACCAGGAGCAGGGTGTCAAGCGCGTTGCCCATGAGCCACGGAAAAAGAGAGGAAGGGGGGAAAAGCCTCTGCTTTCATTCTCCTCACGAACCAGCAGCACCAGTGAGTGGCACGCTGAAAGTCATTTGTGCGTTCTTGCGAAACAGGTGATGTTAGAGACGCTGTTTGTAGCTCAATTTGTGTGTAGCATGATAAATACATACGGGAAAGCCTGGTGGAATCATACTGAATAAGTGAGGAACGGAGAATATGATTCTGGAGAGTGAAAGAGCAGAAAGGTCAGCACTGTCAGGACGGTTTGCAGCCGGTCAACGGTGCAGACTCACATGTCAAAACTACAGCAGAGTGGAAGCCCCAAAGGGACAGCGTTGCACAAATGTATTTTTGCCTCAGCAAAGGGACCCTTTGATGGCGCCCATTTCATCCAAATGATATATGATGATGTGGACAAGCCCCATCCTTTATAACGGCAGGCTCATCTTGTTCTTTTCTTTAGCTGCTTGGTCTTATGCTGCTGCTGCTGCTGAAAGGATTTCCAGGTTTATTATTTCTAGACACTGCTTTGCCGGTCACTATTCCGCTGAGCTGCTATTTGTGTCGGGACGTCCTTTTGGCTCCAACCAGTCGTCCTCTGACCCGTCTCGTTGACGCCGTGTCCTCTCCCACAGAGCCGCCTGTGTATGTGCTTATGTTCGCCTTTTTTGTCCACATCATTTTTGTGAGGATGTGTGAAAAAATCTCGGAAGGGCGACCGACAACACCAGCTGGCCTGCGCACGATCCCATCCAAGTCGTGTCCGCCGTGTGTGAAGTGATTGGCTGCGTGGGGGCTGCTGGCAGCTCAGGGGTGTGTGTACCTGATGAAGTGGGGCCTGAGTGTAGATTAGGAGCTGACCACTCTGCGGTATTAGAGCGGTGGACATTGTTGTCACCTTAAGAACTGAAAGCTCAGATTGCACGCCAGTGATCTCAGAAGCAGCCTTCACGTCTGATTGTTGGATTGCCTTAAGCCCTTCGGAGCCGTACCCAATCATTCAGCCTAAGTAACTTGTTGACGTGGGACTGTCCTCCAGCTGTCTGGGCGGCCCTTCCTCTTGTCTCCCCGCTCAGATTTACTCACCAGTGGGAATAGCTATTACATCTCCTGTTATTATTTGCCATAAAAATGCGCTGAATGGCGACCAACTCTGAGGTGCTATAAAAAGCAGCGGGGTGTGAGATGGCGTCTGTGCGTCATCAATCAGACACAGTGGTGAAACATTGGACCTCTCCACTGGCTAGTGGAAATTGATTTTTCTGTAAGTCTCAGCGATTAGGGTGTGAAAGGAGGAGGGAGGCGGGGGGGGGATGGGCACGGGAGGAGAGGAGCTGGGTGGAATTGGATGAGCTGGAATGGCGTATTGTGGAAAAAAAAAAGGGAGGAAATACTAATGTTTGGGTTGATAACTGTTGGTTTGCCCTGCTCTGATTTTCTTAAGTGGTGGAATCAGGGTGGATTTGATATAAATAAAGCATGTGGTCGTGCAGCACTGATTTCTCAAAAGCAGGACTCTGCTGGGAAGGTGAAGTAAAACATAGCTGGAATCTCAGTGAATGAAAAGCCCCTTTCACAGCAGACAGGTTATGCCATAGCAGGCAAAGCACAGGCGTGTTAACCTCAATAAAAGGCGCTCCATCTCCGGGGCCTCGGTATCATACATGCTGGATCACCATCGTTATTCACCCTGCATGACCAGTTGCTGCGCTGTTCTTGTATCTGCTGTCTAAACCAAGGTCTCTTCTCTCCTCCAGAGCAACATCCTGTGAGTAATCGCCAATAGCTTTGATAATGATGTGATTTGAATAATAGGGTTGTTAATATTCAATGTTTTCTTAATTTCAATGATTTAAAGTTTGAATCTAATTTAATTAAATCTGTCATTTAATTGAACATATTATCAGTGTGAGGCCCATTTATGATACTTTGGGTAGATTAATAGTACCAGCCCAGCATCATAATAAGCTTCCACTCAAAGTGCATAGCGAATGTAAAAAAAAAAAAAAAAAAAGAGGGACAATTTAATAGAATTTAGATAGTAAAATATTAAAGTATATTCATTTTATGTAAAACATCAATATCTTTAACTGAAAAGTATCTAAACCTGTCAAATAAATGTGGGCTTTCCCTCTAAAAATTAATGGAGTGGAAGTATAGAATAGCTCCACATGGAAATATTTAGGTGGTAAAAGTAGTTCAACATGGGATTGAAGTAAAGTACTTGAGTTATGTACTATGTTATATCTCTGTGCTGTGTCTTTTTTTCTATGTCTTCCTCGGATTTCCATTTTTGTCTAAAAACAATTACAATCACATCAATAAGCAGCACTGTTTCACTGTTGTGTTCACCATGTATGCTTGTACTTTGTTTTAAACACATAATACACATTAGCAAACATATTCATCCAAGGCTTACATAATTCCCAACAAATGCAGCATTTAATTTAGTTTGACAAACATTTAAAAAGTTGCAATGTTTGCCCAGTAGGAACTGATTGGTAGAGAATTCAGAAAATGTTGAGAGGTTACCTTGTGCAAATATTCATTATTCTAAAGGACAAGCACTACATTTTTCTTTAGAGCAACAAATTGATATATTGAGCACTGGCGGATTGTCATCACTGACAGGTTTATTGTTGGGTGTCATTATCACATCTATCAGAGTGTGTGGCAGTACATCACATATGTGTCCATGTAACATGGAAGAAAGCTTTTTGTAGGGGATCATATAGTTTAAAAACAGCCTTGATCTCTTCAGGGGATTTGCTGCCACCAAAAAAACAATACAGAGCACCATCCTTTAAAAGAATTTGTTGTATGAAGCAAAACCCAGCCAACAACAAGTCAAAATCTTCATATTTATCAGATGTTTTTAAATCCTCAGTCAGTAGAGTAGCTTTTGGTTTTGAACAAAACAGCTTTCACCTTGGGCTTTGGGAACTGGAAATGTTCTTTATTCACATATCTGACATCTGATAGACTATAACAATGCTCTCAGTTGCAGAATCGGTAACTTCTGCCTCATCCGTTCATATTTAAATCAGAAAAGCTTTGGAATCGCTCTCGAATGTCGACCAGTTTCCTTCAGAAGACATCAAATCTTGAGCAGGAGAAAATGTGAAGCGGCAGCAAATAAAGGAAAACCTAAACCCCCTTTTTTTACATGTAATTCAGCCTTCCAAGAATCTATGCGTCTGGGAAATTGTGATTCAACAGCGGAATGGATCTGCGCGCACGCGTGCACCCACACACACACACACACACACACACACACACACACACACACACACGCGCACGGTGTGGCGGTGAAGTGTAGCTGTGACCAGCCCATCCAGTTTCCCGGCCTTATCTTCAATTCATTCACCATGCATCATCCATACACATAACTGCACTGTAAGCTATGATTCAGTGCTCTATTCTTATCATAGCCGCGGCGTGGTGATGTTCTGAGGCATGCTGGAGCACTGACCCCCGCTGCCTGTGTCTCTAATAAGCATAACCATATCTGACAAGGCCAGAGCTATTGAAGGAGGGGCAATTCTCTCCTCCACTAGATAGCCCCCCCCCGTCTGTTCTCTCAGCTTATTTCCGCCAGCGCTCGTTGGCCTAAACCACCTCCTCCTGCCTGAAGTGTAGCTGATTTCTTTTATTCATATCATTTGCTCACCCCTTTCTGTCTTCCCCCCCTCCCTCCCCTGCCCGTTTGCATCCCTGGACATTTAGCTTCAACAGGCAGATTAGTAAACAGCAACTCTTCCGGTAGTTTCAGACAAGAGGAGATGAGTGGAGATATGGAGTCGTAGTGTGAAGCAATTGAACACACGTTACAAGGTATTAACCCACCAATCATTCCTATGTTCCTGTGAGAATACTTGAGAGTGTTTGGAGGACAGGATACAGGAGCTAAACACACACACGCACACACACCAATGAATTTCATTTACTACCCACACACTCCTCCTTTTTTTTTTTTCTTTTTTTTTTTTGAGTCGATCTTGTGTCTACAGAAATAATGTGCATGCGCCCATTATCTCAAGAAGGGGCCGCCAGAGCGTGAGGGGCATCTTTCGCCTGACTGACTTTCATTTACAAAGTGGCGATGTTACTTTTGTGTGGGGAAATGAGATAGCACTGCAGCAGACAGTGGGCTACATTATCCCAGAGCCAGGCGCACATCCTGCTCTTTCTTCCCCCCTCCCCCCCCGCCTTTATCAGCGGCTTTCTCTCACATTGTTCATCAACCCCCGAGACACAAAAAAAAAGCCCGTCTCTCAGGATCAATTAGTCACTTCCAGGGAGATGTGGAGCGGAGAGGGAGCGGCGGAGACAAAAGCCACGGCCATGTTGGTGTCGCAGCAAGGTGATAAAGTGACATTGTCTTCCTTCCAGGCCATTAACGTGACAAGAAGTCCTTGTCCAGGGAAGGTGGACCTGACATCAGACCAGTGCCACACCAGGACACTGCTCCCTCCAGCACATCCCAGCTTCTCCTTTTTTGAATACCACCCATTTCCAGTCTTTGTTCCGTGTCCACCTTTTCCTCTCCAGCAAATACTCATCTGCCGCTTTTAAGGCAATCGAAGGTGACACCGGCAATGCAAAAACAGAGAGGTTGGCACGGAGAGTCGCAGCAGGACACAGGCCCAGCAGAACACAGGAGGGTAATCAGGGCTATTATTAGGACGCTGCCACCCGCCACTAGGAAGCCAAAAGCAGCGTGGCTGCGGTCTACCACTGGAAAAATCAAGATAGAAGACGACCGGGATTGTTATGCTGGGCTTGTTAATGAGACACAGAATGGATAAGATGCAAGCCTCTGCTGCTGGGAGCCAATTCTCATCATATATAATGACATGTCAGGTGGTGTTACAACCAGCGTTGTAACTCTACCACAAAGCAGGCAAAGCGTGGCCTCCAGTCACCGACTGAATAAATTCCAACGAAGGAACCAATTTACTCCAACCCCTCAGTTCTTTACGTTTACTGTCGGCCGACTTTATTGCTCATTCCTATGGAAGCCTGGAGCGGCCGAGGTTACAATTATTGTTTTAATGCTGTTAACGCGTGTTACAAATTAATTACTTCATGATCTCGAGATAACAGGGCTGGTTTATGGTGATAAGTAAGTTACTTTATCAACTGCAGTCAAGCCGACAATGAATGAATCTCACCATCGACAGAGGTGTGTTCAACTACACAACCAATATACACATTATACACGCATATATAGTATGTTATATATGAGTGTGTGTGTGTATATAAGTGTATTTTAAGTATAAAGTAACTCATTATTATAGAAAAGATGCTTTGTTATCTATAAAATGCATTAAATATGTATATTTTATTTGTGATCTCAAGATAGCAACTTTCAAATATAGATTGCATTACTTGTTTCGGTAACTTAGACATTGGAGTTTTACGATCTACAGCCAACCAAATTAGTCAAACCACGTCGATATCTTTCAGTATTTTTTGGGTGCCAAAGTCTTTTTAGCACTCTCTTTATGTCCTGGTCTGGGTCCACCTTCCCTGGACAAGGTCCCCTTTCCATGTTAATGGGCTGGAAGTAAGTCTGTCACTTTATCACCTGGCCTTCAGCCGACCAATGATGTGACTTCATCACTCGCTGAGTCGGTCACGGACGTTCAGGTTTATAAAGCTGGCCCAGCAAAAAAAAAAATATATATATATATATATATATATATATATCAGCAACGATACTGAGGGATTATCCCAAATGGTGTATGGGGCAGTCATAGTCTGTAATCCCTACAACAGGCAAAGACTACGTATATATACACCATTATCCCTGAACCCAGCCAATAAACGCGGATGTCCGTGAATGACTGACTGAACCGCTGAGCGGTGAAGTCACGCCACTGGGCGGCCGGAGCTTGGGACGGCCAAGTAGCTCATATTTGGAAATCTGATCTGACGTTTTGGAAGATGTGGGCAGCTCATGGGAGACCATGATCCGATGAACTCATCTGTGCAGCTCCAGTGGCTCTAATGTGTCCGCGGCGTTTTTGATATGAGATATAAATCAATTTGTGATACAAACGTTGGTTTTGCAGATGAAATGTAACAATTGTAGCTGCCACGTTAGTTTGTCTGAACGTAAAGTGAAGCTTTTTTACTAGACTGAACAGAAGTGCTGCATCTATTATGTACAGATATCACATTTCAATGAATATCTACGTATTAAAGTGAACAGATCGGTCTATATTTAATTCTGTTCCATTTTATTAAGCTACATAACAGTTTGGGTTTTTATTAGAGCTACATTACAGACAGAATAACATAATTTACAGCTTCACTGTCCATGAGGTTATTTTTTAGGAGGGAAAAAAAAGTGTTGGTGGAGCTTTGAGTTGAGATGATTCTGTCACATCGTGCTGCTGTCAGCACGTAGGCCGCTGTTCCAGTTGCAGAACGACCGGACCGCGTCCCGCCGGCCTTCACAAGTTCTGATCTTGCCAAGTTTGGAACTTGGCGTTCCTGGTATTGAGAAAGGCGTCATGCCAAATTGGCTTCAGTCAAAGTCCGGTGCTCTTCCTTCAGCGTTGGAGACACGTAGCAGCCATATGCTAGGCTCTGACCCGGGCTCCTTTTATAGGACTCTGCAGTATATCTGTCCGCTCCAGTAACTTTACCACTTCTTAGGCCGTTAATTGCTATCTTTTATTCCTTCTTCTGATATATCCTAATTTAAAAGGTCCATATTGTTGACTTTGGGACGGGAGGGTCGCAAAATATCTAACGCTGTGTCTGTGACCTTGTCCTACCTGGTATGGATTTCCTTAGGAATAGACAGAGTTGTTCCAATTGCAAAATCAGTCTCCTGTTGTCATATTTTCCTGGCTCGTGGTTTCTCTCCATATTGCAAAATCTCCTCTTTCATATTTAAAAGGCATTTGTTTACGCTAGAGGTTATGATCTCGTTTGGCTCATGTTTTAATAATAGTATCTTCCGATGTAGCTCTCAGGAGGGCCGCGGCGTGTTGTTTCCGTCATACATCTCATTACTAAGTTGGTTAATTGAGTGAGTGCTGCTGTCCCGTGGAGTTCAGTAGGTTTTAGGCACTTCTGCTGTGTTGGAATTTCTAAGATTTAGCTGTGAGGACGTAACCAGATAGGAATCAGGAGCACAACTCATATCCCTGACTATTATTAAAGCTGTTTGTGCTGTGGCAGCCATAATATATGACAATGCTTTATTGTAGAAACTAGGATCAGCAAAGTTGGGGCTGTAGTTCAACATAGATACAGAAGTGGAGTTCAATTCACCCGTCACCATAATCCCTGATGTCTGCGAACGCCTCTGAATGTTGGAATGCTGCATTCTTCTTGAAAGGTGCAGATAAACCTTTCGCTGCAGTTGAGAAAAACGAGTGATGAAAGGATTAATATTTGCGTCAGCAGCCTTGCTATAACCGCTTATTGGCCGGCTAACAAGCCCGTAACCTACGCTCTGTTCTGTTTTTATGGATTTTACTGTCAAACTCCATAGCAACAATCAAATGAAGATGCATTTTAAACAATATACCAGTAGAAAGTATCTTCTATAGTTGAGATTTTCTTTTTTTTCTTCTTTATGTTGGTTTTTTAACACAACAAAAAGCCCTAAAATGAATCAAGATGTGAATAAAGTCAGTGCAAGTGGCTTTTAAATCTAGTTTGAGCTACTAAAACCGGACATAACAATGTTTATGCATTATGTGAGTTTGGTCACTGATTCATGTTTCGAATCCTTTCTGCTTGGGCTGTTCAACTAAACAAAAAAAAATGCATATCCACCGTTTTAAATGTGCTTTCTGCGTGTTGCATCAATCGGTGTGAAACGTCTCCGGATGTGGAGTATGCATATATGCATGGCCAGGCTTTATTTGCAATGGCCCATCACACATTTATTCCCAATTGGGGAAATTGGTTGAACAGGGAACAAATCCTGCATCTCGTTAATTCTGCTTGGCGAGTTCACCTCTGTGAATAAAAACTCCGTTATTTCTGCTTTTATGGGATTCATCCGGCACGTAACTATACCACGCCCGTGGCGTTGGTCTTCACAATGTGTGAAGCGAGGGGAAGGAAGACGGAGTGACACACAAACGCTGCCCCCACCTTCTCTGTCTCATCGGATCAGTCTCGCCGCCTGGACGGGCCCACCCCTGAGTTTGACCCTGCCACGCTCCCTCCTCCAAACAAGCCCATGGCATGACCTGCTAAAGGTACCATACATTACTGCTGGGAAGAAGAAAAAAAGCGTTTTCTGTCTTTTTTTCTTTCTTGGTTTTTGTTTTGTGTGCACTGTGCCCGAGTTAGTCTCATCATGACTTAGATAAATCATTTCCAGAGATATAGATTTTCAGAATTCCTCCTCTAAGTCAAAGTTGAAACTATTTAAAGTTGTTGTTTGGCCAAATTAGAAAAGGACATAAACACTGGAGCAGAGGCGTTCATTAAAAATATCACTGTGGACAGTGTTTATTGCTACTGCCTTTTAAAAGTGAGTTTATGCTGATTACCTGGGACTGTTTGAATGTTTAGTCAGAGAATCGCATCGCAGTACAGTTGCAAAGCGTGAGGTGCAGATTGTTCAGTGTTTCTCCTGATTTTACCTTCTCATTTCATTGGTACCACCCTAATTGGTGTGTACAAATTCTTTTTTCCCCATTTCATTGTTTCTGAGAAATTTGTCCTTCAGTTAGTCATTGCAGCACATAAACACTACAATACCCATGGAGCTCAGCCTCCGTTGCTTCAGAGAATAATAATAATAATGCATAATAATTAGGGTTTATTCATTTTGAATTTCTGAACAACAGGCAGGGCCTCCATTGAGTTTATTCTAAAATGGACCCATGGATTTAAGATGCAGATTATATTGTCAGTGTCTCCAAATTTTCAAATTCATGCGTCTTTTTCCAAAAAACAGTGCACCTCCCTGTGCCCGCATTGCAGGTAAAAACAGAAAGAATGATAAAATTATTATTATAATATATATAATATGTGCAGCTTATTGCATGTAAATCAACATGTTTAAAGCCCAGAGTTCTGTATGTCTAAGGTTGTTGGGGCAGGGGGTGTGTGTGCAGGTTTGTTTAGCAGCATGGCTGCACGGGGAAGAAAATGTTTCATATTCTGGTAGGTAGACGTGTATCTTTGCCCCAGGTCAGGAGGTCAAACAGGTGATGAGCTGGATGGATTTGATCTGTGATGATTATCACACACAAAGCTGCAAGCAACACAAACACGATTCCCTTTCACCCCCATGATTTATTGATGGAGGCAAACTATTGACACACATGACACCAACAGGTAAACCCGAAACTAAAGTTAGAACTTTTCATGTGATAAGATATCATGATGTATAGGAGCTAAATTATATTGGGTTTTTTTTGCCATTTGGATGAACTCTCCCTTCACTGAGCACTGGGCTCAGCCTTCACCACATGAAGCTTTGGGTCTTGGGGCGTTGATGTCAAGCTGTTCAGCTGTTCTGCTGCACAAGAAATGAACACGTTCTGTACATGCTGCCAATTTCTGACACTTTTTTTTTCCTTTCTCCAAACTACTGCAGGGGGCAACCCAAGCGTCTGTAAGCTGCTTACATTTGTACAATAGCTGTTCTTTGGCTGCTGTAAAAAAAAAAAAAAAAAAAAGAAAAAAACATTTTATTGTTGTTAATGTGAAATTCATGGCATGGAACGTCACGCTTTTTTTTCTGGCAGCAAATGCACAGCTAAATGTGGTCATCACACCGACACAAATACAACAATACTGATGGCAGATTTCTCTGCTCATGTCTTTCCACCATTACCCAATACATATATACACACACACACACACACACATATATATATATATATATGCCCTGTCTCCTCCGCCCCCTTTACGCTGCCATGACAGCTTTGTCACAAAGATGAATTCATCGTCAGCACTGCAGCCAAAACAAGTAATTTGATTGCCCCAACCACAAATTAAGTTAGTGTGATTCAATTTTCGATTTGGGCTTCTCCTGCAGCCATACATCAAGGGAGACATATTTCATTACACAGCGAAACCACAGGCGGGGCAGGCAGCGGTGGCCCGCTCCCTCCATAGGAAGACATCATGGGAGCATTATGGCATTAACTCGATACCGCCGCAGGTCCGGCGAGGCCAGCGCTGGACGCCGCCGTCGGTGGGCTCGTTATCCACGGGGCAACATGGCCAGCGTGCCGCACGGCCAACGTATTTAGCTTGTCTGGATCGCTGAGAGCCGAGCTGTGACAGCACACTGACAGGCCTGGGCACGCTATAACTCACTGGAGACTGGGGCATCCCACCATCACATGTCACCACCCACCAGTGTTGGAGGGACACTTTATAAAACGTCATCTGTCACATATTCCTTTTAGTACTTTTGGAATACTGAATTTGAATAACACTGGTTTTGGGAAGGGCGTTATTAGCCTTCAGGATCCTTGAAATGACATTTTTAAAATATTGTTCATATATTTTGTAGGTAAGTGTGATTTTTATTTTAGTCAATCTGTAACATAAATGGCTGGTTAACAAGCATTCTATCGTCATGATATTGTTAAATTAAGATACTTTTTTCACTGCACCTGCACAAATTATTGAAAACAAATCTTGAAATGAGTTTGAGAACAAATGAAGCAAACCAAGTGGATCCGTGGTGTTAAATCCCTACCTGAATGCACCTGGTTCTAATTACCATGTTGTTATGGAGCGGCTTGATAAGGAGTTGATGCTTGGAATCAGCTTTGGATGAGTGGGAGCTTTGTAAAAACATGCAGGACAGTGCTGCTCCCCAGGAGAAGATTTGCTGCTCCCTGCTTTACATAATCTATGTAAAAGACAACATCTTTATTCAGAATGAAGAAAGCCCCTAATGGGACGTAGAGAATAAATAAAAAATTAAACATGCCAGGTGCCCACCAGGAAGTTTTGCCTGCGCATGTGAAATTTTCAAGTGAGCATCAGAATCTTTCTGGTGAGCACACAAAGTTTTGAAATAAGAAGCTAGAAAGTGATATAAGATAAAATCATCCTTTATTTGTCCCGCAGTGTGGAGATTTCATTAGCAAGAGCAGTAGGGACAGTACAAGTGACAAGAAAATAAAAGCATACAGGCTATATATAATTATATATATATATATATATATATATTATATGAAATATAAAATTAAATAGAATATAATACAATATTACATAGGAGATATGCACCATAGATACATTATATTGAGTAGGATAGATTATTGTAGTTATCCTTGGCCTGTTAAGAAACATATGCATTACAGGCTACAGCATGAGGTTGATAGCTTTCTCTCTCCCTATTTTAAACATTACAGACTCCAGTACTGTTAGTTCGTGCAGAAGAAATCCTGATGCTCATATGAAAGTTTCACATGCTCACCAGAAACTTTCTGGTACTGGCATGAAGCATTTACATTGGAACCTTAGGCACTTGTATTATATCACCATGCCAACAAGCTCCTCCCTCTCCTCTTTAGCAGGTGAGTAATGAGTGAAATCCCCTGAATGAGGATTTACCAGTTATTACGCCACAGTAGTAGCTTCTACATAGGAAGTCAGCCAGCAGAAGGCCCCTTTTAGACCTCCTGTATCACCAGTGGCTTCTGGGATAGCGTGGTGTGGTTCGCCTGCACGCTGCACAACATGACAGGATAGTCAATCATCCTGGTGTGGTTCACCCACCTGTTGGAAGCCTACTAAGGTGTTTGGACATTCGAGATAGCGGATTCCTCATTTTTTGCCTGTGGGAAGTAGCGGATACAGCCTCTAAAGGATGTGTGTGTGTGTGTGTGTGTGTGTGTGTGTGTGTGTGTGTGTGTGTGTGTGTGTGTGTGTGTGTGTGTGTGTGTGTGTGTGTGTGTGTGTGTGTGTGTGTTCTCATCCTCTTTCTCACGATTCCTGTAAGATCACACCCGTTCTGCCACTTTCTCGCCCTCCTCCGCCGTTCTTTCGCCGCCTCCTCAAGGTTTCTTCCTGAGTCGGTGTCTCCTAAATGGCTTTGAAGACAGAGTGCTCAATCAGCGGCTGCTACCTCCTCCTCCTCCTCCTCCTCCTCCTCTGTCCTATCCCCCTTCATAAAGGAGCCAAGAGCTTTCTAATTAAACTGCAGGCTGTTCTTCTGGGTAACCACAGTTTGAAAGCTGTGAAGTGAATATGCGCCGCTCGGCTATTAATTCAAATGAATATCATTGATGGTTCTGAAACGTGCCTCCGGTTTAGCTTCTTTATTTCTTTTTTTTTTTTTTTTTTTTTTTTTCCTTTTTCTTTTGTCCTTGTGAATATTGTTGTGGTACTTTACAAATTACCTCGCCGTTATATTCATGAACTACAAGAGAAAAATGTCTTTGAAGAAATTGGCTGTGATCAAACACTCAGCCAGATTAAAACTGAGGCATTTGATGAGCGCCGTTATTGTCCAATACGAGAATTCGCTCATTAAGAAAGTCGAGGGTTTGCGAGAGAAACTTTTTTTTGGCACATAATGTTCCCTTGTGAAGCTCCGCCATGTTTAATTACATTTTTAGCTGTAAAAAAAAGAAATCAGTGAATGTTTCTTTTTCTTCTCTTGCGACACGGTGACAGACAAGTCCTGAAACAAACAGTGCACAGAAGCTGTGGAGATTCTGAGGAACTGTCATAAGGCTCGTTCATGCATTCATTTGTGATGTTTTGTGACCCGCATCTTCACAGGTGACAGTAATAGACTGTGATGTGTGGATACGGTGCAAACCCCAGTCTATCTGAACTTCATAGGATTTCAACTTACTGCCGGTAACTAGAAAGTGCTCAGACCGTTGACCTCTGGATTAAATCATCTTTTTTGCTGATGAAGGAGTTCTTCTTCCTCATCATGTTGTGACTTGGTCAGCACCTCGTACTTAGTTCGCTGTCACTGATAAACCCCCTCAAGGTTTAGAGGTAATTGTTGCCGTTGGTCAAGGCTGTCTGGACTCTCACAGACTCAGCTATGCTCTTCCTGTCCCCCATCTCATTGTTTAAGGCTATGCTTCAGTTTCCACTAATATTTTGTAATTCCTCCATCTGTTTCACTGATTTAGGTATATAACTATGATGATTGCGTATTAGGTTCCAAGCAGTGCCATAACATGACCACACAACGTGATCCAGTGTTCTGAATCAAGACAGAAACTGCTGCTCATGTTCAGTTGTTTATCAATCATTTTTTTTAGAGACATGTGTAAGAGACATGCAAAGGAGCCCAAATCATTTCATAGAATTTCTAAATAGAATTGCTTTTTTTACAATTGCAACCGGGCCAAAAAGCATCATGTAAAAAAAAAAAATCAAACAAATCCAAGAAACTAGCATCCATACATTAGTATCAGCATGTGCTACTTATAATCTAAAATAATCACCATGTCAACTACTGTAGCATAATCACAAAGAGCAGGATGTACATAACGCTACAGCAATCATAATACAAGAAACAATCAAAAAACATAAAAAGATGCACAAAATCATACAGGAGAGGCAAGCATGGCAACAATTCCTACAGTGTGACAGGAGCAGCTAGTGCTGAGGATTTCTGTTGTATTTTCCTAAAACTAGTTACTAAAAAGCTGGTGCTTCATGGGAGCCCGCCCTTAGGAGATTTTTCTGAGAATGTCCAACCGGGATGAGAGCCCAGGTGAAAGCAGGACTCACATATATTACATCTGACCTGGAAATCCATCAGGACGCCCCCTGGAGGACATAAGACCCGAACGAGCGGCTGAAACGGTGAGGATGGATGATTGCAGATAAATGTCATTGCTTTAAGATCCTCTCTGGACACGTATTAAGATGCATAAAGATACTCTGCTTGGAACAATAACGTATGAATGTGGTGATATGTCTCTAAAATCCTTAAAATGTCATCTGCTCCTTCTCACTCCTTAAGAAAAAAATCCAGAATGCATGAATATGCAAATGTATTCATGAGGGTGCAGCAGTGCAGCAGCTTCTCTGGCTCCCGGTTATGATATAAAGAGTGTTAAAGACTATTCTCTGAAGAGTAAATGTGCAGATAACACGGCCAGTGTAACAAGGAGATACAAGCCAAACAAACTTCTCTCTTTTACTTTATAATGTACATATATTTGCATCAGACTGAACAATGTTTAGCTGTGATAAAATGAATTTATACCACGGCCTGTCGTGAGCTATTGCTTCTATAAAACAGTTTGCAATTATTGCAATGTAAAAGAAATATACACACTCCAGGTTAAATAGTCTGCATTAGTAAACAATGAAAATGGAAAAATAAAATAGGCCTTGTGTTAATTTCTGCACTATGCATCGTGTCTAAGTTTCTCTTCCCACTCCCACATCAGCTGTGCTGGCGAGACACGGCAGCAAATATAGCAATTACCTAGGAAAAAAATATATTTTTCAGCAGATGTCTTGGTTACAACAAGATTGAGTTAACAAGACAGTTTTCTGATTCTATCTGTAGTATTTATTCAGTTTTATGGGTTAGTTGGCCGACTCAGCAGGATTTTTTCCTCAGACACAGAGTGATACTTGTGTAAAGTAACTAGAAACATAGCTGTGTTGTAGGTTCATTATACCGCATCGGAGAACCAATCAGAATGCTCTATTTGACCTACCCGTTTTATTATTTGTATTATATACTCGGGAACTTCAGACATATATGTGCCATCATAAATCATTATTGAGGTAGTCCACCGCGAGTAGCCATACCACAGCTCTGGCAACGCTGCCAAACAATCCTCCCACATGTTCTAAACAGGCAAACCCCCCCAATAACCCTGCAAACAGTGACACTGGGAGTGAAGTAATGGGCCTGTTTCGCACCAGCACAACACTACTGTTTAATTAAAGATGATTGGTTCAGAAATGCTCAGCCGTTCTGCTGATTTTGCTCCTGGTATGTCTTGTAATACAGTGAAAAACATCACACGGACATGTTAAAAGGGTAAAGAAGTCAATTTTCATTGGATGGAGGGGTCTTTAAGAGAATGCATTCATTCAATTTGTAAGTACGTGTACAGTAAGTGAATTTTGCCCC
Source organism: Eupleurogrammus muticus (assembly GCA_036785175.1). Classification (NCBI taxonomy): domain Eukaryota; kingdom Metazoa; phylum Chordata; class Actinopteri; order Scombriformes; family Trichiuridae; genus Eupleurogrammus; species Eupleurogrammus muticus. Next base: position 18,903,408 of record JAYKQN010000008.1, read on the forward strand.
TTTTTGGGTTGTGTGGTGCTCTTCTGGGGGAGTAAATAGAAGAATAAATCATCACTGTGGTCTCTGCCGTTCTCTCCCCACAGGGATGTTGCTTCCTATTCCAGGCCCCATGGAAACTGCTCTCCTGGGTCCCTGAAACAGAGCCTATCTATAATCCCTGGCAACCCCATCCACATTCTCCGGAGAAGAATTTGCATGGAGGATTTAAAGATGTTGCCGATTGCTGTTTTCAAATGAATGCGAAATGGTGCTGCGGTTTGGGTAGAGATTGGCACGCCCTAACAGAAACGTGTCCTTCTCTTCTTCCGCTCAGTCTATCAATTCACGTTTTTCCTTTTTTTTTGTTGCCCTCCACAATTGAAATGATCCCTCTCGGCGGTGCGTGTTCAAGGCTGGCTGCTCGGGTACAGCGGAGACACGGCGGCTGTCCTGTGACGCAGGCTTCATTTGTGCACGGCGCGGGATGGAACGGCACACCGGAGACACCGAGGGAGGGGGGGTGGTGGGGGGGCGTAGCGGTGACAGAAACACCCACAGAGTGTGGACCTGGTTCTGGCAAATGAGAATCTGTTGTGCCTCCCTCTTCATCCAGATGCCAGGGCTGTGCGATTCCAAATTACGGCTGTAAATTTCGCACAACCGCCTCATGCTTGATTACCCCTGATCTGAGTTTTTGCTCGCCCTTCTCCATCACTTCTCGTTGTGCCCCCTTTCATTTTGTCTGTTTCGTTTTCTTCGTCTCTATCTCTTCCAGCTGCCTTTTTCATATTCTCTCCCCCATAATCCTTGTTTGCAGCTTTTCTCGTGCTTTACATATGTTTATCAGTGTGGTTACAGGTCTTTTTTTGTAATTACCTTTTGCAGAGTAGCATCTGGCGTCCAAACTCTGAATGATTTCTGGAGTATTATTCATTGCCTCTTTTAGGAGAGGAAGGCTGGACATTTTCTTGCAATGTCACCAACACACCAGTCTAGACACTGGTGAGATTTTGTAGCTTACTTCCTCATCTGGTCTTAATGCTTTAATATTTCATGCAGTTCAGGGCCTTCTTTGTAATGTGCAGTCACAGCACTTTCCTGGACAGTATTTGAATTATGTGCCTGCTGGCCATTCTCCGATTCAAGCAGGAAGCAGTCGTTTCCATGGGAAGAAATAGGGGTCACTTGTCATAATGGTGGAACACTCCTTCGCTAAATGGATGCTAAGATTAGCTCTTCTGTGAGAGCATGAGTCATTATAATCACTATGCAAAGTAAAGGAAGCGGCCATTCGGCATTTAAGTGGACAGCGCTGTGATTCCAGCAACAATGGTGCAGGAGCTCCTGGGGGAGGTGGAAATGAACAAGAATGGCAAATGTCAGGGCACGGGGAGGAAATTTCCACCGCCAATTCCAATTAATTATTTATTTTTGATTTTTTTTGGAAAACACATTTCCCCGCTCCTCCATGAAATGTTAATGTGCGCTGCTGGAAGCGCGACAACATGAGGAAAAAGCTGCAGAGACGAGAGCGCTGTTCCAGGGCCGTGGAGTCACTTTACCTCCGACTGCTTGACAAGCAAACACAAACTTCCTGCTGAGGCCACGCGCCTGGCTGGCTGTCGCACCACGCTCTAACTGCTTGGCTGAAAACAGCAAAAATAATTACAGTGGGCAACGAGTGCGCTTGTGGAGGAAGGACGTTTTGTTTCAGAAACACAAGCTTTTACCCATCTGCCCGTGTAAGAGCCATTACCTGTGCAGGGCTAGGTTTTCCTTAATCAGAAAAAAACATTATATATTTATAATTGCATATATTTATAGCCCTAGTTTTAGCCTCTGAAATAGGTGTCTCTGAAATGTCTCCCTCCATCAGAATATGTATAGTTAAAATGCATGAATGAATGCTCACGATTATGATGCATGTTCAATATTTCAGCTCAGCACATTAGCATAATAATAGTTGCTAATTGGTTACACTTATTGGAAACATTAGTATATGGTTTCTACTTTTAAGGGACCCTATTTTGCTATTTTCCAGTTTAATATTTAACTTTTTATAATACCAATTATTAATATTAAAAAAGATTTCATGATCCAAATGTCTAATCCACCCAGTTACAGTTAGACCTGTAGCAACAGTCTACTTTCTCACACACTTATTCATAAATGCCCACTGTGTTGTAATTATGGAAAAGGTCTCGCCCCTCGGAGAGCTAGAATTGTTCTGAGAAGCAGCACAGTACCAGCACTCCAGAAGGAAAGGGTGCTAGATGGATCCAGGGGTGGTCACTGTTAACTCCCACTCCGGTTGTGACATCACAACAGGAGCTATCTGTAAATGATGTGTGTCCAACCAGCAACATTATAGAGGAGGCCAGACCAGAAGAGAATGATCGGGTGGTCACAGTGTGTGTGTTAGCAGGAAATACAGAGACTGGACTTGACAGAAACTGAAAATAATTTTCACATATGTAGCATGTTTTTTTTAGTAGAGACACGTGCAGGAAGGAGCTGGGTGAGGTGAGTGTTGGAGATGTACGGAGCGCTGCTGCTCACCATGGGTTGCACTACAGCAAATAGAGGAAGTAGCTGTACAGAATTAATGAACATTTATGGACATCAGTTGATCGTATCTCCAAATGTTTTTATCTACTAGGGAAGCCAGAAAAACACCTGAAATACTGGCGTGAGTGTTGGTCTTTTGCATTTTTAATGTGTTTTGGGGACACCGTAGCTGAGTAGTTGATCGGTTGGTTGAAATCTGCATCATCATTGCCTGATGCTGCTAAACTGCATTACATTTCAATGAGAATGAATTATTGATATTATAATTTCATTGAACTATTTCCTGATTATTATTATTAATGTATCTGTCTTTAACCACAAATTAAAGTTGAAAATCTGATATGTAATATTAATAATAATTATTATTATAATGATAGTATTACTAATGGTAATGGTAATGATGATAATGACATGTTGTTAAAAATATGTTTTCTTTTTATTTGGGTTAACCTGTTGTTACAATGTAGTATAATGTTGTATTGTGTTTCTTCCTCCACAGTTTCCAGCACAAACTTGAATGCTGCAGATCAGAGGGCAGGCTATTGATTGCAGTGCTGCAGGGCGGTGAACAGCACTCTGCACAGTCCCTCACTTCCTTACTTTATGATCTTAATATTTGACGACAACAAAACTGTAGTGGAGAGCTTGGCAGCATTGTTTCAATTCACGTCAACCGGAGCCCAAAAATAAAGATGACCCATGAGTCATCTGGCTTCAGAGTTCTCCTTCTCCCCCTCTCTGTCGCTCTCAAAGTGCAATTTCAGGAGCACAGATTAAATTACTGGCTATCATTTCAACAGCTCTCACACAGACAGATAGCTTTTAAATTGCTGTAGAAAAATCAGAAAGATCATCAAAAACCTTCCTTGTAATTCATACTTTAACTGAAGAAATGATTCAGTGTAGACAATAAATTGGACTTGTTATAAGAAGTCTGAAGGCGAGGGAGAGTGTACCTGCTGGCTACTCCCACCGCGGAGGAAATATGGTCTTGTCTTTGGCTGAAGGATATTAAAATTGAATTTTTGTGAGACAGAGGCGACTTTAGCATACTGAGTGACTTGAAGAACTGTGATGACACAGGCAGCCATCTTAAAGGATAATTCTGGTTTATTACGTGAGCGTGAATAGTAGTAACCTAAACACAAGGTCCACTTACTGCCTTTTTTATAACCAGATGAATATAAAGCGCTCAATGGTCTAGTGCTTCCTGGCTGGTGTCTACGCCAGTAGGGAGGGGTCGTACTACATCATCAAGGGACTATGTAGCTAACCAACTCACCACGACAACGTTCTCACTCTTTTTTTTTAAATGTTTTTAGCAATTATGTAATAATATGTTTAGAAAAAAATCTATGGATTTACTTTGCACGGTCTTTAAGTCACATTTATGGAATAAATAATATATTCATTCCTTGTTGCATTTTGCTTTATTATTGTTACACCAACTGTTTTTTGCCAACTCTTTGGCAATCCTGATGCATAAATTGAAATTCACCCCCAAAAAAAGTATGAGGATACACATGCTTATTTTTAACGCTGGGATCTGCTCCATTAAATAATGTAGCTTAACTATTGGCTTTTTCTGACTCTGACAACGTCTCCCAGTCTGGCAGCTCATGTTTCTTGTCCCGTCCAACAACGGCTACAGCAACGCCACCGTGTTCCCAGAACTTGGCAATTACTTGATGAAACTGGTGAGTACAGTTTTATCATAACAGGAAAGATGGCCAACGCCAAGAAGTTGTAATAAAGCAGACTTATCCAATAATTTTTCTGACAGTTCACGAAACCCGTTTGAAGGCCTTGCAACTTTGAAAAATCCCCTGCAGAGAAAGTTTGTTAAATATCTCTTTCAGCCGCAACTTAACCATCCAAGCTGCTTTTCTCGTGTGCCCTACATTCTGCAGCCATATTGTTTGCATTCAAAGCCAGTGCCCACACAGCTGGAGGATAAGCCAAGTCTCTCGGCAGATAAAGTATGGCGCCATTGGCTGCTGCACCCTCTTTTCATTTCCCTCTGTCTGCTGGGGTGTCAGAGGCTCCTGGCCACAGCTTGAAGATGAATAGTGCTGCACTACTCCACTTTGTCATGGTGTCCAAGAAGGCCCTAAATGGCATTGAGAGACTCTGAGGCTCTCACAAATGGGATCTCTGCAGCCCTGCGTAACCTTGTATGTACGGAACAGCCTGAATCTTTAAAGTTGACTGATACTAACATTCCAGAGAGATTTAAAGTCTCTGGTGGGTACTACCGGCTGCTCGGAATAGCCTGCAGACATATTGAAGCCACATTAGTATGTAACATGCCACACACTGTCTGCCTTTAAAAAAAAATAGGAACGATAATTGAGGACAAATAATCTAATTCATCACTTCCCCCACACAGCCTTGATATGCATTATTTATCCTGTTTGTCAGAGTGCATACATGTGTGATGGGACAGGTGCTAAGTGTATCCGTTTGTACATGTGCAAAGCCACATGGGTGCAGAGATTAATTCTTGAATTGCCTGCCATGCTTGGGCTGAAACAGAAATATTCCACGGCTGCATTCTCCCTGTGTGCAGTGTGTCTGTTTCCTACACCAGAGGAAAAAAACGCGGATACTTTACGTTTCTGTAAACCACGGATAAATCTACACATAAGGCGACACTCCTCCTAAGTTTCACTTCTCTTAGCTGGAAGAGAAGAGTTGGGTGGATGGCTTTATGCTTTGTTTCATGGACAGGAGTTTAAAAAAAAAAGTTGCAGGAGAAGCCTGTTCGACCCCGCTGTTAACCAGAGTTTTTGCACGGTCACGTCGCAAGATGATGTTTCCCCTCACTCTCACCGAGTGTTTTTGTGCTTGAATCTCACCACAGTGTTGTTCGTTCCATGAAAATATGCACCTATCAAAAAACATCGCTATGATGGCTGTCAACAGTCACCTCTGACAACCGCATTTCGTGCGACTACGCCGACTGTGAACGACGGGGAGCAACAAGCCTGAGATGCTTTGTTACTGTACTGTTGCACTTTTCATTGTCCCTGCTGCTTTTTTTATTTTGGTGGTGACAGTAAGACCTGTCACACATCACTTTCCTGTTGCGTTCGATAGGAAGACAGCGTGTAGGTGTTGTTGCTCTGTGCTTAAAATCCGAAGGCACCCACTCCACATAAACTGCACACGTATCAGCCACATGTGACAGAGTCAGTGTCAGCGTGTGATGATGATGCATATTCCAGTGGTTCCAAGGTATTCCTCCATGTTCAGTTTTCCCCATGTGATGAAAGCGGTGCTGACACAGAAGAGAGCCCGAGGAGTTTGGGACCCAGATTAAACCAGAGAAGCCCGTAGGCCCACAGGCAGTGATTACAACAGCTCCCATTAAAAGTAGACCTGACGGAAATCCAAAGTGGCATATCTCTATGGAGAACACACGGGCGGAGGATGATGCATTCACGGCTGCCGTGTAGACATAAGACGGGAAATGTTCTACGATTGAGCATCAGTGGTAGAGGGGGCATATTGTACGCAGGAACTCCCGCTCGCTGTCACAACAGCTCCCCCGCAGCGGATACACGACCAGAACAGGACTGAAGTTCATGGAATGAGGCATTCAAATCATAGTCACTTCCTCATTTGATGCGGTTTGGTCTGACTTTACAAATTCCAAGTTAGACCTGCTGTTTCCAACACTTGCAAAGTCTTTAGCTGTAAATTACGAAATGTCGCTCAAATTTAAAGGTCCCATTACACATTTCGTGGGTTTTATTTGAAGTTTTGATATCCCTAATAAGACATCATTTTGATTTTAAGGACTCAAAATCATTTCATTATTGCTTTAAATCTCCTCTCTCAAGCTTCCCCCTGGAGCTTTTAGAGAGAACAGGTTGTTTTGTGGCTGTCATGAATATTAATGTATCTGTCCTCTGATTGGCTGATTCGAATAACTGTGAATGGGGGGGGGGGTGCAGTGACTGCATGGGTGTGATGTCACACCATCATGGACGTCCTGACAGTTCTGACTTGTTTTATGGTAAAGTTTCTGAATACGAGCTCCGTGCATTTCTCTATAGATTGAGAGATTCGAAACAAGGGACGGGATTTATATAACAGCCAGGCCTTCTTATAATCAAAAAAACAGCATAAATCTCTCTTGAACAATATGGGAGCTTTAAAGTGACACTATGAAACTCCTGAAAGATGAAATAACTCAGCCTTTTCTCTTACAAAATGAGAAGCCGGAGTCATAAACAACCCCCTTCTTCCATTCAATCCATTCTGCTTGGTCTGGTATGACCAGTGGTTTATGATATTACACAGTCACTGTGTTGACTTCATCACTCTTCTTCACCTGCGCTGTTGTTACACCATGTTTGATCAAACTGTAAACATTTTTTATTAATAATTTATGACATATATTGTGAGAAGTTAGGAACTAATCACAAACAATCTGAGAATTGATGAAAGGTGACAGCAGTTCCTGAAAAATCTGAAATGAGGACGTAACGGAAGCTCATACATACGGTACTGGTAAGATCGTACACCCTCAACTCAAAATGCATGTACAGTAGGATAAAAGCCGTCAGCTGACTGTTTTATCTGGCTGTTTGACGTCTGCTGACGTGTGTCTGCGGCTTCGCATCGAGGCGATGAGTCAGACCGAGGATGCAGCCAGAGAGAGTGTAACTTACACACGTCAGGGTGTGCAGAGCGGCGTGCGACAGGCGCGGCTGTCGGCCTCACTGCTGCATGACTGGGGCTGTGTTCAGCCTCTTTGTCTAACAGGCACTTTGATTTCTTAAGGTTATTAAGGTTAAGGGACTGACTGAGACTCCTGTTGTGATTTTATTTGTTTTAAAGGGCCCCCTCCCGTCTACTAATGCTGATCCTTTCTAGTCTCTGTGCAGCAGCACGACTAACCGCTGCTGGTCTGAGTTAATACTGTGAAATCGTATTGATCGAGCCGCTGCTCCGCTTCGTACTGCAAAACTGGGTTTTTTTTGTGTTATTTGGTGTGTGCTGATTGGGTTTCTGTTCAGCATGCTCACATGGACCAGTGTGTGTGTTTGAAGTGCAGTGAATTATAATCTGCATGTTCACGTCCAGAGACACGCCTTGTGTCCGGGGGGACGTGGACGCAGATAATTACTGTCTATAAACAAGCATATGTGGATCTCCCTTTGCTCTCATGCTGCTCTCCTCTCTGTAACTAACCCACACATTACACACACACACACATTTGTGTATGTTAATATACACCCATACTTGCTCATTGATTTTCCATTTCTGTATATAGATTTGCATAATTAATTTATTTATATGTACGCTATTGATCCTGAATTGATCCATTCATGTTCATGAATCTTTTCATAATTAAAAGAGAAGAGGTTGAGAAGAGTCAGTGCACCAGTACACGTTCCTATATAGTTAGTATCTTAAATGTCAATACAAATCAATACTACTTTTATAAGACTACCTTTTTATTAACTTATTAATAATAACTAAGCTACTTTGTGTTATGTAAGTCCAGGAAAACTAGACAATCCGGCTTTTTAATACAGAATGCTTCATGACAAGAATGATATAAATCAATGTAAAATCAACTAATTTTATAACCACACCCAACCTCCTGGGTAATGCAAGGTATCACCCTACAAATATATCAAGTGAAATCCAGTGGATTCATGCATGTTAGTGCCAAATCACATCAAAAGAATTTTAAAGTTTGAAGATGCATTCATCCAATCTTTAAAAATGTGCATTTTATGTTCATGTTGATTTTTTTTGTCATTCAAAAGACTATTTGTGTAATTTATTTATTAAATGTATTTATTTTTTTTTATTTTACATGTAGTAGAGCTGTTGCCTCATAGCAAGAAGGTTCCGGGTTCAAATCCAGATTCCTACAGCCCAGAAACAGGCTGAGGTTGATTTAGCTTTTTAAGAGAGTTAAACTATCTGACACCAAGTTTGTAGCCACATGTTAGTTTTGGCATTGTCCCAAATACATTCTGATTGGTCCATGGTAACACAGACGTAGCATAGTACTTGAACAAGGGGGTTGCTAATAATCCTAATTAAAGTTTCATTCAAGTCAAACAGTCAGGGAGCTGCTACACTAAATGGAAAGTTAATCAGTATCATTAGCAACACCTGTGTTTGCCTACTATTTCCTGTCAATATGGCTGCCTTGAAAAGCCTCTATTGGCTGAGAAGCTGCAGGAAGATGCCAAAACTCTTGTTGGTTCTGTTATTTTTTTTAACAGAAATAAATTGTGAGTTTGTAACTAATAAAATAAAAAAAATATTAAAAAGAACCACATTTTTTTTATTTAAAACAGTCAACAATATGAGAGAGATTTTTCATTCCGGGCTTTTGTGGTCAATGTGACCTGCTGGTGTCAACATGTTTATTGTTTCATGTCTGTGACGGAGCTGTGTCCAAGGGAATGAAATCTGCTAACAAAGAGATGAATTCTAAACTAATTTGTTTCCAGGGACTTGTTTTCAGCTTTTGACATTGGCAATGCACGCCAACCGTGTTCAGGACGTGCTACCTAACATTGTTCAACACAGATAGAAAATGGTTGATATGGGTAGTTAAACCTTCCCTAGGGCCTCAGGCCTGTGTCATTGTGAAATGAATCCATTTCTGTGAACCTCCGCTTGACCTTTTGAGTCCTTATTCACACTTTCTGTAAGTTTGCAGACTTCACTCAATGACAAACCCCCCGTGCATAGACAGTAAAATGGCGATGACAGGGTAATTCTTTAACATGCACATGTCGTTAACCTCTGCATTATGTACGTGTACCTGACTATGACATATTCACAGATACTTTTTTTTTTAATGAAGGGGGAGCAACTAACACTAACTTGCTAACACTCTCAAAACCACCTAAAACGTACCGTCCTCAGCCCTGTGGAGGTACAAAGTGGCGTCCCGATCTTCAGACAGAATGTGAAGCCCTCACAGGCTCCAACAGAGATGTCACATGTGACTTCAATTAGAGTCTGTGAGGATTCAGCACTGACAGCTCGGAGAGATGAAGGGTGAAGGGTGAAGGGTGCAGGGTGAAGGGTGCAGGGTGGGGGCGACTCACTCAAGGAATCTTCAGAAATGACATTCACTGTGCCAATATTCTGTAATTGCCATTGGTGGAAAATAGAGGCAATTGCAGAGAAAGGATCAATATATATTCCTCAATACATTCTATTAACAGAGATATTATACCAATTTTGTTTTTTTAAATTTTATTATCTTTCATTATTTTACTTATCTTTATTATTATTATTTCATTAGAGGATTGCATTATAAATGTGGAATACTTAATGTCTAATTAATCCAAGTGAACATGAGCGAGACATTACATGCCACACTCCTCCACATATAACATTTCCCTAGACACAGAAACTCTGACTATTGGAAGTGAATAAAATGAAATGAACGAGCACAGGAAAAAATGAGGAGGTGGAGCGAGGGGGAGGAGGAATTTCATTTTATCTCTTGCCATAGCTGATGCTGATGGTGTGTGACACTGCAGCAAGGCGATGTGATGTTGGCAAAACCACTAGGTGAAAAAATACAAATCTCTGTTCATCACTAACATTTCCAGGAGAATTAATTCTGACAATAATAAAACTTTGCACACACACACACACACACACACACACACACACACACCCATGTGAATCCTGTGTTTCCAGCGGTGGTGGGAGCTTAGACTCAGAGGGCCGGTACAGGAACAATAGGCTGCTGGCAGCATGCCTGGTCAGGCCTTTGAACATCTTTAACTGAACATCCCCCCCTCAGCACCGACGATATGCTGCATGAGGATGTGAAGAACACGACCATTTGATGGTGGAGACCACAGAGGGAACTGTGATCCTCCAGCTTGTTTGGCTGTGGCTTCATTAAATCCACTTAGTATCAAGAGGAAGTGGAAGGATCTGCTCACCCTGGATTGAAAAAAAGAAGAAAAAGAAGAAGAAATTACTTTTCCAGCTTGTATTACTTCATGCTGTGTCCAACACAAAAGTGCACGAAAACAGACAGAAGGTCTTGTCATGACATCGATACTCATCTAAGATTGATCTCATCTTTTGCTCCGCGGGGCCACAATTTGAGACGTGCCCCCCGACGGAAAGTCCTGGCAGCGGTGTGTGAGAGGTGTGAATCTGAGGTAGATTAGATGGCAGGATGACATAATAAAACCAAAGGCCAAAACAACATGACTCCCCGACTCGATCAGCAGCAGCAAAACAAACGTATTAGGAACACGAGGCTATAAAGAGATCCAGAAATGCGCTTTTCCATGCTGGCTGTTGTTTTTGGGCAAACTATCAGTACACGCAGCACTCTGTAAAAATCTGCCAAAGTCTCTGGTGGGATTGAAAGTCCCACCTAGGAGGATTTAATTAGTGCTTTGAATGAATAACATTTCACACATGTCTCTTTCTGTCCTTGGTAGTCAGTTCTGGGCCATTAATGAGAGGATGACTATCGACTGGTGGAGCAGGCTGCTGATAATTGAATGTGTAGAGGCCATTAAACATTCCTAATCAAAAACAAACACTCCGAAGCCACTGTTCCTGCAAAGCCATCTTTGTTGAAAACCTAAAAAGGCGCTGTGTATCCGTCCAGGTCTTAAGGGCAGCTCTTTTTGTTTGGGCTATCAGCAGCAACAGTTCAGGATTTGACAGGCCAGAAAATAGGTTGAATTTCTCGGGGCTTGGTGCCTTATTGAATTTCCCAAGTTAGTGTTTTGATCCAAACAGCTGAGAGGGGACAGACAAGAAAAACACTCTGTAATTGAAACATCCTCAGAGGGTCCATTCCCCATGCAAACAGGCCAATAAATCACTAATGGTGACTTCGAAGTGGTGTTGGAAATCACTGTCCACCATTGACTGGCCACTATTGATCTGATTTCAGTATCTCTACAACTCATCTGAAGTTGATGGGTCAATACAATTACTTAACAATCCACGTTGTATGGCCTCTGATTGTAGACTGAAGTGGGTTTGAATACTACTTATCGCTACATATATCATACATTCTTAAATACACCACATAGACTTACAGATAGTGATTTTTAGTCTAAATGTAGATGAAACTAGCTCCACCTATAGATGCTCTAACACTGATGCTTTGCATTATTGATCTAATGATATCATGAACAATATAAGTTCAGAAGAATGGCTGTGTCTTTTTTTCAGTGGTCTGATTCTCTTTCTATTTTAACATGATTGCTCTGCTAGATGTTTGTGTCGTAATCCAGCTTTAAACTTCTCCACAACAGTATCACAGACCTGCCTGGTGTGTTTCTTGGTATTCATGATGCAGTTTGAGCTTTAAACCGCGGAGACTATCACAGAGCAGGTGCATTTATAATGAGACTTGATTGCACACATGTGGACTCTATTTATCATGATCAGTCATTTAGATCAACATTGGAACATTCAGGAATCCTCAGGGAACTTCTGGAGTGAGTTGGCTGCACTGACAGTAAAGGGGGCGAATGATATTGCACGTCGTACATTTTCATTTTTAGTTTTTTCATTATGTCCCACTTGGTGTTGATTCTTAAATGTGGCAACAGGCCAGTGCAAAATACTTTCATATGGCATTGTATGTACGTTAAATCCATGCATGCATTTTCAAAGCATGACTTTTACTCATAATCGAGTATTTTTACATTGCTGTCCTAATGTAATTCATGTCATTTTGAAATGAAATAAGTCCATCAAAAGTAACGTGTTGTGTTCTGTTCTGTTCTCTACCGTCTTTTGTTCAGTAAACAAAAATATTGTTCTATTATTTAGTTGATGAGCTAGTTAGACAGATGTTACATGATTCCACGTTGTTAACCATCATATCTGATTAATTCATCAGCATGCATGATGGACATGTATAATTGATGAACCAATGAGCATTAGACCTACTTCATATTCCCACATTACTCATGCTACAATATATGCAACTGATATTATATGTAAATCTATGGAGACCTATTAGGTTTTTATGGTATGCTAAAAAAGATTAGTGGCCCTGGGTGTTTGGAACAGGAAATGTAAACTGGCTTTGCTGACTCACTGTGTTACGGTATGACATTTGACAACAGCTAAACAGAATATTCCAGAATACCCTTGTTTTGTTATGTACAGGAATGTGAAAGCTGCAGCAGATTGTTCCCTTTAAGGCAACCAGTGATGAGCCGTGAGAAGAACCCGTAAAGGAGGGAAATTTTCAGTCTGAATTATTATGAGGCGCACGTTCCATCTTCTGTAATTGCGTAAGGGACCTTGCTGTTGTACTCGAATTTGTTTGTGTTGTTCCTTCAAGGTCCGCTGCGCCTCAAAAGGACAGTCGCCTCCTTTCGCTTCTCTGCAGCGGCTTGTCAACACGGCTCTCTGTCCGGCCGAGCAGAAAAAAGGGGTCCCGTCCATATCCCGTCTGACTGGCATATCGCTCGCATTGACCAGCTGGAAGGGCCGAGAAGGGAGTTACGCTTGTAGGAACCAGGCGGACATCTGTGTGGAACATGGAGCGGCTATATCAGGAGGCAGCGCCAGCAGCCGCCGTGACCGTCCACAGGTCAAGTATAATACTGCCCGCGTCCCCAGGGCTCGCCTGCTTTGCAACTTTTTATCATTTTAGGATAAAATGTGGGAAGCTTAGCTGGGCACCATGAGCACTGCTATAAGATAGGGTAGTCATATTTGACCTAAAATGCCCTGAGCTGAGAATAAAAAAATACAGTCTTTTCGCTAAATTACCATAACTCTACATAGTTTTGCCCAAACACTCCCTTTTTTAAACATATATATTTATTCTCAATTTGCATTAAAATCACACAAGAGAAACCTTGAGTTTAGGTGTCACAGATTCAAAATGTCTTTAAATCATTGCTACACTCTGGAGTCTCTTCCATGCTGCATGAATATTGAGCAACACCAGTGCCAAACCTCCCATTAAAGCTGTATCTATACTCTGCAGACCCAGGAATTCTGAAAAGGACGACAGAGAAGTGTTTCCTCAAAATACTATTGACACCCGGTATAAATCACAACTGTGTATTAACGATACTGCTCGCATTTGTGCTTCTCCCTCGCATGGGGTAATACATACTTCAGGACAGGGAGAGCAGACAATGGCTCAGAATCTGGGCAGAAAATAGAAGACGGTCATATGAATGGCCGTCTTATTACATTTGATCAGCTGTGCCAGACATTCTATATTCCCTAAGAAGCACTTAGACATTTCACATTATCAAAATATTTAATATCTAAGCCATTCACCTCTTAAAAATCGCACACATCTGAAGCGGAGGAGTTAGAGGTCTTCATTTTATACGGCTTTTAATGTCATATGATGAGGAGTCCAGGCTCGCAGCATGAAGAATGGGTGGGCAGCAGAACATACAAAAGATGGATTGGGACGTGGCATGCTTAGAATCCCCACAGCAATCAATTAGAGCTATTACAATATAAATGGCTAACGAGAACTGACATCACCCCGAACTAAACTGAACCACCGGTCCCCTGACACAGTGATGGATTACCACATGGGAAAAGCGGGCATGTGTCCAGGGACCAGCATGTGCTCATGGCTCCGGCCAGTGGGGATTTATTATCTATTGGCCTTAAGATATTTTTTATTTTTTATCTTATGTGTGAAGTATTGCACTGTTGTGATTCTAAACTGACTGCAGCACGTGTTCCCCACAAAGAAGCAAGCTTCAGACTTTTCAGGCCACCTTTGAAGCCTACTGACAGACATTTTTGTGTTTCACAGGCGACTCTAGTGCAAATAACAAACACAAACTTTAAAGTGGATTATTGAATTCTTCTACACAGTATGTATGGCAGTGTCAGTGCATTGATGTCTCACTGTAAGAGTGGTCCATTATAAACATATGTTACGGACCATATGCTCCTCCCCAGTATTTAAGCAAAAGCCAGTGAGCAGGCTGGAGACGTAGGTCTGTGTGGCTGTGGTCTGTTTTTGAAAGCAAATAACAAATCACATTCCCAAGGTGGCTGTGTACTCAAACGCTTGTGCTCATAAATTTTAGGTTTTCCTAATCTCCCTCCTCCCAGTAATTTGACAAATGTTGCAAATTAACTGTAGCAAATTCTCCACCTGCTCCAGTAAATCCATATTATGTTATATGTGAAAACCTGTGAGCAGACATAATTAACAGAACAAAAAAAAATAGCTGCAATATGCAATGGTTAGGTTTTAGAAAAATGAAAACATGGATGCTTGATATCTCTATTCTCAAAAACCTAGACCTACCGCTTCTAAGGAGCACTCGTTCAGAACGTAAATGCACCAGGAACGTGTTTGCTGAAGGAATGAATAGAGTTAGAAGGTAATCTGCTCATGGACTTCTTTTTGGCACCAGTAGAGTCGCCCCCTATTGGTCACTGGAAGAAACGCAGGTTAAATTCACTTCCGCTTTGGCTCCACTTTTCAGACATGGAGCTGGCTGCTTCTGCACAACACACATATTGCAAAAAAGATATTATACAGTCATTTGGTGAGTATTTACATTTTACTAGCTGGGCTATCTTTGTTATGACAGGGGACGTTTTCCACTACAGTTGACATTTTAGCCCATTTCCACACGGTTATTTTGCATTGTCCACTCTCATATTCCCCCTCTCCTTGGATATGTTATTTGTGCATCGCTATGGACAAAAACATCTGCCAGATGAATAAATGTAAACGTAATCAGGTTACAGGGACACTTAATCAACTACTCTATTGTTCCTGCCTGCTTTTTTTTTTCCTGATTCACCTTCCAAGGTTTTAAGTCCCTTGTTGTCACACAAGAACACCCTCTGCAGCGTCAGCAAACCTCAGACTTTATTGTTCCAGCTGGAAGTGCTGCAGCTTGAACCTCTGTCTCAATTTGTCCGATTTCTCTCTTCAGCAGCGGAAGTCTCATTTCTCAAAAATTGAAAAAGCATTGACAGATACTTGCAAGTGCAATCACTAGCACAGCGGCAGGGTTACAGCAGATAATTTCATTATTATCACAATTATAATACTGCAGTACGACCTAAGTGCATAATAGTCACAAATGGACCTACAAACAAGCAAGCTGACCAAGAAGGAATACATGAATAAATAAGCAACTGCACAGCTGATTAAACTGAACAAACAAGTCACCATTTTTTTGTGAAATATATAACTGTCCAGCTTCAACAACATGATCCTACAGGCCAAAGAGCTCAGTGCAAACAGTAAGAATAAAAAAAAAATCATTGACCAGAGAAGATATCTTTCACTTAAAGCTACAATCAATGTTTTTCTTCATAAAATGGCGTCAAATTTCCGAATATTGTGACAGATATCACTCAATGTGTTGAACTTACAGAGAGTTATCACCCAATTGTGTTTTGGGTCATTTGTCATGGCTCTTAATGGCATTTCCAGATGCTGAAGGCAGCTGTTTTGAGAGATTTCCCTCAGGAGATAGTAGAGATCAAAACCAGAGCTAAAGAAGAGGTAAAGTAGGTTTAAGTAGAAATAGCAATACTGTACATACAGGTATACGTCCTACTTTCATAGGACACTATTGAGCTAAAACTGTAAAAGTTAAAGTCCTGAAAGTTTCTGCGGAAGGAGTGGTCCGGTAATGTCCTGATGGCAGGTTAATGTCAGAGATTATGCATTAAGAATGACTGAGAGGTCCACTAAGACACAGCGCTGTGCTATTTAGAGCGGAGAAATCAATAAGAGGAGCTCGACAGATGTCTGACAGGCAGAAACATGACCAAGAAGCTAACGACGTGAAGGAGTATTGGGTATTTAACACAAGAAGAGAAATAATGGAGTACAAGCCTTTTATTTAAGGTGCATGGGAGAATTGTTTTTTCCTGAAATTGGTCAATCTGGTCAAATTTTACTGGAATGTAGGATGAATCCATTACTACATCCAATATAATATATTTTACCATATTATTTTGTGTGTGAGTTTAGCCATTATATATATATATATATATACTTTTAGAGTGTGGATAACTTTAAACTGTAGCAATGGTGCACTCATATATGGGCTGACTAAACATTAGTCTAGAACACCTGTTTGCTGGATTTTGGAGAAGATAAGAAAAAATACATAGTTATGTACACACAGGTGGACTGGATTTATCATCATCATCAGTCATTTAGGTCAACATTAGATCAATTAGAAATGCTCAGGGAACTTCTGGAGTGAGTTTGGAGTGAGCCGAATAATATCACATGCTCCACTTCTCATTTTTTTCATTTCTAAAAAAAAGTTATAATGATGTATAAACTTCATTCCACTTCACAATTGTGCCCCACTTGGTGTTGATTCTTCAAAAATTCCAATCTTATTAATAATTGAAAAATGAAATGTGGTAAAAGGTCAAAAAGTTCAAATACTTTTACAAGGCACTGTCCAATTAGTCAAGCCTGTTGTCCATCGCAAAGAAAGTATTATTTGAATCATTTTTTTTTCTTCTTACAAAAAGCAATCAGAGTGACCGTGACTTTTTACTCTCGCTGGAGGCGTTTGCAGTGTGAGAATAAGCAGCTCCAAATCTGACGCCGTGGTTCTCAGCCAGGGAAAAAAAGGTGGTGTCTGGGTCAGGGATGAGATCCTGCCTCAGGTGGAGGAGGGCGTCTTGTTCATGAGTGAAGGGAGCTGGGAGCAGGAGATTGACAGGAGGATCGGTGCAGCGTCTGCAGTGATGGAGCTTCTGCATCGGTCCGTTATGGTGAAGAAGGAGCCGAGCTGAAAAACAAAGCTCGCCATTCGCCAGAAAATCGATGTTCCTGCCCTCACGTGTGGTCACAAGTTTTGAGTAACGACCGAAAGGACCAGACGATGAACACAAGTGGCTGAAATGAGTTTCCTGAGATACTAAGAGATAGACTGAGAAGCTAGGTATTCTTCTTAAAAATGTTCATTCAAGTGATACTACAAAAAAAGAACTAGAAAAAAAGAGTGTTTTTTCTGTATCTGAAAATTAGAAACTCTTCTCTCTGATGATATATATTCCCTGTTTACATATTCATAGAATTGATATTCTGGGGGTATTGGAAGATCAGTGAATTTGGTTAAAAATGATGGCAGTGGCTGGCATCTTTTTTAAATTACTCCGACTGGGGGAAGTGTTTAGTACCGCAGATTTTTAATTAAATTGTAATTCATTTTAAGTATAATATTTGTTTGTTAACCGTGTGATCAAAGATGGCAGCCAAATAACAGAGTATAGAATTAATGACCATCTATATTAAAACATAATAGTCATGTGTCATCATTAGCATAATCACATAAATGAATCCTGTTATCTTTTTAAAATGTAATTGAGCACTTTTCAAAGTGCCATGCAGCGCTGTCTCACTGGAATTACCATTAACGCAATCCACACGTGCCCACAATGCAATTAAAAATAAGTCTGCATGTTATTGGCAAATATGAGGAGTGCAAATAAACTGGCAGAATTTCTACAACCTGCCAGTCAGAGTGATGGATTATGATTAATTACACTGCAACCCCAGCTGGGACGTCACTCTGACAGACAGAAGCGCGACTCTTAACTGTGATAGCTGCCTGAGCCGAGCTGCAGGAGAACGAGAGAGAGAGAGAGAGAGAGAGAGAGGAAAACAAGCCTGGAGTCAGGCAGCCCGACTCTCGCCTGTAGTTCTCCCACTGTCGGCCATGTCACGTTAAGCTGCTGCAGCCCGCCGCCGCGGCTTCGCACTAAACATGAGCAGCTTTAAAGTCAAATCGGCCAAGTTTCCCTCGAAATACTCAACAAATGCGTAGTCTTTACAGGACGCGGTGTTTCATGTATTACAGTGATGCTGTGACAGGCTCAGACTCCGGCCTGTACGTCATTATGAAGGCCGTTCAGCGAGAGGCTGATGGCACAGCAGAGCACAGTGGGAACTTAACTCCATCTGCTAATAAAGTGCACATTCACTGGTCATAGAAGGTGTGTGTGTGTGAGTGTGTGTGTGTGTGGGGGGGTGAGTTATAGTAATGGTCCTCGAGTGGCAAGGGAGCTTTAAATGGTGCTCTTTCAGAAGATAAACCAGCATCTGCAGGGTTTTAGCTCTCTCTCCCTCTCTCTCTCACACACACACACACACACACACCCTCATGGTGGCATCAGCCCCCTATATGTGTGCAGCACACTTGAGACACGATGTGATATTACATATATATCATGCAGCGCATAATAAGGTAACCCCCGCGTTAAAGAGCTCTGAGCGGCGGCGGTGCCAGTCCTTCAAAGGAACAGGCTCCTCGTGTTCTCCCAGAATGCCAGCGTGCTAAATGTTAACTGTCGCCCCCCCCACCCTCTCCCCAGACTGCGCAGCCCTCAAGGGCGTTTTCCACCTATGAAACAGGACATAAAGACGTGGAGAAAAAGAAACATGATGTCAGGATGTGGAGGAGTTGGAGCTGCTGTGTGTGTGTGTGTGTGTGTGTGTGTGTGCCTGCAGGGCTGAGACGGGACATCTCGCTGTATATAAATAAGCATCATCATCCACACAGTTTGGGATTTATAGTGTATAGAAGCCCACTCTGAAGGAAGGAATTAGGACACTGTGCATGTTTGTGTGTGTTTGTGTGTTTGAAAGAGACAGAGAGAGAGAGAGGATGGGAGAGAGAGGGAGAAAGAGACAGAGACAGAGACAGAGAGAGAGAGAGAGAGAGCAGATGGAAACATTGTAACTCAGGCAACTCAGGGTGCAGCAGCAGCATCAGCACCAGCAGCGTTTTGTTTCCCTGGAACTGAAAGGAGGGAAATCCTCCTCTTCTTCTTCTTCTTCTCATTCTGCATCCGAATGGAGCCAGCCGGGACAGAATAAAAGGCCGAGTTCACACACTCATCTGTAGGCAACACTTGACTCGCGTGGAGCGGGGAGGGCAGCTCATCCTCCGGCCCCGGGGCAGCAGCAGCAGCAGCAGCAGCAGCAGCAGCAGCATCTTTCTCCTCCCAGACCCGCCGCCGCAGCAGCGGCAGCAGCGGAGGCGCACACAGGTGACAAAGTGCGTCCCTCTGCAACTTCGCCGCGCCGCGCCTGCCGCGCCGCGTCTGCCGCGCTCGCCGCGCGTTTTTCTTTTTTCTTTGCCCCGCGGCCGCGCGCGACTGCCGCTCCTCTCTTTTTCTTCTTCTTTTTTTTTTGACGTGACATTCCGCTCTGCGCCCATGTGGCCACGTATGACGCATTTGCGCCTTTAGCTGCCTTTTTTTTGTTGGTGGGGGTGCGGGACGTGGGGAGGAGGAGGGGGGGGGCTCCGGTGTTTTTTCGGACAACTTTCCGCGCTGATTGGTAGGTTGGTCATGTCCGCCTGGCTTCGCACGCGCGTCGCTCCGTAGAGCCGCGGCCGGGCTCGGCGCACAACTTGGCTGGGCTTCATCACACTGAGAGGAGAGGAAGGGGGCGTCCAGGGGGGGCTGCAGTTACTACCAGCATCATCTACAGGGGCCAGAGCCGCGGGGGGGGGGGCTGCTGCTGGTCACTCTTCTCTTATACTTTTAGTTTTTTTTTGTGCAGAAGCCAGAGAATCTCCGCTCCTGCAGCCACAGCTGCGTAAACTTGGCCAGACCCGGTGACATTGCAGCCTGTGTGTGTGTGTGCGCGCGCGCGCGCGTGTGTGTTCCCGATCAGCCTTGATGGATATGCGGCTCACCGAGGGAATCTGAAGCCGCAAACAGGGGGGATTGCTATCAGTCCCTCTCCTGCCATAAGCTCAAAATGGATGCCGACGACGCGCTGTGGAGACGCCGCTGCTGGATTAGCCTCTCTGCCGACATCTGAGCCGCGACGGGCGTTCGAAGTTTTGGATAATCTGGAAGGTTCAAGGCGCAGGATGCAGTCCGGGGCGAGGAGCCTGTCCGCGGGGGGAGGCGCGTCCCTGTGCTGCCTGCTGCTCCTCTGGCTCCTCTACTCCCATCTGCTCAGAGAGGGTAAGCTCACAGCTTCTCTGTGCTCTCATCCGCCGTCTCTGAGGACGACTTATTGGAATGCAGCTGCTCACGTTGTGGTCTGATGCTGGGATCCTGAAGACAAATCCCTTATCACTTATTGATATGTGCCTGTCTTTATCACTAAACAATTTATGGTGCCCTTATAGTATATTTGTATTCTGGTTTGCTCTTGTTATAATATTATTCATGCAGTAAGTTTATGACACAGAACATCCACTGCATAATAAGACATTTGCTTGTCATCTGGTAGCACTATAATGATTCTTTAAGCTTGTTTTTCACAATAATAACTCCATCAGACAAGTTTACACTTTGTATCTTGACATTTTCCCAGTTTCTTTAGTCTGTAACCTTGCTGCCGAACTACTGTAACCTGGTACTTTTCTCCATTCTGATCCTGCAACAGTGGTCTCTTTGATACACCGTAGAGCGATCATTTGCTGAAGCCATAATTAAGCAGCACAGTGCGTTGTAATTCCACGGTGCAGGCAGGAAATGGCCTGATTTGTACCCTCGGAGCTTTCTAATTTCACTCAGGTTCAGGCTATATCCATCTATGCCATGCTTTCCTTGTGAATAATACATACGCTAGTGCAATTACACCTTCACCCTGACACAGAATAGAAAGCAAAAGGATCTTTCTCTGCACTTCACTGGCTTCTGTCCATGCCAAAAACATTTGGGATTCCGGTGCCGGAATCCCAAATGTTCCAGGCTTTAAGCACTGGAACTTGTTGGGAGATGTTAAACAGTAAGTTTGCAGATTATATCTTTTAATCAAGCATTGGCCAGCAGCATAATTACCACTGTGGAGGAGGGATAATGCCTACATCAATGTCTTTGGCAGCTCGCCGGGAACAAAAGTAGACAGTGATGTGAAAAATGAACTGGCTGTGAGCTGAAATGTGCTCTAATGTTCTCCCAGAATGCCGCTGTCACCAGCCTCATATTGACACCCCTGAACCCTTCCCTCATGCCTCTGCATATTATCTGAGCCGCTCCCTCCACCCACGTCCCCCACCTTCCCCTCGGCCATTTATTATTATTGACTTGTTTTCATCTGAAAATGATCTCATTAATGTGTTATTGTGAGAAATGAAAGTTTGTGAACTTTGCTACCCTTGATGTGCTCAGAGTAAATGGAGTCCCTGGGATTTGGCCCTGATGGTAGCGGCCTCTGGATGGGATTTGAGCCTTCACGTTCTCTGTATGACACTCATTCCTGTTTCCATCCCTGAGCTGATTTTTGAGGATAAAGCATGTCATGTTTTTTAATCTGTACTTGTAATCTGCAAATCCGACCAAAAATCCCTCTTTTTTGAAATTGGCTGTTTGGACCAGTCTTGGAAACCACAGTTGACAGCGTTTGTTTTCCCGCTGCATGTTCCTGGTGGAGTCAGAGCACGTACACCTTCACTTTCCACCACGAGTGTAGAGCAGCTCTCAGCGACCCCCCCCCCCTCTCCCCCCTCCCCGAGGGTCCTGGAAGCAGACATGAGTGAACTGGCGGGCGGAGAGGTGAGGGCCTGCGGTGGGGAGAGGCTGCGTCGTCTCCACCCTCTCTCCGTAGCACATCTGTCATGGCGGCCGGGACAGGAAATCAAAGCACAGCCGCCCCGTCCGCGCACGCCATTGGGCCAGCGCCCGCCACGATGAATGGCCTGTCAGCCGCTCTCTACGTTGCCAGTTTATTCAACGATAAATTTGGAAATGTCTGGATTTCCTCACTGGACCACACTCCGGTTCAGTGGTGCAGTCAGAGAGCGGTGGCAACTCCTCTCTGCTTTGTCAACCACAAACCTCTGGGGAAGGTTGTGTATGCGTGTGTGTGCGTGTGTGTGTGTGTGTAAGAGGAAGGGTTATTCATTTTGTGGGTGGAGCATTTCTAACCACATTTGTAAGTTGGAGGTGGACAGACAGTTGGCCTTTGCTCCATCTCAGCTCCCAGAATTCTAATGGTCAGTGCCAGAAACATGAAGTCCTGTTCAAAGATCATCTGTCAATCTACCAATTTGTACTGTAGTACAGCTACAAATTACTGTGTGACAGGTTTTTGGCGACAAACCCGCCTAGAATTATCATGCAGCTCTGCAGCCATCCAATGTTTTAACCTCTTTGATGCCAATTTTTTTTAGTTTTTTTCCACTTTACAGTAAAGAAAAAATGAAAACGACATTCGTCTAATCATCGTATGCTACCTGCCTGCAGCAAAACGACATTCAAGGTTGAAAAAAAAAAGGAACTTAATAAATGTCTCAGGAGCTAACAGACCAAAGAAAGCTCAAAGGCGAATGAATATTGGACTCAACAGGTGGTCAGAAGCACTACTCCGAGTGTTGCACTCTCCCAGCAGGATGTGTAAGTGGGTAACTGTTTGCCGACACATCATCCATAGCAAGGTTACAAATTGGCAACGCTTGTGCAGCGCCTGCTCAAAACCTGCCTGTTCTAAACGTGCCTGTTGTAAAATGGGATGATTTCTAATTCCTAGAGAGATCTAGGTCCCCTCAGTGCCTTACATACAGGCTAATGGTACATGTTACACTTCACCCTTGCTATCTAAAATCATCGTAGATTATAGGGAGATGCTGCATTTTACAGATATTCCCTAAACGTCTCCCATGCAGATTATCTGTAAAGACTACGCTTTACTAATGTTTCCTTAACGCCCCACATGCAGTCTATTGGTAGATGCTACAAGTTATAGATCTTCCCTTAATGCCTCGTGTGCAGGCTATGAGAATCATTACAATTTCATTTATTAATTCAATTCATTTAATACCACAGGGGGAAATTTGCATTCAGGTTACATCCAATCCAAGAAACACAGAAACGATAACGACATATAGTGGGATACAGGAGCAGGAGAAATGTCAGACAGCATGTGTAGCGCCTTTTATTAGATGAGAAAAAGGAGAACAGGAGGGAACATTGCTCAATGCTGAGATCAATCCGACGAACTGCGGCACTTGTTTCAAACATTTTGTTTCTTGTATTTTTTAGCGCATTGAGCTGCCCCCAAGTGGATGGGAAAAAATACATTTATGCACCTTTAAAATTCTAAATGTCTGAATGTGATGGGCAGATTTAGTTCTTTCTGCACAGCATTCACTTATCATGCCAACTACCCAATTCATCTTCTGACATTCCAAAATTCAGAAGCAAATTAAACATCGCTTCCTGTGCCGAAAACAGATTTATTTACAATGTGTGATATGGCAGAGATGATTAAAATAACAAGCTAATTAAATATAGCCGCCGCATGACTTATATTCATCCGCGGCCCTGCATCCTAAACTGGTTGTCAGATGTGTGCAACAGGCAGTAAAATGCTGTTTTACAGCACATGTCACGCGTCACAATTAACGAGTCACTTTGATTTGTTTGAATAATCCAATCAGTGCTTCAGAACACAAATAACGGCGTCCGGAAGGATCCATTCTGCTATTCCGCTCTGCAGGACGGGCTATCGACGGGAACGACAGCACGCGTTTTATGACATGGTGTACGACTACAGGCCACGTCACTAAATGTCGACGTGACTCGCTGTGGGTACAGTGCTGCCGCATCGATCACGGACACATGTGGCCGGTCCTGTAATGTGTCTTGTGACGTTTCCTTCTCCCAATGTCACTCACAAACCAGACTTAATGATAATATTCCAAACGCTATCATGGTTTTTCCCATTTTTAACCGACCCCCCCCCCGAGCGGGAGGCAGCTCGTTTCACGGAGCGCCGGGATGATGAATTTAAAAAATCTTTGGCCGGCGCTCTCTGTTAACTCGGGGAGTCAGGGCCTCTCCATCCAAGCATTGAACTAATCAGAGTAGCAGAGAATTACCGGCCACGTTTTGAAGTGAAAAGGATGATTTCCATTCCAGGGTTCTTCAAGGCGGCATTAAGCATGCAAAGGGAGGCTCGCTTTGATTATGACCTTGGCTGTAAATTGTAAGCAAATCATCGAGGCCTGCTTCTATAGGCGGAGGAGCTGTAAAAGTATGAGCATCTTTATGGAACAAAATGAAAATCATTTTTACAGCTAAATCAATTTGGCAGCACACAAAGCTCATATTTCATAGCTGCCTGAATATGAATTCTTTCTAGCCACCAGCTTTGACCTCCCTTGTGGTTGAGTGTAGTGCACCGCTCAGTGTATTTCTGCATTGTTTCTCTGCGGAAAGCTCAGGGCTTGATACTGCTCCATTAACGGCAGAGTGGTAAATGATTTGCGTTGTGTTCCTTCTGTCTTGTGTCCTATTCTAATTTCCGCCTGATGCCTTGATCATATTTTCTGAGAGGGCAGCTTGGATATTAAAACTGCAGTTCATGCGATCGGGCATTACTGTACATTATAGGGGCATAATAGTGGCCTGATGCTCCCTGTTACCTTTGTGTTTGCATTAAAGCAGGAGAGCATCCCAGGGGGGGGGGGGCAGTGAAATTTGAAGTGAGTCACTGTGGCTTTACAGTCCTCTCTGCATTACATTCAGCAGAGCTCCTGTTTGCTTTTGCAAGGCACATTTCACATTCACTCTTTGCCTCGAGCCTGTATTCACCCACAACCAATTGTCTGAGTATACTCTATATTGTAATATCACTGCAGTCCTGACTCCAGATTGTGCTGCATCACTGCAACAGTTCCAAGTCACAAATCTATCAGAACCTGTCTTTATCATGCGTATAAGACATGTAGCTAGACCAGACCTAAATTGCACTGTCAGTCCTCGCAGGGGGATATATGTATGCAAAGGATTTTTTTCTTCTTCAATCAAACATGTGCCCTTGGCAATGTCACACAATGGCAGCTCTGAATGTGAAAGTGGCAACTATAAAAAAGTGAACTGCGAAGGTATACCAGTCCCATAAAGTGACGTTGGTAGCATCGTTCCCTGTTTTCCAATGAGAAAGGAAACGGTCTTAGCGTTAACATCCCGAGGGTGCGCCCCTATCCTACCGCTGCTACCAGGAGTTTCAATTTGTCTTTCCCTCTGGGTGGAGAAATGTACACACCAGACGTGAGAATACAAATTCTGGCAAATACAGCATATCTGAGTAGCAAGGGGTGGAGTGCTTTTCTCTCTTTCTCCGCAGCCCCACTGGGCGCTCGTGATTGCATCAAAAAAAACCTGTGCTCAGTGCAGCTTTAAAAATTTCCAACATTTCAAATAACAGTTCAGGTAATATGGAGAGCTTTTTAGAGCAGAAACTCCAGCCCATGTTGTCATCTGGATGTGAGGAGGCGGAACTGCTCAGCACAACAATAAAAGTTGCACTGACAGCAGGCCAACATGGTGCTTATTTTACTGCTTGAGCATAAGTGAGCGTCATCCTATAATAGCATAACAACCCCCCCCCCCCATGAACACACACACACACACACACACACACACACACACACACACACAAACTCACATCTCGCCCCGGCTGCTCCCTCACTTCCCTCTATCGTCGTTCCTGATTCATTTCTGCCTGCTTCAGATTAAATTGCATACTTAGGTGCCATTACATGTCCTCCGACTTCAGCAGAGTTGTTCACTTGCATAAATATTGATCTCAGCGCTGTAGAGTATTCAAATAGCATGTGAAATCAAGCGCCCGTATTCCCCTCTAAACCAAGCGCATTAATATAAAGCGTGTGTTTCCGCTCCGTTGCCCCAGTGCCCCACTTGTTTAGCAGCAGAGGATCACAGTGGTGTCAGGAAACATATAGCATGGGGTCAGTCAAACATCTGCCGCTCTCACCTGGTGTCCTATTACATGCTACCTACTGTACCGCGCGCGTCAAATGGTGTTAACGTAATGAGATGCACTTGGCTGTGGCCCCCTTGACTAGCATATGCTCGGTTGGATAGGATTGCTGTTTGATGTCATCCTGAGTTGTTAATAACAGGGAGAGCTGTGGGCACGGAGGGGAGACGAGTCCTGCAGGCACACTGCAGGGCTGCGTTGGAGGGTAAATCCAGGATACTGGATTACAGCATTATGTCAAAATAAATCTTTCTTGATAACTGAAAAGTGTTTGGCATTCATTTATTAGCAAATAATCCATACAATGGGCCTTATGCAAATACAAGTTTAAGCCCTTATTGCTGCGTACTTCTTCTTAAGGTTTTCTCATGGCAGCGGTTCAAGTCAAATATTAATAATCATTTTATTTACATAGCATTTTTCAAGATAGCACAAAGCGCTTTTCAGAGAGAGCACAGAAACAATCTCAGAAAAAAGCATGAAAACCAAATACTAGCGAAATACGAGCAGCCACAAGATGGATTCACAGGTAAATTATCCGAGGGTGAAAGAAGTTGAGGTTTACCAAAATGAGCTTAAAATTGTGTGTTTGTACCAGGGAGCTATGAATAACAAATACAGTAGAAATACAAGTAATTATGAGGTGGAACAAACCTCAGCCCGCTGTTTATCCTCCTGGGATCTTCTCTGCAGTTTCCACACACACTTTCTGAGGTGTTTCACGTCAAATGTGTCGCAAAATGTGCAAAGAACTGTCTGCCCCCGCACCGTATGGAACATTCCATCTCATTTAACCTGTTTATGAAGCCATTACTGGACTGATTTAAAATATATATATATTCATTTATTTGTAAGTGAAGGCTGGTGAATGTTAGAATCTTTTGAGAAGAATGTGAGCGGAGGCTGTCTCTGCTCCAGTTTGAGGAAACGAGCCGATTTAAAAACAAAACAAACTCGTGTACTCAAAGGCACCGTTTTATTAACAGATGACACGGCAACCCTGTCACACTTTCAGACAGGATCTGGTAGCAGAGCGAGCGGATGTTGTAAAATTACTCATTGAAGATATTGAACATCGAAGTCAGACATCCCATTAAAATATAAAAAAAGTTATCAGTTTCATTAATTTAAAATCATGTGGCACCATTGCGAAATGACCATTCAGAACATAAATGAAATGACAGAGGAGGAACTACCAGAGGTGTCAGTGGTCGTAGCAGTAGACCAGCAAACCAGAACCACTGCTAGGAGCTGTCAGCCCGTCTCATAGCAGAGAGCTACTGTTTGCACTGTGCTTGGAATGAAGAAGGAGCTGCGTGACATGTACATGGGAGACGGTCAATGGGACGTGACATAGATGGACAAGGGAATACATTCCATTACAAGTGCGAGCCCTGTTTCTCCAGAAATTACGTTCATATACTACTAAATTGTTTTCCCCAATTTCGGGCTTGACAGGCGATGTAACTGTCAGGCGGCATCGCGGAGGATGTTCACCTGGAGAGCCACTCGTGGGACTGTGAGAACACTCACGCCGATAAAGAAGCATCGCGGAGCATCACTAGTAAATTGGCGAGCGGCGATGCACATCACACCGGCGCGGTAAACAGAATATTCATTTTTAGATTAATTCCCTTTATTTATTTATATAAATGGATTTCTGCCTAAGAGGAAGTGATATGTTTTGGGAAAAATAGATGATTGTGTGACATGTTCCCTCCATCTAATAATCAGTCGGCTTCTCCTGTCCAAATGTTGAAGTGTCCTTGAGCAAGACACTGAACCCCAAATATAACTTTCCTAACTAGGCATGTGTGTGTATAGATATTTATGTGTGTGTGAAAATAATCATCAGTACCAGCCCTATACAAGAAGCTCTCAAAAATAAAAGTATAAATCTGAGCAGTGTGAGGTAGCTGGAAGGATTAGAGAGTGACGGGAGGAGTGAGTCAATGCTCATTATGTTTTAAAATTTGATAACTGCAGCCACTACAAATCAATTTTGACTGATTACCTGCATCATCAATATTCATGGCACCCCGCGCATTGTTTTGAATCTTTCATAGAAGATCGGTTGAATTCACATTTGGTTTGATACATGTTAATATGATTGTCATGCTCTCTAAACCAGCGCTTTGTCGGCAGATCCATATTCATCCTTGAGAACAGCACTCCCATCAAGAAAGGAACATACTGTACAATGGAAGGAAGATAATCACTCAGATGTATTATTGTATGCCAGTGAAGTAATTAGAGTCTGATTAGCTCTGTCAGGGAAAACCGTTGGATCCAAAGCTAGGACGGTTAAGCCGACCCAGCTATAGTGGTTCCGCACTATAGCTGGGTCTTTACAGGAAATAATACCGAATACAATGCATATTGTCATGAATAATTAACTGCACTAGCTTTACAAGAAGTGGGATTTTTTTTTTTTAATAAATATGGTTCAAAACTATAGCTGGGAAAGACACTCGATGCAGTAAAACATTGTAAAACCTCACTTTCATCTTTTAGCAGCCAGGAAGTAATTACAATCTATAAAGGAAGATTGTTTTAATATGGAAATGGAATCATAGTTCATTCAGTGCAGCCTGTCATATAATTTTATGGCGAATTCCCCGAGGAGAAGCAGAGCCCTTTCTCAACAGCTCCCAATCTGGTTTCAGTTGTACGCGACAGCGTGCCTCTGTGATTGCCTGCTCAATCTGATAAAAGTTTTCTATCAGCCGACTAACTACCGATGTATCTGCACAATATCTGCCTCCAATCGAGGAGATGAACGAGAAAACAGATAAGCTGGAATGGACCGGGTGTTTTGTTGGTAATTACCAATAAGGAATAGCTATCAGTTTGGAAAAGATTGTGTTGCTAACGAGAAAGTTGAAAATAAATTCACACATTGCATTTTAGAAACAAGAAGAGTAAATGTATAACTGAGAGAGAGAGAGAGAAAGAGAGAGAGTGTAATAAGCCCACAGCTTTAATTGCCTCTATGACGCACGTTGAATCAGAGGAACATTGTGAAAGTGAGCGTGGACTCCTGGCAGCCTATTGCAGCCAGAGATATTAACATATTGGTGCTTCTGTACTGGTGATCTCTAGTGTGTCTGTATGTGTGCATGTGTGTGTGTGCACGTGCACGTCACGCGTCGCCACTTTGCACTCGCGCGGTGTTGTGATGCAGAGATAAGGTCATCAGCCTGCCAGTCGGTGCCGAGAGCTAGTGTCTGCTCCGTATCGGCTCCCCGTATCCCCCTAGATGTCGTTTCTGACAGGATCAAGAGCCTGAACAAGAACGCGGTGCCATCCCTCACTCGGCACGCTCCGCGCCGCCGCGGCCGTGTGAGCGTTTCATCATGTGAAATAGAGACGAGGCCAACTGTCTTCACGCCGCTGAGTGACAGAACCCCCCTGTCACATGAATTAACTCCTGTACCTATGATGGAGCACTGGCCCTGGCTAAGGGCACTTTATAAAGCCCCCCCCCTCCACAGACTACACAACCCTCTCGCCTTGCTGCGCTGTTCTCCTCCTTCAGGCTCATCGCATGAAGCCCATTAATCTGTTCAGTGGTGAAACATGGCAGAGAGCACTGATATCTGATGGCACCTCTGTCCTCCAAGCAGCGAGCACACAGCGACTCGCCTCAGCGAAATAAATAAATAAATAAAATAGAAGGAGCAGAGGGTGGGCTGGTGGGTAGTGGGTGGGTGAGGCTGGGCGGCCCGGCTGGTCTATGAAATGAAATGTGCACAGCAGTTCTCTGTAGAGGTGATTGTGCTTTACGACTCCCGAGATTGCTCTAGGTAATAATTTTATATAAAAATAGAACACCAATCTTATTAGCCTAACACACAGAGCTGCATCGGAGACCCACAAATCCATTAATTGTGACGCAGTGGATTTGTCCTGTTTGCCTTGCCAAAAGTTTTTGGTGTCAGTTGTCGTTACGTAGAAATATTCAACCAAATGTCTAAGGCCTGATTCCAATTCAGGCCTTGGGCCCCCCCCTCTTCATTCTGCCCCTACCCCTGCCCTAAGACCTGGGGGTTGAAATGCCATTAAACTGAGATAATCCATATGAGGAAATGTGTTCATCATATTATTGGCAAAAGTTTGGTTGCTCAAAAACTCTCCAACTAAAGTCTAAAATCCCCACTTTTCCCTACCTCTGTGTTTTGCAATACAACATGTCTATCCCTAGCGCTAGGAATGAAGTTATAAATAGAAACTTGGTTATAATATATAAATATTTTCTCTGAAATGGGACAACCCTTCAAGATATCAATACAACCAGTCCCTTAGGTGGTGGATTTTTAAAAGTCTTTATTTACAAGTATGATAGTATATACTGTATGTGGCTTTCTTACCTGAGGCTGTCTTTGAGAAGTTAAAAACACACACACATATAGCCTATGCACTTAGCCCTCTCTCCATCTCATGAATAATTGGGGCACCACCGTCGCTATATGTGAGTGTGGATAATGGAGGGGTAGGGCACAGGGGTTGAGTTTGCTGCATATAGGCCCCTGGAGGCTGCAATAGAGATGGTGAAGCTCGAGGACAACTCCTAGTCAAGAATTAAAAAGTGTTTACAAAAAAAAAGCAATCACATAATTAAATTTGATATTTCATGTGTTATTCAGTAAAAGGTTCAAGGGGTCATCTATCTGTAACCGTTAATATGCATGGCAAAATTCAGAGTTCAAGATAGCTTGTCATGGTCTAAATCGTTGCTCAAGAAAAAATTCCACCTGATGCTAAATGAAAGGTCAAGGATCCATCATCTGGAGACCATGAATATTGAGAGCAAAGTTGAGCCATGACTTTTTGAGATGGGTTCTGGAATACGACTGGATTACAGATAGTTAAGAGTTTACTGTAGTTCCTTTGTTTTCTGGGGAATTTGATTAATTGATTCTTTAGGAAATCACCATAAAATCCCATATCCACTGATAATTAAAGAAATATTCCTATTATTTTCTATGTTAACTTAGTGTAAACTAAACTGACATGCAGTGCACAAACATGAAAGATTCAGAGTCAGATTTTCTTTTTTCCCTGTGGCTCATAAGTGGGATAATCTGTCCATGGTCCAAAAGACACTTTGACCTGATGATGTTTGTCAAAGAAAGGTCAGATTGTCACCATAATCAGTAGGAATCATCATCTGCAGCACTTCCAAGACATCTTCCTATTAGCTGCCTGGCAGCTTATGAAACCTCGAAGCCTCGGCCCCCTCATCTGGAGTAATTTTATGAACCATTTGTGTTGATCAACAACCCCTTCGACCTTTGCCATTATTACAGTCATTTCATGTTATAGAGCAGTTAGCATATCACTTAATGACGCTTTGAGGGAGTTGGGAAGCGACTGGAAGCAGCCGTATAAAGGAGTGATGCTCAGAGAATGCCGTGAGATCGACCTCACAGGAACTCTTCTCCAAACTACCTTCCCCAAGATGATTTTATTTCGTTGTCAGCTTGAATTGCTGTCACTGGCAGCTTTCCACTCGATGGAGACAGGAAGAAAGAAACTATGTTACTTTTTCCAGATCATTACAGAGGTGAAGGAAACTTCCACACTCAGATAGTTCTGTAAACTCCACATGAATTTATATTGCACTCTGTGAGAAGGTGAGCCCCCCCCCTTCTCACCGGCTCATGAGGGCGGAGCCACAGCTCTCCGTGTTGCGCCGGAGTCCGGCGACTGGACTTTACAAAACACACACTCACCACACGCACGTATTACATTGTTTCGGGTTTATTGTTACGTGTATATGCTATGCTAAGTGCTTAGTGACATGGTCGGGAACCGGGTGCAGACACCGCGATCGCGACGTGCCACGTCACCCGTTCCCATTACAAACTTTCACCACTCACCTCGGCGTGCAGTGCGGTACCCACTGCGCGTCCGGTTCTCTTTCCAGTTACTGGTTTAGCCTCCGTCTGGTCATTCACACACAATCGCACACACATCCTCCTCCATTCATTCCCACTCACCTGCACTCACCTCCTAGTCCGACTCCACTGCTCCTGTGCGGAAGCGCGCGCCGCTGCAGGGGCATTACTTATTGAGTGTGGCGCTAGGGGGTGCACTACATGTTGCACAGGGGTGTGTTGTATTTTCTGGTCTATTGTAAATATGTATGTGTGTGGTATATGTGGTGAGATGGTTTTTTCTAATGTGTGTTATGTTATTTACCTACTGTGTTTACTATTTTGTTATGTTTTGTTTAATAGTAAGCGAGCCAGTAGTTATTGGGGATATTGGCTTTCCCCCGCTTAATGGTTTACCCCAATTAAGCTGGGGCAGGTGCAGGCTTAAAAGGGTGGCCATTTTGACTGTTACGGGGGGCCGTAGTAGACAGTGAAATGTTGATGGAGTGTTGACTGTGTTGCTACTGTTGAGAGAGCGAATAAATTGCCTTTTGTTGGCTTAATCCAAGTCTGCTGCCTCTTGTCTCCACTTCACCTGGTTGCCCTGATCCCTTTTGTTGGGAGGCCACATCGGTCGCCTCACATTTGGTGGCAGCGGTGGGATCAGTGGCGCCACCTGGGAAGCTGGAGCGGAGACACAGAGCTCGAGGACGAGCAGGTGGATGTGGCCGTGGGGTGCAAGACGGCTGGAGCTGGGCCAGAATGCACCGTCGCAGGCTGACCCGAGAGGACTCGGAGGAGAAGCAGCTAAACCAGGAGACTGCGTCCCAGGAGTCCGGAGGGGAGGAGCCGGAGGAGTGTGATCTGGCGGGTTTGAAGAGGCTCCTGCTCCAGAGTCTTCAGGCCCAGAGCACGGAAGCTGCAAGACAGGAGCAGCGGTGGAGGGATGTCCAAGCCCAGCTGAACCGGCTACGCGATGATGTGGAGGCGGACCGGAGGCGTCCACCACCCCCGCCCTGGGCTCTTCAACCCGGTCCTCCAGCCCCAGCGGTGCCGGTGCCGCCGGCATCCCCAGGTCTCGCAGCCGCGGCACCCGTACCAGCAGCCGACGGACCAGCACCAGTGATGGCAGGACCCCTAACCGGGTCGAGAGCTGCAATCCCCCGGTTAGAGGAGGGTGAGGATATCGAACATTACCTCACCACGTTTGAGCGGTTGGCCACGGCCTACCGCTGGCCAAGACAGGATTGGGCGGTGTTGCTGGTGCCCTACCTGTCTGGGAAAGCGCGGAGTGCCTACGTGGCCATGGATATGGACGATGCCTTGGACTATGGACGGGTGAAAGAGGCCCTACTGCGGAAATATGACATCAACGAGGAGGTGTATCGCCGGAGGTTCCGGGAGCCAGATGTTCGGCCTGGAGAGACGCCCCGGGAGCTGTATACCCGCCTCAAGGACCTCTTCAACAAATGGGTTCGGCCAGCAGGCAGAACTGTTGAGGAGGTGGCTGAGATCCTGGTCCTGGAGCAGTTCCTGCGGACCTTGGCCCCGGACATCCAAGTCTGGGTGAAGGAGCACGATCCCCAGGATGGTCAGCGGGCGGCGGAGCTGGTGGAGAATTTCATGGCGGCGCGGCGTGGACACCTGACGTTCCGGAGGGAGGCCCACCCAAGACCAGCAACTCAAGGTAGGTCTGAGGGGTTGGGTTATGTGAGTGGTTCAAAGACTGGTGAGCCCAGTAGGTCGTCTGCCCGTAGGTCAGCTCCGTTTGTCAGGTCTCAGGATGCCCCAGGACATCGAGCTAGAGAGTCAGTGGTCTGCTTTTCATGCAATCAGGAAGGTCACATTAGGCCCAATTGCCCAAATAGGAAGCCCAAGCCCTCTAGCCATTGCTGTTTTCCCCGACCAGAAGAAGGGCGTCCCTTTGTGCTGGAGAGAGTCCAGACGGCACCAGTCAGGGTTAATGGGAAGAAGGCTGTTGCCCTGCTAGATACAGGAAGCACCCAGACCTTAGTGCAGCCCCACCTAGTCGAGAAGAGGGACTTGGTACCCGGGGCAAGTCTGAGAGTTTTGTGCGTAAATGGGGATGAGCATGAGTACTCGGTGGCTGAAGTGTACCTGGAGGTTGGAGGTCAGATGTATCAGATGACCGTGGGAGTGGTTGCAGGACTTAGTCATCCGGTGGTCATTGGCCAGGACATTGTGGTCTTGCCGGAGCTGGTGCAGGCTAGCCCTTCTGTTAGCATGGTAGTGACTAGGTCCCAGTCCAGATCACAGGGTTCCCGGGAATCTGATGGGGAGTCAGGAACCAAAGACTGTGTGATACTACCATTTGCGAATGAGGACATCACTCCTCCAGACAAAGGGAGGGGGAAGAAAACCCGCAGGCAGCGTAGGCAGGATAGGTTGGTAGGAACAGTAGAGAGAGCTGAGGAGTTGCCTCTTGTCCAGCCAAATGACGAGTGGGGAGAGGTGCCTGACAACTTTGGGCAGCTACAGAGGGAGGATCCGAGCTTACAGAAAGCCTTTGCCCAGGTCACTTATGTAGATGGAGCCCAAAATGCACCTCCTTCAGCTTTGTCAGGGGAAAGATATACTGTGAAAGAAGGATTGTTATATCATGAGCCAGGAGAGGGCAGGGCTGAGCAACTGGTGGTGCCCAAGCGGCTCAGGGAACAGGTGCTAGCCCTGGGACACAAAATTCCTTGGGCGGGGCACCTGGGCAACATTAAGACATATGAACGGGTGGCCGGCAGGTTCTATTGGCCCGGGCTCTATGGGGATGTGTTGAATTATTGTAAAACCTGCCCCGAGTGCCAAATTACTAGTAAGAGGAAGACAACTCCTTATCCCCTGCAGCCACTTCCCATCATTGAGGTGCCCTTTAGCCGGATAGCAATGGACATAATCGGCCCTTTGGAAAGATCGCAAACCGGCTATAGATATATATTAGTAATTTGTGACTATGCCACGCGTTATCCGGAGGCCTTCCCCTTGCGCAAAGTCTCTGCTCGCCCCATAGCACAGGCGCTGTTGCAGTTGTTCTCCCGGGTGGGCATCCCACAGGAAATCCTGACAGACCAGGGCACAGCGTTTCTCTCAAAGACAATGAGGCAGGTGTATGGGTTGCTGGGCATTAAGGGCATCCGAACCACTCCATACCACCCTCAGACCGATGGCCTTGTAGAGCGGTACAATCAGACTCTAAAGGGCATGCTGAGGAAGTTTGTGGCAGCGAATGGCAAAGACTGGGACCGCTGGCTGCCGTACTTGCTCTTTGCCTACCGTGAGGTCCCTCAGGCCTCCACGGGTTTTTCACCGTTTGAGCTGCTCTATGGTCGACAGGTTCGAGGTCCCTTGGATGTTCTGAGAGAAGCCTGGGAGGGACCCAGGTCACCCAAAACCAGCAGCATCCTGGCCCACGTCCTGAAGATGAGGGACAAGATGGAGGAAATGGCAGAGCTGGTGCGGATGAACTTGGGGCAGGCTCAGACGCACCAGAAGACCTGGTATGACAAGACGGCCAGGCAGAGAAGCCTTCAACCAGGTCAGAAGGTTCTGCTTCTTCTCCCTACCTCCGAGAACAAGCTGCTTGCCAAGTGGCAGGGGCCCTACGAGGTGGTGCGGAAGATGGGTCCGGCCACCTATGAGATCGAGCTTCCTGGGAGGAGGAAACCCCGGCAAACCTTCCATGTCAACCTTTTGAAGGAGTGGCATGAGAGACCGCCGGAGTTGCAGCTCAGGGTGCAGTCGGTGGTGGAGGAAGAGGAAACGCCGGAGCAGTACTTCCCCACCAGTCAGCAGTCAGCCACGCTGGACTTCTCACATCTGATGGCTCGCCAGCAGAGGGAGCTGGCGGAGATCATCCCACCCGGCCTGTTCCAGGAGAAGCCGGGTTACACCACCGTTCTGGAGCACTCCATCCCCCTCAGGGACACGACACCGGTGCGGCAAAGGATGTATCGTGTCCCAGAGCGACTTCTTCCATCCCTCAAGGCTGAGGTGGAGGACATGTTGGCGTTGGGGGTGATTGAGAGGTCGTCCAGTGAGTGGAGCAACCCTGTGGTGCTGGTGCCCAAGAAGGATGGCACCATGCGTTTTTGCATTGACTTTCGTCGGGTAAATGCCCAATCACATTTTGATGCTTACCCCATGCCAAGGCTTGAGGACTTGATTGAGCGGCTGGGTAAAGCATCTTTTATCACCACCCTGGACCTATGTAAAGGCTACTGGCAGGTGCCACTGACCAAGGAGGCCCGGCCCTGCACAGCCTTTCGTACACCGCAGGGGCTATTCCAGTTTGTGGTGATGCCTTTTGGTCTGCAGGGAGCGCCAGCCAGTTTTCAAAGACTGATGGACATAGTACTGGCTGGAACAGACTCTTTCGCTGCAGCATACCTGGATGACATTGTGGTTTACAGTGCCACCTGGGAGGACCACCTGCGTCATCTCCAGGAGGTGTTGCAGCGCATCCAGCAGGCAGGATTAACCATCCATCCGAATAAATGTGCCCTTGCCAAGCGGGAGGTGCAATACCTTGGCCATGTGCTTGGCCGGGGTATCATTCGGCCGCAGAAGGACAAGGTACAGGCGGTGCTGAACTGCCCCAGGCCTAGGACCAAGAGGGACATCCGGTCGTTCTTGGGGTTGGTGGGGTGGTACCGCCGGTTTGTGCCAGACTTTGCCCGTCGTGCGGCGCCGCTTTCGGACTTGACCCGGAAATCGGGCTCCTCCCAGATCCAGTGGGGGAAGGAGCAGGAGGAAGCATTCCTGGATCTAAAGGCAGCGATCTGCAGTGATCCGGTGCTCCAGAGTCCAGACTTTGAGCAGCACTTCACGGTCCAGACCGATGCCTCTGGTGTTGGTCTCGGGGCAGTGCTGCTACAGGGGCAAGGAGAGGACAGGAAGCCTGTGGCTTACATTAGCCGCAAGCTGTTTCCCAGGGAGACCAGGTACGCCGCAGTGGAGCTGGAGTGCCTGGCGGTTAAATGGGCCCTGGACACGTTGAAATATTACGTGCTGGGTAGAGACTTTACCCTGGAGACTGACCACCGCGCCTTGCAGTGGTTAGACCGGATGAAAGACTCCAATGCACGGGTTACCCGCTGGTTTTTGGCCCTTCAGCCCTACCGCTTTACGGTACAGTACCGTGCGGGGAAACAGAACACTGTTGCAGACTTTTTGTCTCGCCACCCAGTTGGCGAGACTCCAGAAGGGGAGGGAAGTGTGAGAAGGTGAGCCCCCCCCCTTCTCACCGGCTCATGAGGGCGGAGCCACAGCTCTCCGTGTTGCGCCGGAGTCCGGCGACTGGACTTTACAAAACACACACTCACCACACGCACGTATTACATTGTTTCGGGTTTATTGTTACGTGTATATGCTATGCTAAGTGCTTAGTGACATGGTCGGGAACCGGGTGCAGACACCGCGATCGCGACGTGCCACGTCACCCGTTCCCATTACAAACTTTCACCACTCACCTCGGCGTGCAGTGCGGTACCCACTGCGCGTCCGGTTCTCTTTCCAGTTACTGGTTTAGCCTCCGTCTGGTCATTCACACACAATCGCACACACATCCTCCTCCATTCATTCCCACTCACCTGCACTCACCTCCTAGTCCGACTCCACTGCTCCTGTGCGGAAGCGCGCGCCGCTGCAGGGGCATTACTTATTGAGTGTGGCGCTAGGGGGTGCACTACATGTTGCACAGGGGTGTGTTGTATTTTCTGGTCTATTGTAAATATGTATGTGTGTGGTATATGTGGTGAGATGGTTTTTTCTAATGTGTGTTATGTTATTTACCTACTGTGTTTACTATTTTGTTATGTTTTGTTTAATAGTAAGCGAGCCAGTAGTTATTGGGGATATTGGCTTTCCCCCGCTTAATGGTTTACCCCAATTAAGCTGGGGCAGGTGCAGGCTTAAAAGGGTGGCCATTTTGACTGTTACGGGGGGCCGTAGTAGACAGTGAAATGTTGATGGAGTGTTGACTGTGTTGCTACTGTTGAGAGAGCGAATAAATTGCCTTTTGTTGGCTTAATCCAAGTCTGCTGCCTCTTGTCTCCACTTCACCTGGTTGCCCTGATCCCTTTTGTTGGGAGGCCACATCGGTCGCCTCACACACTCATTAGGAAATGTGCTGAGTTCACACTGAGTCACATTTAACACGTTCACACATATTAATGTTGTTCAGATGCAGTTCAGCAGGTTATTGATTCATTTTTTACTCCTCTCCTCTGCGACTGCGACAAAAATCTCACTTTTTATTTCAAATGACAAAACCGATATGGCTAAATGTCTAATTTACATATATTATTGAGTATTTGTTCTTCCAAATGTGTTTTTGAAAGCAGCGAACACCCTCGAGCAAATCTCTGTGATTAAAGCTTGTTTATCTATAAAACACAACAGTTTATAATTCCCCTGAACACGAGTAAGGCCAAAATAAAAAGACAATTAAATATGTTCCCCCAGGTTTCCAAATAATTTACTGAAAACAAAGCTGCTACTTTTACATTTAATGTTCAGCTACATAAGGCCACGCGCAGGGTTCATTTAATAAAGCGAAACACTGAGAGCATCATTGTTTTACTGCATTTTTTGGATTGCCCCTGGCTGTTAGACAGGTTTCACTCAGACGCATCTCTGCATGGAAGGAAATAATCATCAGAGCCATGCGTGGGCCACTGTAGAGTTTTTAAACACCAACACAGGGTTGGTGCACAGGTGAGTTGGTGAATGGCTCTTGCTGCTAGAAAATCTGTTGCTTTTATGGAATTGAGAATAGTTATCATCAAACACTCATCGTTGTTGCAAAGTCTAAATACATCTATTTAGAAAGTTACTTAATATTTTAAGAAATTAATTCCAATTTGTGTGCATCTCATTGCAGAGTAAAAAGCTGGTGAATACGTTTTTGAAAAATGTCCTTGAACTCCACTGACGTGACATTGTGAAGATTAGGAAGAAAAGTTTGTGTAATTAATTTAAAGATCACATTCGGACAAACTCAAACATTAAAGAAAAAAAAAGGGAGAAAATGCTGTTCCCTGGCCTGGGATCCATCAATTTGTAATGCCTGAAAAAGCCTGCAAGTAATTCTCTGTGCTTGGATAGAAGTGTAAGAATAGTGAGCACACACACACACACACACACACACACATGCACACATGCACACATGCACACACGCACATATACTGCGGAGATTTCTGAGCAAGCAAGGTAATCATCACTTAAAGACATTATGAACATTTGCTGTCTCAGTAGAGCTTAACTTGGCTTGAAAATTGGACTTTTGTCAGAGTGCAGTGCCCGGCAGCAACAGCCGTGTCAACCAAATTAGATTTCACCCAAATGTCCATGTTTCACTCACTAGTTCAGTAGTCAAATAAGAAATTAAAAAAAAAAGTATTGTTCCGTATTTCGGAATATGATTTTGTTCCCCCTGGATAAATGGATAATTTAGATGTAAAACAACCTTTTCCTCAGAAAAAATGACATATCGGTCTCAAACACTATGTTAGATATTAAAGTAATAAAAGGCTAAAAATAGCTCTGTTTTCATCAAAATTCTCCTTCAATATTTTCATTCATGCTCCCCAAAGGATGACAGATTTCCATTCTGGATATCCTCTGAATTTCTTCTTACCTGCAACCCTGCCAACAAACTATCATCTGTACATGCAGGAGATTTTTTTTGGTCGTCAAAACTCAACCTGAAAACGGGAAACAGTAGTTTCTACTGTCAAAGTCTTGACAAATACAAAGAGATTTCACTGCACTGTGAAGCCCTGCTTCTACTAGACCAAAGCCTGTATTCCCATGTCCATGAGCAGTCCTCTTCTGGTACACATGAGCAGAGGTTGTTTAAAGGCATTTGTATAAAAGTCCAATGCGGTTGACTTGATGTCTCATACTGTACTGGGCTCATCATTCCTATGACAATTCATGCTTTCTATTAATAAAAAAAAAAATTTAAATATTGTAAATTTTTCACTCATCATATCCTAATGCTTGTTAACTTTCAGTTATGAGTAGCCAAACAGAAAACGTCCTTTTAACACATTCTTCAAGGGATCTTTGTTTTCCACAATTTAATTCAACGGAGCTGTATTCAAACTCAAGCCTGCTTCATTCTGGGTGTCAGAGCTCTGGAATATTTCTGCTTTCTATTTGAGGAAATAAATTAGAATATCAAACCGCTGCAGTACGTGCTGCTCAGACCCCAGCGGAGGCCTCGTGTTCAGGCCACCTGTTGTTTGTACCTTGGCGGCACCGGTTGCTCCGCTGTAATATGGTCATTACATTATTACATTATGCTAATGTGATGTACTTTGTTTCCCACTGCTGGGTTTGGCAGGTCAGTTGGCGGTGGGCACCTGTGAGATAGTGATGCTGAACAGAGACAGCAGCGTTCCTCGGAGGACCATCGCCAGGCAGACGGCCCGCTGCGCCTGCCGGAGAGGCCAGATCGCCGGCACCACCAGGGCCAGGCCGGCCTGCGTCGATGGTAAGTGGGTTGACCTTTCTGGCCCACGGGTGGGCAACTGCCCCTGTGATGGGAAAGATACAACAGGCTTTAATTGGATTGATTAAAAAAAACTATTGGCTAGAGAACATGTAGAAAATATGTTGGATAAATGAATCTCTCGCTCTTTAATATATCACTGTGGTCCCCTTGAGCATTAAAACACTAAGTATGTGTATGTGATGCAGAGTGGTAGAGGGGAATTAATCAATAATTAAATTCAAAAGTTATCCCATTTGCTTGAAATGTAATTATTAGTGCAGTATTCCCAACACATGCATGTATCTCTCACCTTTAGTAGTAAAGTAGTTTATTACTAAATAAACAGCAACATTATTGTTTGTATGGGGTCTATTGCATCCAGTCGTAGTTGTACAGTTGGGTATGTGAGTGGAAATTAAAAGATAATCTTTGCAAACGTATTTAGTTTGAGGCAAGATTTGACATTAATGTGCACAAAGTAAACACAGATTTCTACTTGTGGTTGTGTGGTAATTAGAACAATGATGAGAGAAACAACCATGAAGCTCTTGCTCTTCACATACAGTGCAACATTAGTCTGAGATTCTCAATAAGATGTGCACCGTGACATCATATAATGTAAAGATTTATGCAACATTTTGGGAAATACGCTTAGTCATTTTCATGCTGAGACTCGGATGAGGAGCTCATTACAACTCTGAGGTTTGTGCTGTATACACAAAGCCACTGGTAGCAGTCAGACAATATCCCCCAGTAAAGCTGGCCTGGCTGTACCCATCCTTCATGTGGATTCACTTCATTCTGCAATTCAGTCTGGAAACCAAGGAGCCAATTTCCCCTCAGTGAGAGCAGATGATGACAAAACACACACAAGGCGTTGTTCATAACTGTGGATCCAACATGGATCCATTTTTTTTTTTTAATGACCAACTGTGTGCACTAAACTGTGTAACCAGGTATTGGGTACGTCATAGGTTATGTTTGATATGATTGGCTATAAGCTGCAGACACATTTAAAAGACATTTATAATGGTTTTTATGAACCACACGCCCAGTAGGAATAAATAAACAGATGATTCTCACATCCAATATTAATGCACATTGACATGAGGTCTAGCTGCTACCTCTATTCATAGTCTTTATGCTAAGCTAAGCAAACCTGCTGCTCCATATTTAACAGACAGATATTACAGCGTGGGCTAGTTTATGTTTCAGTTATTTTCTCTGCGGCCTGGATTTGAAAGAACTTAGAGTTGTAGCGTGTTCCTGCAGTTTTCTGGGAGTTTGTTCCAGATTTGCGGGGAATAAAAAGCCTACATAAAGTTTCACCACACACCAGGGTACAATGTACAATGTGGGCCCACAGAAGGGCAGGCAGACCTGTAAAAAATAATAGTAATAAAAATAAGGTGGGTATTGGATGTGTTGAGTTCTTGAAATGTAGAAATATTCTTTTGAGGAAGTTTAACCGGTTAAAGAAGTGTCTTCTTGTGTTAAGAAACGCAAAAAAAAGCAAATAACACACTGATTTTTTTTTCTCTTTTTGTAAAATCATCAACACTTTTGTGTTACACACAACCAATATAGTCACAGAAGCATTTGTAGAGATAACTGGGATTTCTTTTTTTTTTTTTTAATAAATTATTAAGCATCCACATCATAAGGCAACCAGTTTGAAGTATTAGATCTCATTACAGATTAACCTACAACAGATAGAACACAGCAAACAGGCACTCATCACACACATGTCAGTCCCAGACGCAGTGGGAAGCAAATTTAATCCATGAAAACCAAGATCATGAATAAAACAAAGGAGAAATAAAATATTTAAATACAGCACAGAATAATGATTTATAATATAAACAGTGATAATGGCAAGTAGCCTAATGTGGAATCATTAACTCTGCTGCAACAGCATCTATAGACCTTTTTTCCTGGCAGACGTTTTGACATAACAGGAACATCATGAAAAATCATTGCAGGAAAAGCGCAGGTGAAACTATTAACATGAATGATAGATCCGTCCTGTTAACTGTCCCATTCTAGCGAGGCAAAATGCACATTATTAGGGCCCTGGCTCCGTCACGCCTGAATGGGATGTCATTGTTATTTATGTTATTAATTAAACATGTGCTTTTCCACCTGTCACATATTAAAATGTCACTTGTCAGGATGTTGTGAAAAGGGGTCTTTTGTAGCACAACACAGACAGATTACTCAAATCACAGTAGTGAACTCATCTGCAAGTGAAACCGATCTCACCATGAGGTCCATTTAGTCACGGTTCTGAAGCTATTGATATAAAGATACGATTCAAACTTCAAACTTCATAATCTGCACAGAGGTTTTCGTGGTAAGAGCTTCTTTATTCAGTCAGGCGTTCACCCAGCCAAGCAGGGAGCATCACCACAGATGCAAGATTAAAAAACTCAGTGTACTGTGGAAGAAAAAAGACAGGTTTACCTGGTGGTGATCGGCTTGATTAGTGCTGTGTGCACTCCTTTGGCAAGTACTTAGATTAGTACTTAGAAAGTTCCAGCTTTAAACATGTAAAGAGCAATTGAGAAAACGAGGTCCATTTAGTAACTGTACTTGGTGTAACATTGTGTCACATAGACAACTGATCATCTGCTGATTAGGATATTAATATATGTTATTATTATCAGTGATTATAATCATAACGACAAAGTGAAGTATATTGATGGAATAAATGATGAATGAAAGGTTGCCCATAATTGCTAGCGAGGCTCTGGCCCCCCAGGGTGCTGTAGCTGGTCCTTTTGATGGAGGTCAAAAGGTCGGAGTCAGCTGATCTGAGGTTTGCCAGGCAGGAGAAGTGTGAGATTATTAAGGGCTAAGGAAGATCATGAAATGGAGTCCAGGTTTTATATGCAGCCAGTGAGGGGGCTGTAGGCCTGGTGGTTCGGAGGAAACGGAACGCTGTTGCAATAGTCCAGGAGAACGTGATAAAATCAGTAACAGACAACGTCATCTGTCTCCTCTGGCTCTGGATAAATGTCAGGCTTCAGGAACAGAGCGCCACCCCACAAAACATGCTGAAAAGAGCTAAATGTGCGTGCTTCCTCCTCTCTCCTCTCTCGACTCGCAACTACCACTTTAATTCGGGTCTAACCAGGCAATCAATTCTTTTTTGATTGTTTTTCTCTTAACTCCCGTTGTAGTTCTCTCCTCCTCCTCCTCCTCCTCCTCTTCCCTCTCTTCCTCCTCCTCTGGCATGTTTAATAACTGCAGCTAAATAAAGAACCCGTTGTAATGAAGAATGTTCGGCGTAGATATGGTTTTATATTTGGGTGCCTGCTTATCTAGTAAGTAAGTGAAGTATGTGTTAGAATATGTTAGAGGAGCAGGAAGGTGGGTAGGGTGTGTGTGTGTGTGGGGGGGGGTGTCACAGTCCATCTGCGTTGCTGATTGGATTTTTACAATATCACAATCACATGAATCAGATGCACCATTAGTTCCGTCACACAATGACTCATGTTGGCCTTAATCTAATCGCCCTGACATGCGACACAGCTCCACCGCTGGTGTCGCGACGCTCACCACACTGCTTTTAACCACCTCTCCGTCTCCGCAGACTCTTCTCCATAACACTCCACGGATGCTAATTAACTTAGAGAGAACTATGATTACACCAGCAGGAAATTGATCATTACCGGCTTCGCGCCGCACCACACCCGATACTCCGTTAATAGCCGGAGCATTAAAGAAGAAACCTGTTGCTTTCTGGCTAAATCCAAGGGTCTTCGCCGACAGCTGGAATGGTGTCTATCATCAAAAGGCTTTAGAGTGGTATTTCTGGATATTGCAATGCTGTCACTGT
This sequence comes from Eupleurogrammus muticus, assembly GCA_036785175.1. Lineage (NCBI taxonomy): Eukaryota > Metazoa > Chordata > Actinopteri > Scombriformes > Trichiuridae > Eupleurogrammus > Eupleurogrammus muticus. The sequence continues at coordinate 18,947,909 of JAYKQN010000008.1, forward strand.
TCCTATATCCTCCTTGAGTTTCACTTCAGAGTATATCCAGTTACATTTGTTTTTGATGTAAATTCCCATAAATGCCCCTTTTTGCCCTTTCAAAACCAATTTACTGACTGACAAAAAAAAACATTCATTTGTATCTGTCTCACTGAGGCTTTGGAATATTGCAATTTTTACCACAGCTAGGGCTCACTGTCCTCTGGGTCAATTTAATATAACGCTCACATCATCCACGGCAGGACAGGAGCGCTGCCTGTTGGAGATATGTCTGGATAGAACAGTGACCTTTAATGACAGTGGAACCATCACTGACTGGTATAAGTGAGTAAACCCAGTTTGTGGCAAACTCTGTCTTCACTTTCAGCCATAATCTGTTTTTCAAAAACATGCTGTAAACCCAAAACCCGGTTCCCTTTCCATGTTTAACTTAGCCGAGTGTTTTTTTTCTTCCACCAACATCAACTTATTCTGACTATAAACCCACAAGCAAACAGTGTGGAAAGGCCTATTCCTTTGTTCCTGATTGTGAGAGACAAATGGAAAATCCAGGCATTAGGTACTGTCCCTGGCGCCTTCCATTGGCTGGAACAAAGGTCACTTTGTGTCATGACTTGTAAACCAAAATCCGGATCAATAAGATATATAATGAGCTGAAAAGGTGAGGCAGTAAGATGGGGCTGATCAGTCAAGTGCGACAGCTGCAGTATCAGCACCCTGGACAGCAATTCAAGCCATTAAGTAGATTCCAAGATGTGCGCATGCATACTATTATAACTTGACTTTTTTCCCTTTGTTAGTCTTAGCAATAGTGCTCCAATGTGACTTTAACAGTTAGCTCATAGTGTGTGTTTAATAGTATTAGTGTGTGCTGGAGATTTATGACACGGTAATGGATCTGGCTGTTCGTTTGCCAGCTTTTTCATCCATCACATGCGTTATGTCAGGTGGCGCCTACCTGGATTTTTAATGGAACTCACAGAAATGACACATTGTAATGCTGCGTTCAAGCCCGTTATAGTGATTGGCATGTTGGTGGCAGGGATAACGGTTCAGAGTTAAAAGTTTAATAAACATCCTCTGCTAAGAGGCAGGTTTGCATGGTGTGGAATTTATTGCACACACATAACATACACACATATCATTGGATTTTACATAGGTGCAAGTGCTGCATCTAACACCATGAACTGATCAACTACTAAACCCAAAATGTAAAAATACACTGTTTGATATCTGACCATTTGTGCCATTGCCCTTTAAGACTGCACTCAGACAACTGAGCAAAGAGAGAAGAAACTCTTCTGTCACAAACCAAAGCTCCTGTATTCCGAGGTTCTTTTCTGTTTCCTGCAATGGATAGAGACTCAAATCCAAGGCTTACCTCTGATCTGGGCTCTGGGGCATTTTCAAATTTACAATAATCTGCAGTTGGTGGCTTAAAGCAAACAATTGGACATATTTTGTTATCTCCCTCGCCATCCTGCTACTATTCGCACTTCCATAATGACACATCAACAAGCCAACCTAAGCCCTCGGGTGCATAAAATGTGCTGTATGCGAGTTACCTAAGGACGTTTTATTTTGGCTGATTGGCCCAGAAGGGAGCTGCACGGTTGGTGCAGTCTCCGTCAGTCCATATCTGTTATAATTCATTGAACAATTTCTCACTTTATGACAAGATATTTTTTTTTTCCCCGACAAGAGTAACTTCTTTTGTGAGTCCTTTGTCGGACACGTTTAAAGCTTTTTTTTTTCGCCCTCTTTTTCTGCTGCCGTGTGTCACCGTTGTGCAGGTTTAGCCTGTGCTCTGTATACAGGAGGATTATGTGCTTTTCCTTGCTCGTCTCCCTGCTCTCACTCTAATCTGCTCCCTGACTCTCTCCCTTTCTCTGCCTGGCCTGTTGTTGCCATGCCACCACACGGCACCGTAATCACACCAAGCTCGATGGCTGCCATAATAAGAGGCTGCAGGCTGCAGGGAGACCGTGTGTGTGCCGGCTGCCAGCTCCTGCATTCACACTCAGCCATGTGATTTAAGTGACAGTAAATGCACAAAAAGGGACACTGAGGAGAGACATGATAAAATGCATGAGGATATATATTGTATATAGAGAACCGGAGACTTTATTTATCTCAACTGCCTTTATTTAAAATTCTCCCCTGCTTTAACTGTTGTCCTGATAAATAATCTACATTTTCCTAGCACCAACACACAACATACTGACTTTCTGCTCTGACAATCTCTCCTCCAACAGAAATACTGATTATATTCACTAATTTCTCTTACCATATGCACCTAATTTAATCAGGTGGGTTAGTTTTGTGGTGTTTATAGTATGTATAAGTGTTTATGATTGTATGTGTGACAGGCCCGAGGAAGAATAGCTAATCCTTTTGCAGGTACTAATGGGGATCATACTAAACTGTGGTGTATACACAAATGACAATAAAAAAATCTTGATTTGATTGATTATATATATATATATATATATGATGAATAAATATCTAGTGAAAAACAGTTTTTACTTTTTGTTTGAAAGATATGCAGCAACCGTTGAGTTGCAAGAAGCTACTAGAAATAATTAGTGCCCATCCATTATGTTTTTAATGGACCTTCAGCCCAACACTGCATTTGGCTTCTCAAAATCCATTCAATATAGCCTCAATTATCGGAATCTGTAAACAACAGTAAGGCTAAAGAGATATTTTTTTTCAGATAAATGTGTTTTACTGCCCAAAACTGCAGCGAAGAGACAATTTAATTAGAAATATTGTCATTGTCAATATCTGGCGTTGAAAGTGCAGACAACAGTTTGTTTATTTTGCTTTTTGCCAATATGCAGGAAAGTCAAAGGGAAAAATAACGATGAAAGATTTTGTCAAAATTGCAGCATTACTAGCGAACTAACATCAAACCCGAAGATACATCATTTGAGTGTTATGTATTAGAATCAACTGTTAAAACGCTGCCAAATGTTTCCCACCATATCCAGCTATAGCACCCTGGCTTGATTCCACCTCGATTAACTATACTGATAAATTCTCTACAATCATCTGTTATCTCCAGAATGACAAAAACAAAGCCAGAATGAAAACAAGCTCAAATGAAAAAAAAAAAATGCAACAGAAAAAAAAAATCACAGTAATTCCCAGCAACAGCTTGCTCAACAAAGCACACAGTTTATCATGAAGTATGGAGTCATTTGTAGCCTGAGCTGTTGGCCGCCTTTAAAATGTGTTTAATGTTGGATTTTTCTGTTGTCATAACTAGAAACGCCGGACCGTCGGGCCTGTGGTCGCAGCCTGCGCAGTGGACAGCGGGCTGGAAATCTGGCCTCGACAAACTGTTCCATGATTGAGCTTAATTAACATCAGCCAGAGAGCCTGTTTGTGTGTTTCTGCGCCTCAGCTGTAGGCTAGTGAGTTAATGGCTGCGAAAAAAAAAACAAAAGCGGAGCAGCATCCCCATTACTGGAAAAGATTTAATTAAAAGCCCAAATTAATTGTCATTAATTTCACTTTGTGTTGTCCTATCAATGCAAATACCCATCTCTTGGCATCTTTCCTTTCTGCTTTCATGTGAGAAACTGTCTCTCTTTGTTTCTTCCACCTCATTTAAATACATTTTAAATGAGCTGCCAGTGTCTGTGTTAAAAATGAGATGCCATTTATTTTATACACATATATATATATGGTTGTAGGCGTAGTTTCATCAGTCTCACAGAGCGTCTGGGTGAGGAGACGGTGTTGAACCTCCTCCCCTGCTCCGAGCCCCGTCTGGCACTGCTGTGTCGTGGCGATCAGGACCGGTCCTGGCACCGCGAGCTGGGGACAGATGGTCTTACGTGGGACCTAGTGGGAGGGCCAGGGCCGGACCCCGGTGGGGGACCCAGGCCTGTGTCCGCAGCCCCTGGACTGCCGCCGTGACGCTGGGTGTCAGACAGACAGTCAAACAGACAGACAGCTGTTTCACCTCTGCTCCTCCTGCTGCTGCTTTGCACGCTGGCACCGTCGCTTACAGCAGAGCAAATCACAAAAGGCCCCAAATCATGTCCAAAATTGGCACAAATCACATACCTATCATAATGGAACCATAACGCCAGCCTAGCAGCAATTATTCTCAGCCATTTGCAGCAGATGAGTGATCCAGCAGCATGGGAAAGACACTCAACTGCTTAAAGTCCTGGATGCTATTGATGTGTGCGGCTGTTTGTGCCATATAAGCTTTTTAACGTATCTGTAATTGCGTGTGCCAGGAGATGGGACAGATAGGTTGGATGGATGTGGGGGGGGGTGAGCCAAACTGCAGCAACGCCCGTTTGGCCGCGGCCTGCGTTATTCATGACGCCGTTATTGATGAAGCCGTCACGGCGCCGCTGTCACCGCCCCCTGCCCCCGGCGTGACGGGACCCACCGACGCCGCGCGACACCGGGAAGCCATGAATTCATCATAGATCAAGTCACTCTGCCACGGGGCGGGATTGAAAAAAAAAAAGCAACAAGGGCGAGCTATCGAGTGTCCGGATACTGTGGCGGCGGCTGAAAAACGCATTTATTTCCCGCCATCCTGGTCGCGTTGATGCGCTCGGCGGTTAGTCAGCACTCCCCGCCGCTTTGCCAGCTCAGCTCTTATTCCGTGGCCTGGAAATTGAGTTTTTGCCGGCCCTGTAACGTACTCAAAACTACATCTGCAACAGACTGATAAATCTACGCTTTGTTGTGCCTGACGGATGGCTGTGAAAACACAAATTCACCACAGCGTGTTGCTGTGTCAGGAGGAAGGTCACTTTAGATTTTACCCCGCGCAACAAGTAATCTCTGCCCGGGGTGAGGCCGCGATGACCATTTCTGTCACACGATCCAGCTGTGAGGCTTTAATATTTTCTCAAACTCATTGGGTTCAGTAAAATGCTGAGTTTGTGGACGGTCTGGTCCCGCCGCTGCGTCCCCTAACCGTCTGTCTACGCTGTGAAGACACACTAAGAAAACACCACTCCTCCTCCTCTGATGTGTCAACAATATCTATTATTTGCCGAGGGGGGGATGGGTTTATATTTCTAGAGAGCGGTAATTGTGTGCGTGTGTGGTTACATATATGAGGGTGCCGCTCAGCCGGCTTGATAAATATCACAGGATGACAGATCTTTATTTCGGAGCGGCAGTCGGGGTCTGACACATCCAAAGACCAATTTCAGACTGTTACAAGGCCCGGACCAGGAATACCTCACATCCAAATGTCACCGGGTCTCCCTTTTCCCCGCACCTCGTCCCTCTGCCTCTCTGTTCCCGCCCTCAGCTCTCCCGCGGACATTCTATGAATTGTAGTTCCTCTCTTTCAATTTGCCGACCGTGTTACCTCGTTCCACAATGCGCTGCCCTGGGGGATCGTGGGTAGGCGGGAGCAGCCGCCCCGGCCAGGTCCGCAGAGGGCCGATAACCTTTCGGTGTTGCTTTAGCACGCTGTGTAAAGAACAATCAGTGCTTATCAGCGTCGACTACAGGCGAATGCTAATTCAATGTCATGCAGAGACTGCAGAGGGGAATGAATGAGAGCACTCAGGCCGTCTGACGGCCACAGCAGACACACAACTTCAGGACAGGAGTTTATGGGATTTGTATTGCCCTTCTGCACTGAAAAAAATACTTAAAATACTTAAATTGAAAACTTAATTGAACTATTTCAATTTGTAAACGAATTAGGTTCATTGAGTTTAAATGAATGAGTTGGACTAATACTAATTGAAACTCTTTTTATAGCATAATCTGCAATCAACTCTTTCTTATATTTCTCTTCTGTGAATTCATGCTCTATCAGTATATGTGATCTGTGATAAGTAACAGACTACAAGATAAAATAATATTGTCGATATTACAATTAAACTTGACATTTTGCATAAAATCATTTCTAAATAATTACCATTACAATTTTTTATTGCACAATTCAAGGAAGTGAGTAGCCCAAACTGCTCTGTGTTACTGAAACAACTGTATGAAATAAAACACTCAATTTAAGTCACTATTAATATGAATGGATGTATCAGGCCCATTTGGCACCAACGACCTCAGCAGCCACAACAACTTGCTCCTTACAGCGAGCTCCTGCTGCAGCAGTAACTCCACGATCATTTCAGAGCAGATATTTTGAAACATTTTGAGAGCAGGAATTAAGTATGTGCATAAATTTGAATATTGGGGTCCATGTGGGAACTGGCCTGGACCTGAACCTGAAATAGAAATCTGCATTGGCCACATGCTCACATCTTATCAGTAGAATATAAGATCTACAACTTACAGTGTAACGCTCCCTTTCATTTATCACAAGAAACTGTAATATGCAGTATTTTGTGTAACATAAAAACATGATAATCTTGATGTTAGTTGGATGGTTGATTATGATTCTGCTTCATCAGGGGTCAACAAAGTCAGGAGAATCTTGAACTTTGCAGATCTGGAGCCTCAATCATCATTATCTTCCTGTTTTGTGAGTGAGCACCGGGAGGAGGATTATTTTTGTCACTTGTTTTCATCCTCAGTGTGTTTATGGGTTTAAAAAAAAACCATGCACACATCCAAGTCCTGTTCACCTCGCCCCACAGCCAAGAGAGAATGGACAGAGAATGGAGAGAGTGAACACTTGGTAGTAATTGTAAGCTATACGCAATCACACGGTAAAGCCTTTTTTTTAACAAATGTTTAAAAATGTGAGGCGTAATAAAAAAAAGTAATTTAAATCATATATTAAACAACTAGTAGAACTGAAGAAAACTAAATAACCTTGTCATCCCTCAAATGTGCTTGAGTTTGCATTTATTCTATTCTTTCCTAAGAACAAATCTCAGAAGAAAACATTAGTGAATGTCAGAATCTTCTGTTTCTTCCTAAGAGCAGTTGTGGAATGAGGCCCAGTGAACCGTGCACATTCTTGCTGTTCCTGTTGTGTAACTCCATTCACTGTTGCACAAAGAGATGGCCACGATTTGTATAATGTAAAAGACATAATGTCTGACCATGACGCTGAAAGTAAAGGCAGCATAAGGCCACGTGAGAACAGCACCTTTTTGCTCTTTTGTCCACTGAGTGTAAAGTTTAATTTATAAGCATGCTGTGGCTTCAAGGTGAAGCATCTCAACAATATTTTGCACTAAAATGGTTCAAATGACTTTTCACCTGGAACATTTTACCTAGAATTACCTAGAAAAACACTTTCAGGGGAATATTAATCGTAACAAAATGTCAAAAGGAAGAAGCTGTCTCTCTATGCAGCTGAATTGAAAGCTAGCAAATAGTTTGAGAGTAATTTATGGAGCGGCAGCTGGTCTGTAAAGGTTACTACCACAGGCAATTCAGACATGGTAGTTCAACAAGAACCTAATTAAAATACTGCAGACTTGTAGACACATAAATCTACAGCATGAAGATGCTTTCCTGTCTGGTGACCATAAAAACGACAGTTATACAGTTCTCTTTCCAGAGAATAAAGGTGACATTCTGACATCTCTCTCAGGGTCTGTGGCGGTGTCTGTCTAGTCTGACTCTTTGCCCTCTCTCCGTCTCTCGCCCCCCCCAGCACGGATCGTGAGGAGCCGCCAGTGGTGCGAGATGGCTCCCTGCCTGGAGGGGGAGGTCTGCAGCCTCCTGTACAACCGATCCGGCTGGACCTGCACCAGGGGCAGCGGCCGCATCAAGACCGTCACGGTAATTTCACCAGACATGACATTAATGTATGCCGCATGCACTTAACAGCATCGCATGTAGGTTGTCAGTGTGGGCCACCCCCCCCCCCCCCCCCACCACCACTTAACAGCATCACATGTAGGTTGTCAGCGTGAAGTCTGTTGCACATGGTGATTATTATGGCTCTGCTGGTCGGGCACACGGCAAAGAATAAACCACTGAATATATGTGGGACCATTTCAATCATTTATTTTATCAATGTGGGGGCAATTACAAGATACTATGGGTAGATCAATAGTAATAGCACCGCATCATAAAATGTGGCACCTGTAAACACAAAGTGCAGAGCAAATTTATAAAAGAGAAAAGTGACAATTTGATAGAATGTAAATATTCAAGTATATTAATTTAATGTAAAATAGTAAAATGCTCATCTGAAAGGCTGTCAAATAAATGTGATGGAGTAAGAAAGTAAATATTTCCCTCTGAAATGTGCTGGCATTACATGGAAATGCTCAAATAAAGTAAAAGAGGCACCAAATAAAACTCAACTAAAGTACCTGACTAAATGCACATTTCACGAGTGTGAGCGGCAGCACCGTTTCAGTCAAACGGCAGCTTCAAGGTTTCAAAGGCTTCATTAATGCTGAATCACAAAGGCCAAATACAAATATTGCACTGCTCTGAGCATTTCCTTCTATTACAAATCCAATGTTCTGCTGTGAAAAACAATAAGAACTGTAGACACAGTATAAAAACAAAGCAGATGGATTAGCTCTGCACTGTCCAGATCACATTACATTAAGAGACAGTCTTAGTCATCTTAGTTCCCTGCCTCTATCACGAACGGACATTTTTTCCGGTAAAATATTGTCATCTCTTTTTATCTCTTCATGGATTATATAAGTTATGCTTATTTTTGCATTCTTGTTTTTACTTGTGGTGTGTGTATTCATGGACCCAACCACTAACTGCAGCAGTAAAACAAAAATAACCCGATTTTGTTTTTTTGCATTTGCAAAGAACGAGGCAGGATAATAATGGAATCCAAGATAAGTTAACTGGTCCTGAGTTTAAATTACAGTTAAGCTCCATCTGCTTTTACAGATTTACACATTCAGAATGGGACAACAAGAAAAGAGGTAACTGTATGCTGTAAATCTGGTTTCCTACAGGAATTAACAATAAATTACTTTCAAAATTGAATCCGTATCTAAAGAATTCACCAGGAGGATTTATAACACTTTTGAAATGTATATGTTTTGCTTAGTTTTAGGAGAAACTACTGGAACTAATGTTAATTTGGTTCGGATGAACTTTAAGTCATTAATCAGCATCTGTCTTGTTAGACAGAATTAAATTTAGAATTGTTTTGTTCTCCAATGTACAAATAATGTTATTGAATCCACTTATTGCAACATTAATGCAAAAATCACTTGTTCTGTTAAAAGCAGAAATGTTTTTGAATGTATTACTGAGGTTGAAAAACTGCTTAAGGTCACAGAAGAAAAATGGGAAAAAAAAGAATAAAATAGAGAATCTTGTTTACATGCTTTCTTGGATGCAAAAAATATCTCAGGTTACAGATCCATAACTGACCAAATATTTCTGTCCATGCCTTCTGTATTTAGAAGTATTTATCTTTCGAAGAATGTTGTAACCTGAAGTGGAGTAAGATGGTGTTTGTATAACATTCACCAATATAAAAGAGCTGCTGATAATGGCTGGTTTCAGTGAGAGGAAGTTGAGATGTTGACCGAACAATCAAGCAATAATCAGAGCTGCTTAATCAAATAATACAATTTAAATATACAATTATCTGCTCTCTGCTAACTAATTGGCTCAGACAAGATGTGTAAATGATTCTTTTATGACTGAAGTGTATTGCTGATAAGAATCAGCAAAAATCAGACTCTGACCTCTTCCTGACTTTGAGAGTATGTAAATGAACACAAAGCGTGTTAAATTTTTAAAAACCTTCAATATGGTGTCATCTGGTCTTGTGTCGTTTCCCCTCTCTGTGCAACACGCGTCCAACGCTCCAGAACTGCCAATGCTGCAGTGCTGGCTCCGGCTTCGCTCTGTGACCAACTCTTTTCGGATTCAGCAGTGAAATGAAAACACGGCAAGCACAGAGCCACGTTGCCGCTTGCTAATTTATACACCTTATACTGTATCATTATTCAAGAAGCTGCATTGTGAAGTAGTTCTGAAGCCAAGAGAGAGAAAAGGACCAGTTTTCCCTGTAATGGTGACTTCACGTTGAACAAAAGCCACTCTCCAGGAGCTATCGCTTGCTTATTTTATAACTGAGTCGCCATGGATACACTGTTGCTGTGTAATTCACGGTACAGTATCTCAATAACTCAGAGCTTAATGGAAATGAAGGAGAACTTGGTTCTTTCTGTGCCAGACAGGCTCGTTTCCTCACCAGGCAACCGAGAGAGATAATTATACTGCTTCACACTCCAAGCCGCCATGTGTGTTGATCCTGGCTCCACTGCTACTTTTTGTATGTATTCATACACTGGTCACACATTCATCTTTATTGGATTTTGCTTTTTGGTATTGTTACAATGCTGGAAACTGTCTATGACGCTGTGTGTTAGGTATATGGAAATTTCAAATTGAAGCGAGAAAAAGTTAAATATGGCAGAGCAATGTCAGTGATGGCTCCAAGACAGACATTCAAAATTGCCACATTCTTTCATGAAACACTAAGCTAATATGATCTGAAATTCTAAATCCAGAACTTTAGAAGTGTGCTGGTGGTCACCTCCACTTCAATACTTTCATTTGGGATGTATACTGAGCACAGATGTGTGGTTGGTGGTTGCAGCTGTGAAATCCCACGGCTGAACCACGGCTCGCAATAAGTGAATAATATTTTAATAAAATGTAGGTAGGTGGCGGACATTAATTGAAATAAATCAGTATCCTTTAGCTCATCCAGCAGTCATTTTCATTGCTAATGGGAGTATTATAACAAAGTATTTTTCATGCATGCATATATATATATATATATATATATATATGGGTATATTTCTTTCAGCATGAAAAATACAATGTGTGGCTGCAGTGTGTGACCAAACACACAAAAGAGGTAATAAACCAAAAATCTCTGATGGCTGGCAGGCACAGTATCGCAAATTGGTCAAAAAATATTGGTGCGGATGGATGTCAGGCGGATGATGTGTTTTGTGATGCAGTTGTGGATGAAATAATAGGCCATCCGCGCATCTCTAATACCGAGTCACATCAATTTAAAATTCAGCAGCAGCTTGACCTCAGGTGTCCTTTCACTCTCTATAAATTTTGCTGTGAACAGTTTATCGTGAAAAGCATTTGATCAAAGAAAAAAGTATGAAACCCCTCCAGGATGAGGGCAAACTGTCTGGTAAGTAAGAAAATATTATTTTATTGAACCGACTCTTTAGATGTGATTTAAAAGAACCAAAGGATTAGTCAGCAACAAGTGGGCACCTACTAATATTTGTTCCTTAATTTATTGAGTCCGTATTTTAACAAAATAAAAACTCCTACGTTCCCAGTCACACATGTATCAGGACATGTAGTCATAATTTTCTTGTGTTGTGCCCCTGGTCTAATGGAACAATGTGATAGTTTGCTCCTATTCACCCACTCCAAAAGAAGAACAGCAGCAGCAGCAATAAAGTCGATTTCAGTTGCAAGTTTTATTTTTCTTCAGAGGAAGCAAATCCCAACACACAACAAAACAAAAGTAACCATTTAGCCTCAGGCTTAACTTAAGGAGAAACAGAAATGTAAATCAATGACAAAAACTGACCTAATCTATTGTGCAAAGCAGGAGAAAACATGTTCAACAGAAGAAGGTGTTTCCTCCAACCACTTGCTTCATGTACTACAGAGAACTAAATTATAAAGTAGAGGTATTAATAACACAACACGAGCTTGAGTAACAAAATACCATGCACTCTGTGTTGGGAAGGGCAGACAATCACTGATTAAGAATTCCAATCAGTGACAATGCAAATATATTTAATTAAAAAAATTCAGGTACGTTCACAGCAAATAATTCTAATTCACTGTCAAGTCAATTATCAGTGTTTATGCATTTGAAGGCTTCCAGTTTCTGCATCACACTTGTACAAGTTAAATATTGAACCAAAATTGGCTCCAGTTTAGAGGATGTGGACTTTATTGGGAGTAAGACTGGGTTGTATCCAGTATATATATATATATTTTTATACTTTAAATAACATAGCGACATTAGCAATTCATAGCACGACAGTCTCGTAAAAACGGTGACATTACTTATATTTTTATTGGAACGTTAACTCTTAGTGACAGTATGTGCACACTTATGGAGCTGTTGATATTCCAGGTAGCAGGACGTCTGATTATAATGAAGGGAATGGAACTCAACAGCGTTACCAAGATGGACAGATTGAAAATGATTGATGTTAGTTAGTTGACAAAGTATCATCTCAGATTATGAGTCAACATGCTGGGTGTCAATTGAACAGTTTCGGTTTTGGTGCAGTTTATCCCTAAAAGAATTAAGTTATTAGTTTTCATATTGGCTAGTCCTAATTGTATGTCTTAATAATGCTATTTAGTAGTAAGACTTTATGACCTTTTTGTTAAATAAATAATGTTAAGTACACTAAAAGAGGATGACAAATGTAATTTTCCACCATTGTGTGATGATGTTATTAAAACTGGTTAAACAGCAGCAAGACAGATATCTGCCTGAGGTGTGATAAAAACAAAAGAGAGATAGAGTGATGAAAAGAAGAAGTGGAGGGATGTATTGTAACTTATAGAGACAGCGAAACAGCACGATACAGCATGTCGATATCAGCAAGAGATGACAAGATGTGCAGAGCAGGGAGGAGTGCTGTCCTCATCGTCAGGTACACGGGGGCAAAGGTCAACATGTGACTGGGTCTGTTGATTTTCACTCTCTCTCTCTCCCTTTTTATCTCTCTTCATCTCTCCTCCTCCTCCGTCCAGCAGCCCTGGGCAGCTACGGCAGATTTCACGCACGCATTGCCACCATGCTGTAATCTTCCCTGACAGCACACTTAGGTTAGTGTTTTGCTTTTACATTTCCAAAAGTGCCTGCATATTCCCAATTAGCTGTTGCTAAGGAGAGTTTCACCAGATCACCTGATCACAAGTGAAGTAGTCATGCTGCTGGTGGTTTTTTTGTTGTTGTTTTTTTTGAGGGGGCAGGGAGGGGGAGGATTTGGCAGCAGAAGAGAGGCAGTATCCAAAGGTATTTGTTGCAAGACTCGAAATTGGAGGAAAGCAAATTCAGGAAGATAAATGAAAATGAGAAATCTATAAAGAGGATTGATCAGGATAGAGCATGGGGGGGAGAGAGAGACGGGAGCGGGATAGAGTGCCAGGCTGCTACTCGGCTGCCGGCCAAGCTCCGACTGTCCACATCTGTGAGAAAGAGACCGCGTGGAGGGTGGGTTTTTAATCGTGAGTGGATCTGTCTCCACGTAGGACATAATCAAATTACACCCTAGCATTGGATGTGACTGTGTGTTTCTGAAAGCTGATAATGGCTGCACTCATTATTCACGCCGTGCTGTGCGGGCTTCACGTAGGTGGAGTTAGCCGTTAATAATAAAATAAAAAAAAAAAATAAAGCAACAAATATACCTCGTGGTGGCAGATCATGTTCTTCACAACAACCACAGGCAAGTGGAAAATCTTGCATCTAATAAAACACATTATGCTGGTAATATCAAACAGATTTACTTGGAAGCATGCTCCAGTGAAATTAACAGCAACATATACTAAAAGCATCATGGCGGTTTTAAACAAAAGAAAACACAAGATTTGATGTTGAAAACATAAATATCTCCTAACCTCAATACTGATCATGTGATTTACAAAAGTCTAAGAAATAAACTCACTGAATAACACAAAGCAAAAGCCTTTTATTAATGACAATGTGTAGTGTTTGTGAGGTAAGTGTGTAGGTGTGGTTTGTTCGAGGTTTGCCGGTAAACAGGACGGTGTCAGTAAGGACAAAGGAAAGAAAATGAGGAGACATATTCTCTTCTCTGGATTGTAATGTTCCTTAATGCAGCATTTTCTGTTATTGACTCAATACTCAAGTGTATCGGAAACTGGATCACTAGCCAAAAATGCTAGCAAGGAATGTACATGTCACTCCTGGTAGCCTGAGAAGACGTGTATTAAATAATGAGCACCAATTAAGGCCCAAGCCTCCTATTCATATAGGCCACAGTGTATTGCTTTCGAACCACTTAAACAACAAATCATATAGTCAATTCTAAACTGGAAATTAAATGCTACATGCATGACAGATGATGCCTTAATGGCACATGAATTTACCTTTATTAAGGACTTTGATTCTACAACTATAAATAATAACACAGGAGCTTGGAAATCACCAGATTTCTTTTGTATCCAAAAGGTCAATGAAGCTAAATTGGAGAAGTTATTATAAAAGTATCAAATCCGAAGGCACTGGTGCAAATAGAAAAACATCTCCATATCGATAAACTGGGAATACCTCATCTATTTATCGATTAGGACCAGACAATTCCCTAAAAAAAGCACTTACACCAGTCATCATAGAAAGGGTTTATAATCTGATAGGCATTTCTATTCTTCCTGTTCTGTCAAAGGTACTTTAATAGGTTGTGGCATCACAGGAAAGTTTAAGTCATCCAATTGAAACAACAGAATGGGTATTCCCCAAGGTTCAAGCCTGGGTCCTCTGCATTTCAGCCTGTTTAAATGTCCCGCCTACAAGTTGCCCTGAGGTCATCTACCAACTTTATGCAGTTGTATATCTAACATAACTGCATATTTGGATGATATCTTTCAGCACCTGTAACATAGTCCTCTTCAAAGTCATCATCAAATAATGAACAAAAAAAACATGCCCATTAGCATCGCTGTCACATACTGCACAGATACAATATTCTCTGAGAGCTCTGCTCATTTCTGTTTTCCTCAAATTAATTTTCAGCTCTATCAACAGTGTCTGTGATATCTTCCCAGATCACAATGTCAACACAGTAACAGAGTAACTCGGAGCGTCGTGAGTGGAAACTGCAAAATACCACATTGGAACATGTTACTAACTGAAATCCAATTAATTTCAGATATTAAATCTTTTACAATAATAAGTGCTTGCTAAAAGCAAATCACCCATTTTTTGTGGTAATTGTACTCTGATGTATTGTGCTTTAATGATAATGAAAGCTGTATTCTCTAATTACACATGTAAAGCTCATCTAGGGACAAGATTTGAAATTAGCAATCCGCCGTGTATTTTTTTGTCCTTCTATATCTGTCGTGTATTGTGGTTTTATGATAATGAAAGCTGTATATTTTAATTACACTGTACATGTAAAGCCTGACTAGGGACAAGAGTTGAACATCAACAATAGCATTAAACTCTCTTTATTAAAACTATGCTAATTATCAAATTATATTTAATAAATAAAATAAATAAAAATTACATAAAAAAGAGAGTAAATTAATTATCTATATGGCTGTAAACACACTTAAGGTTCAAGTGGCAGTCTAATTAACGTTCACAATTCTTTTTCTGTTACATTCTGAAAATGATAGAGGATATGAAATGTTGATTGAATGTATCTTGCTCATTGAAAGAACAGGCACAGCCCACTTTTACGAACTGAGTTTTCTCAAGGTTGTAATAATCAAACATAGTCCATTTGATAACATTGTGATTAATCATAGGTGTTAAATTGTTGAATTATGAAAAGAAAAAACAACATGACAAAAAAAGAGAGTAATCTGAATATTTATTGCAAACTTGGGTGGAAAATGAAAAACATTGATAAAACACCAACATCAACTTGATATATTGATGAGGTGATAGACCAGACTAACACACACACACACACACACACACACACACACACACACACACACACACACACACACACACACACACACACACACACACACACACTGATGTATTTTGCTTTTTCTAAAAAAAACAGCCCTCTCTGCCACCCGCCCCCTTGTGTGTCTGTGTGTGTGTGTGTGTGTGTGTGTGTGTGTGTGTGTGCGTGCGTGCGTCTCTTACGGTGGCACTGCAGGGTCACACACTCCAGCCTAACCTGCTAATGGAGTTTGCATATGCAGCCCGCTCTCCACTGCCAGCCAGCCATTAATATGAATCACTCTCTGGAGGCCCCCCCAAACAAGCCGGCAATTTGTCTTCACTAGTGAGCTGTTGAAAGGTCTACATATGATTTTCTCCGAGGTGGAGAGAATTCAGGAGGGCTGGGGCAGCAGTGTTATGAGGTCGGTTTCATACACTTGACAAGGGGGGTGTGGATGTGAATTGCTAGGCCACGCAGGAGTACAGTTGTGTGGACCTGTGTGAGTGCGTGATGGGTGGGTATGGCCGTCAGGTGGAAGGTTCACGCGACAGAGAGCCGAACAGAAATTTTTCCGTCATTCAGGTAAACAAGAGGGTTCTGAGATTGCATCACTGGCTCCCCGCCTGGTGAGAGCAAGACTGAGGAGTTCTATTATCAGGATTTGGTTATCGAGTGATGGCTTCAAATTGAAATCAGAAATGCTACTTTAGTGCAGGATAAGATAAGACTATTTCCCTCCCTCCACAAATAACATCTTCAGGACACAAATGTTGCTTTCACAGGCTAGAGGGTGTTTAAAATCTGAGCTGTGAGTAAGTGAAACCCTGATTTGATTAGACTGTGGTTTTCATCCTGCAGACACTACTCAACAGCAGCTTCGGAGAGGCGGAAGAATCTTGCTTCACCCACACAACAAATGCCACTGCTGGCCTGAACAGTTGCAGTTGGGCATTTTTTTGCAATGAAAAGTGAACAGCAGACACTCATACACACAAGCACAGACACACACACACTGCACGACCCAGTACTGTAGGTCAGAAAGGCTTGCATCATGGTTTTTAGCATTTTCTTTTTTCTGCTCTGGTGGTCCTCCTCCAGCTATGTGCTCTTTGTTCCAGCTTCAGCCTGGGTGAAGTGTGTGTGTGTGTGTGTGTGTGTGTAGTCTTTGTTGCTGTAAACATGAAGACATCATACCCCAGTTAACTCTACAGGCTTTTTGAAAAGATACTATGTGACACACACATTCCGATATGTCTGAGGACCATAAAATAAAATGTGTAACTTCATAGGGAATACGGGGGGGAAACAAAACAGGTGCTTGAATAGAAAACATCACAAATGCAATGCAGAGTGGAAATGGGATTCATGTGGCTGCATCAAAATGAATTGTCCCTGTCCAGTTATGAAGGAGTTATCGTGTAATTGTCTCACCTCTTTCGTAAGAGGTGGGAAAATTACATAACGTGGTTCAGCGGTGTCGTTATGCAACGCTTCCTAACATCCTGGTTATAAAGGCTTCAATGTCTAAAACAAACGACCAGGCAGCCGAGTAGTCATGTGTCGCCATGGTCACTGCTGTGCTGGCAACCCATCTGACCAGAGACAGACTTCTAATGAGCTCGCTCCTCAAAGGCTGAGCGGAGCGCTCACAGGCGCAGTCACGACCACGGCTGCTTGTGTGCCGATCCGAAATGGAAATGTTGATTATTCCGTGAGGTCGGAGACTTGTGGCGGAGATGACAGATATTCTGGTTGCTACCATTATTATAAAAGGATGGAAAATGATGTGATGTCCAAGGAAAAAAAAAATAAACAGAAAGCAAGTTTCAAATAGAGTCTCAGAGGCCCTGTCAAACATCTCTTACCTTGTCATCTATCTCTGACGGTGACTTCTTTTTTCCAAACAGCTATATTGTGGCAATTTCTCTTTTCCTGTAACTGCAATTTCATTTTGACTACTTTCCAACTACTCCAAAGGCAGGGGGCATCATCTCAGCCCTACTACTCTTTGCTATTAAAGGACAATGGCTGGTGATGTTCTATATTTTTCTCATTGTCAACACATAAAATGAAGTGACCGAAAGCAACAGTGAATTGATCTTATTGAAGCCTGATTGCCTGGAGCCTATTTCTCTTTGTCATATACACCACTTACATCTGGTACGCAAACACACGGAGGAGGAAATGATATTGGGTCGTACTATGATGAGTACAAATCTCTTCTGTATATCTAGAACAAATCTGCCTTATAATCCAGCACCCCCTGCATATTTAGATAACGCTTTACAATAGCCATAATCTATAAAACCACTAATAGAGTGTTTAATACGCTTTATCTGTGTCATGCCAAATAATTATTCAACTGTTCTATAAACATCATTTGGATGGTCATTTATACATTACATTATTTAACTAGACTGTTAATATTTTGTCATTGGTGGGTGTAATCAGTTGTCACTTTGTAAAAGTTATCCAGATAATATTGATAGACCGTTTATAAGCCATTTTTTTTAACCATTAACAAACAATTAATTATTAACTAGTTTAAGTCTAATAAATTATATACTACTCCATTTCAAATGAAGGTTAGTATAAAGTTATACTGATAAATCAACAAATCCTCACATCAGAAATTATTTTAATAATTTTGTTTAATTCAGGCTGAATATACGTTGTGTCAGAACTTGTTCTCGGTAAATTTCCTGTATTTTATAAAGTGCATTTCTAGTCTTTTCGACTACTCAAAGCGCACTACCTTCACCCATTCACACACTGATGGCAGTGCCACCTGCACATCAGGAAACTACTCATTCACAAATTGGGGTTAAGCAACTTGCCCAAGGACACAACGATATGCAACTCGGAGTAGCAGGGAAGCTTGTTGCTTCCTGGCTGCTGCTGCAGCAGCAGAAGTTCAGACCAGATGCAGCAGTAGTCAACCAGAAAGGCAGCGGCGTCTCTGCTGTGCTGATCATTATCAGAAAAGCTGCTCCGTCCCAGAGAACAATGCTGCTACAGTGCATGATATTTAAAGCTCTACTCTACTCACTCGTATGCATTGCCACACGGCATTAAGAAACAACTTGTTGGAGCTGTGCTGATGATGACACAGAGATTACCTCACGGTCGATGCTGGAAGAAATATTTTAAAAAGAACAGATTCAGCTGAAATCCTGAATGCTGCAGGGGGCACTCGGTCAAATCATCAAACAATCTTTCATGTGTGACTGCAGTTCCATTCATGTGCCATTTTATTCTTGATTCAACCAAAGAGTTGTCTGAGCAAATCATTTTCAAGGGGTCCTCATATGCTATTCTTTCGTGCTTTTTTTTTTTTTATTAATTTGCCGGTTGTGTTTGCGTAACTTTGACCCTAACGTTTACATAATTTCACAATATGTTATGTTTCTTTTGTTCTTCCTGTATCTGTTCATGAAAGACTTATTAATATTCCCACTGAAGTGCCATCTTTAGATGGTGAAAATCTCTTTCATTTGTTGCTGCAGCGCTGTGACAAGCTAAATTAATTCATCCTAAATAAAATGCATAACGAGAGAAGTTAAGTAGGTTGTTGCTTGAACAGTAACTCCTTGTACTGAAGGATACGGTACAGCCAGATGTGCCCAGAGTAAAGGGCTGATATAAATGGTCTTGTTTTCATACGATGGGAAAGCGTTAGCGAGGAAATCAGGACTGGGGGTCATTAGAGAAATGTTTGCATCTTCAATATTCATTGAAAAACCAGGCCATAGCGTTTTTCAAATATTAGATATGCACGCTGTGCAACGTGTCCTTCAGTGCTCTGCCGGCTTTGAGTCTCATTTGCAGTTGAAATTATTAAATTCCGCGTACCAGCGAGTAAAATTCCAACAATCGTGCACAGCTAATAGAATCTATTTCAGTCATCTTGGTTCCAGAATGGCAAGGTTTGCTTTTACTGAAATTGTTTTTGTGTGTACCAAGAGAAATGCAAATTAGCGAATAACTGACACGACTATTTTATAACATTGGTAATCTGATGTCTTATAAGCACCACCGGCCTTTCACTTATTATAACTTTAGACAACAGAACATGGCCAGTGTTTATTTCTGAGGTTTTACTGGCTCGACTCCAGGGTTTCATATGCATTCCTGTTGGTGAGCTGACAGTCCTCCTGTCATATTGTATCAGACAGCCTCTCTCTGCAGCTGCAGGCCTGTAGCCAGGCAGCGTTGCCTCTGGATGTACATTTATGAAATGACTAATGCTCACACAGCACACGTGTCCCTGCCAAACATACACAGAGTTTACGCTCAGTAAGCAAATGTATTCTTTATTCCCGTTTCATTTACACATCTTTTATTTATCAAGCGGAAAAGAAAAATGCACTCCTTTGGTTTCTCCTCATCTGTTTGTCGGATGCCGGGGCTTGATCATCAGTCTCGGGGAGATAGTGTGTGGAGCCATGCAGAAAATACTGTATATTGAAATCGGGTAGATTGACAGAGAGCTATATATTGTAGATTGATAGAGATGTTCAGAGAGGAGGGTGCGCCCACCTTTTCCAGCCCCTTTTTCATTTGAGTTGCTGAAGGTGTTGTGTGGGGACATACTTTTACTGCAGGAGGCTCCATGATTTCATTTGCAAGTTAGCTTTGTGTTCACGCACAGAACCGAGAAAAGCAACATGTTGTGTCTGTGTGGTTTCTTTTTTATATCATCTAGCTCTACTATTGTCTTTTAAAAGAGTGCTTCTTCCAGTTAGCATTCACTGGGCGCTCTCCTGTTTGAAGTTCTGTCATTACCGGGCTTTGAACTGTCATTTTGCGTTTTACCCTGCATCGGCTCGTCTCCAGGGCTTTGTCTGGTGTGAAACTGTCAGAGCCATAGGCCAAGTTTCAACACAGGCTTTTTCATAATACATAATGCAGAGAGCCTGTCTACGGACTGGACACATTAAAGCATGCTCAGCAACTCCCTGTTTATTTGTTTTTTTTTATATTAGTGCCCTTTGGATCTTTTGTTCATGCATTTTTAATAAATTGTTCAGAGGTGCAGGCAATTACGTACAGTTTTAGATGTTTGTACATTTTACGCTACTTTCAAAGGGACATTGTCACTTCTCTCCTCATGTGAAGGCTGTAATTAGTACTAATTACTTTGCAGATTAAGATTTTATAGACAGAAACATGATCAATTAACACAGTTAATGCATGCTAGAACTGATAATATATTACTAATATAACGCTATATAATTAATATTTCCACCTTTGCTACTTAATGCTTAAGGATCCCTTATAGATATGTTTTAAGATGTGTATAAAATACTCTTTAAATAATATTTTTTGTCTGATATGGTTTTGCCACAAAAAAAAAATCCTGAAAAATTGCATCTACTTCTTGTCCCCCCTCAAAATTTCAAGAATCCCCATTGATTTAAATATTTCGTCGAAGACATTAAACTGATGGACACCAGATGTTTCTTTGTTCACTGTAAAGCCCATTCTCAGTGTGTTTCCTTCCATACCAGCCATCTATTGTTTCCCATTAATCCCCTTATGAAATGTCAAATATCAATGCTCAATATTCACACAGATTTATTGCCCACTGTTGCAATTTCCATGAGTTATAGCGTTTGTAGCCTCTTTTACATATTTTTTCCGGTTTTATCCTATTACTCTGCCAAGAAAACCCTTTCCCTGCATGAAAAATCACCAAACCTCCCATACTAAATTAGCTCTTCTCCAAACACAAGCTATAGTCCTGATGTTGCGGCTATAGAAAATGATCAATTTAAATTTCAAAACTTGGATAAATGAAAAATGAATCAATCATACATGCTTTCAGCCATCACCAAAATGTAGCTACAATATTGTGTATTTTAACATTTTAACACTTAACCTTGATGCAAAGTATACTTGTATATTCTTGTTTAATAAATCTTTATGAGAATTAATAATTTAATAATTTGACAACATTTTGGAGTTATGGTAGAAGATCATCCAGTCAGTGATTTTCTATACTATATATATTATTATTGCCTCATTTTCCTTAAAACAGTGCAGCCCTGACTATTGCTGTGCAGATTCAAGTGCCACTAAACATAAAGTATGTGTGTTTTTTTCCCCTTTTTTCCCTCAAGCACTGAGTAAAACACAGACTCCAGAGGGTTGTAGAAACAGAAGTGAACTACTACATCCTCAGCACATAGTCTGGTCCCTGGTGTCCATGCATGGCCACATTTAGGCCTTAGGGAGGCTGAATAGTAAAAGGACATCCAACATTGTACATCCAGCGTCTCCACAACTGGAAAATGCTGAAAACAGCTTAATTTGAATTGTCACGTGTATCTATCTTACAATCTTACTGTGGTCTTTACCTGTAATAGAATATTACTACACTGTCTTACCAGTGTTGGGTAAGTTACTTTTTAAAAGTAGTGTTTGCTGGTTACAAGTTACTTCCTACAGAAAGTAATCCCTTTACTTTACTTAGTTACCCTCTGTGAAAAGTATCTATTTATGTTATTCATTATTTTTACATTACTTTTATATTGCTCTTAGGGCAGGACCCCATCTCATTTACTTGAAGTGTAGATCTATTATGGAGGACTCAGGTGTTTCATTGTGCTTTTCATTATAAAAAAAAGTCACCATTATTTATCTATTAGTGGTGGTCACTCAACACTTGTCATGATAACAAAATAACGTAACGTTGTTCCCAACTAAAATGGAACTATATTTCATTACCATATTTTCTGTAGTAATGCGCTCCACTACATTTCGGTAGTTACTGTATTGTGTTTCTTTGTGCAATGTTACACCTAACACTGTGTGTCTTACTGCTTTTACTCAAGTTAGGATCTCAATACTTGTTGCACTAGTGCTGATTTCTGTGGGAAGTCAGTGACTGACAATAGATGCAGTTGTTGTTTTTTATGTCGCTGCCTCCCCAGGAATAATGGAGCCAGATGCTTTATAAATAAGTCCTGTGAGGCAGCTCCATGATGCTCTTATACCTCAGACTCATATCCTGGGCATGAAGCGGCCACTCGTTCTCTTCACTGGGCCGTGGCTGTGCTTGTTAGCCTAATAAGTACAGCGGTGCCAGAAATGATTCCAGTCCAAGACGGCAACACTTGAGTCCACTTGTTAGGAGAGACCACAGAGAGGCTTTTTTGTTACCACAGTGATGGAACAGTAATGGCGAGCCGGTGAGACGTGTGCAGCTTGAAGTGCCACCGAACACGCGGACGCCGCCGTGCTTTGTTTTCCCCTGAGCGCCTACAAACAAGCCGCTCCTCTACCTGCAGCAGCTTCACCTCGTGGCTACAAACATGCCCGGGAGCTGTAATGGCGCCTCGGCCCGAGGATTTTATCTGTGCAACACGAGTCATAAAACCGTATCTTAAGAATACTTTGATTCTGAAATATGCTGCATTGATGATAAGGAAGGAAGGTAATTGAATCCCTTAATATGTTTGCCAGTCTCAACTGGCGCTCTCTTTAAAGATCCAGGTTGTGCTCCTCATTTGAACTGTGAAACTTTATCATTCATGCACAGTGCTCACCGCTTACAAATGAACGATGAAACGAGGGCAAACTCCAGCTCAGAGACGAGGTCCGAATGTTTCATTTTCTCTGCAACATAAGCAATTAGCAAAGCGCTTAGTGGCTCGTGCCCCACTTTCTCTCTCTCCCTCTCTCTCTCTCTTGCTCCTTATCTGTGAATCTCCTTCATCCCTTGTGCCAGCGGGAGATGAATATGTGTTCGATGTCCTTGGATTCCTGTCTTGTAAACACCGTAGGCAGTGAGCACTGTTTACCGATGTGTGTTGCGGGCAAACAGCCGGATCCTGCACAGCCCGTCCCATGGGGCCAAACTCACCTTGTTACCCTTTTAATTAGTAGGAGCAGTTAACAGTGCTCTGGCCTCTTCTGCCGCCTCAGCACTGCGCTCCGACTCCAAGAATCCCTCCGATCGATAGCCAGGAGCGGGACTGAGGCAGGGCCACGGGGAGGAGGAGGAGGAGGAGGGGTTCTATTACGGTTGCAGCTCAGGTACAATTCATGACGATTTTCGGAGAGAATTCCAACAACATAATATTTCCTTTGAAGCAACCTTTGGGGTATGTGTATCAATATCTATCCTGTCTCTTTTTTTCCCTTCCACATTTGAAGGGATAACAGGATCTTGAGATTCTTTACGCACGTTCCTCTCCCTTGGATTCCCCTCCGCCACATTTCCCCCCCCTCCGAAAATGAACGCAATCAAAAAGCCGAGGGTTTGCTCTGCAGATCCTATTGTGCCCTCATAAGCTTTCATCCCTTCCAGCAGCTCGCCCCCCGCGCTCATTCCTTTTCTTGTTTTGATTTAAAAGATGCGGTGGAAGTACTTAGCATTTAGATGACATGCTGCTGGAGAGGTGTGATGGATCAGCGCCTCTTCAGAGGGCTGGGTTCGGTCGGCCGTGCCAGGGCCGCTCGGCGGTTCGTGCAGACGGAGCGGCGGATAGCGCGACGACAGGCCGGGGCGGGCAGCAGAATACCAAGTCTGCCGCGCTGCCGCAGAGAGCCTGGCACAGCCCAGAGGCGAGCGGCGGCTGCCGGGAATGCCAATGCGCCGCCCCAAACCGCCGTCTCGCCTTGGCTCCTCTGATTGGCTAAACAGACCATTACCTCTCTGATTATGATTAGCCGAGTCATTATCTACACAAAAGTGGCTCATTCGCCGATATTAAGAAGGCGAGGGAGCTGTTTTGAAGGGGAAAAACAGCGTGTTTTCGTGTGTTCCCCTGAAGATGTGCAAGGGGGGGGGGGCAAGAAGTTGTTGCTCACAGAGAAACAAAGTGGAACACTGTTTCTCCCTGTGCCCTACAGCTAACGTGATAAAACGTTCTATCCGTGCGACGCCATTGATGGAAGGAAAGGAAAGGTCTGCCTCGTTAATGCGGATGATGAGTTGGCCATTACCGGCTCGTATTTTCTGGTCGAGGAGAGCAGCAGCGTCCTCAGAGGTCATACAAACCGGGGGAGAACAAAATAACCTTCAGCGTCCGTCTTCTCGCCTTAGATACTATTAGAGGACATGCCATCTGTGCTTTTAAATGGACATATGCTGCCCTGCATCCACAGCCAGCCAGGAGGAGGTTGAATAAGACGTTAATATTCCACCCCGTGTACTACCCATGTTGACCTTCTGTTTTCTTTTCCAGCCTTTGCCAAAGGAGCCGTCATAGGATGCAGCGGGGAACGGCAAGAAGTGAGTGTTCAACATGTGTTTTATTCTAAACTGCACGATGAGTGTATAGCCCTAGACCACTTTGGGGCAGAAATCAGAAATAACTTTTTATGGGAAACAGTCACTTATATAAATCAATAAGCCAAAAAAACAACTGTGGTTTCATCAAAGAGAGAGAAGCTACGTCATACCTGCAGGTTTCCTTTCATGATAAAAGCAGAAAAGTGTTACTGATGGAGGGATGTTTGTGACGAAATTGTTAAACCAAACAAAACTATAACTGAAATGCTACCGATCGCTCATTACATTCCTCGAATTAGATTTGCACAAAAATAGTAAGGTAAACTACACACAGGATCAAGGTTAGCTTGAGTCTGCAGGCAGGTTTAACTCACTCCCACAAATATATTTCTTCTCTCTAAACAAAAAAGAAATCTATCGAGATTTAGCTCAATTCCTCTCCTGAGGACATGACTGAGTATCTGTGACGCTTTTATATTCTGCAAAATTACACAGGCATTTGGAATCTGCATGCTTTATGTCTCCTAACCAATATTCTAAGATTGATTTTCCCTCTTCCACCGGGAAAACAAAATGAATCATGCACAATTACCAAGGACAGGGAGAAAAGGGGAATTGGGGGCGTCATAAATATGTATTTGCCAGCCCTGGGAATTTGTGCAATTCTGTGTGGATTTGCCAACTCATGTTTAAGTGTCTGAATGATTTATATGGGCAGTCCTGGGTGTCAAATTTGTCTACTGTTACCCTGAATCATTTATGTATTAACATTTATGTATTTATCCATATAACATATTCATGGCAGAGTTGTATTATCATTCAAATGGATTTCTTGATCAAATGTTTGGCTAAATTAAGTCATTATGTGGAGGTAAATGTATTCTATGTAGAAAGGAACGTATTAGAATTTACACTTATGGACCCTGTCCCTTTACATAAAAGTGGTTTTGTTAAAGACGTGACATTTTCCGAACAAGAAGACCAGAATACATAAACGCATATAAAATGATGATAATACGAAAATAAAATGGAAAGATATACAATAAATCTTTTTTCAGACATGGAATACATAACATTGATGGTTTCATCTGCATATTTGCCACCTGCTGCTGGATGGTTGGTTTTATTTGTAAGGCCAAAAATCACAAATCACCGATTGATCTCAATGGGATTTACAGTTTGTAAAACAGCAACACAACATCCTAAGGTGACCTTAGACCCTCACATTAAACAAGAAAAAAACCCATAAAAAAGTCTTTTAATGGGAAAAAAAGAGGAAGAAACCTCAGGAAGAGAAACAGAGGAGGATGCCTGTTCCAGGACAGACAGGCTTCAATAGATAATATGTGGAAACGTGGCGAAAAAACACGTCGTTTGCTGCTGAAGCCTTATTGTTGATGTGAGGGACACTCGAAACCTGCTCACAGCGAAGCCTCTCAATATTTCTCATTAACTTCATCATTTATTGGGGAGAGGATTCTGCTTTCTGTGCACACACACACACACACACACACACACACACAGAGCAACAGATGTCAAATTGTGATTCTCGTTTAGTTCCTAATTTGCTCACATGCTGTCTGTTAAGTGTTCTGCTGGATATTTATATTTTCTTTCATCCCCTTCCATTTCTTCCATGCTGTGAGTTTCACTATATTGGCTACACTCACTTTTACAAAAACATAGTATTTCCAGAATAAGGTGTACTATATATGACAGATTTTTTTCCTTATTCTTTTCTTTTTCTTCTATTTGTCACCAGGTCCATTGACATCCATGCTACAAAAGGAACTGGGGCCAATCACTCACCAGAACAACCTGTCCATTCACCGACGGGGCTCCTGAACTTTAAAAGGGGCCTGACCTTCAGTAAACATTGAAAAAAAAAAAAAAAAAAAAAAAAAATTAGAAATAACCTATAGAGTTTCTTAAATCACCACAGTGAAAGGCTCTTGGCTCTTTGGTTCAGACATTTGTGAGAACTCTCAGAGACCAGCATGGTCCATCTTTGGCATCCAAGACTTCACCACAGCCAAATTTACGGACTCATTACAAAATCCCTGTGAGGAACAATTTTCAACAGAGCAGTGGAATATTCATTAAAAACGCGTTCTCTTTTCCTTTTTTTTTTCGTTGTTAGCCACCAATCTGCAAGCGGAAGCTACCTGAAGATTTTTCTTTTTGTACATTTGTGGCTTGATTTAGACTTGTCAGAAGGGTCTTGAACAGTCCGACCCTTTATCTCCTTTACTATCGCCGCTGTGAAGCCATCCAGGGTTATATTCCATTCTTTTAACAGCCCGCTGCTAAAATGTTGAGACTTTACTGAGGTTCAGCCAGATCACACTGTCCGTTGGATTCTAGCCTTTTAAGACTCTCTCTGTCATCTGGCTGGGTGAAACTTTACAAGGTTGTAGCCTCCAAATGCTCTGCTTACACACAAAATGGACATGGTGAAATAGCATGAAAGCCTATTGGAATGTCACAGAAGAGGAGGCCGCAGAGGGGAGTTGACTGTCTTTACTCCACCAACGAAGGTCACGGAAGTGAAATGTGGACATTTTGGATGACTTAGCTTGTAACTTATGTTTTTTATGTGGTGCCAACATAGACTAGAAGAATAGTTTTTTTTTGTCAATGAACCTCACATGTCATGTACACACACCATCAGGAGCATTTAGCAGATGTGGACCCCCGACTCATTTTTAATGGTCGATACTTTGTGTGTGTGTGCATGTTTGCATCTGCTCTATGTCCGTGTGTGGATACATGTGTGTGCTCGTGTGCGTGTGTGTGTGTGTGTGCACATCTAGAGATACACTGTGAAAAAAAGTCATATCCAATGCATTATTCATACTCTTGTATATTTTTGGGACACACTCACAGACCATGTGGAAAAAGATGTTTGATCTCATTTGAATCTTCACAGTTGAATAATGCCTTTTTCTTTTTTCTGCTCTTTTCTTTAGTACATATAGATATTTATATTGGGGAAAATATTATTGAAACTGGGGGACGATCTGCAGTATGTCATATAAGTTAAATTCTGTAATTAAAAATCAATTCATGTGTGATTAAATGTATTTCAGAATTCTTGCCTAAACTGACTATATTTTGATATAAAATGTTTTGCCCAGCTGGAAGTGCTATTTGCTGATATACAAATATTTATATTCAATTAGTGTATTTTATGTTCCGTGGGTCTTACCTCAAGCAGTTAGGGGAGTTGTTAAGCAAAGCAGGTGCACAAAAGGAATTCTTCTGAAAAAGGTAAAGGAGGTGGACACAATAACATGAACACTACACTGTAACACATAAGCTACAAACTGCAAGAGGAATTAACATCTCGCTGTTGCAACAAAAGGCCTCACAGTGATGTTTCCTGTAAAGCAATTGCAGTCGATGGTATTAGTTTGCATAGATGTTCCTGTTATTGTGTCAATATTCTGTTTTTTTTGTACTAAACATCCTGTACATCAGGGGCGACACGGTGGTGCGGTGGGTAGCACTGTTGCCTCACAGCAAGAAGGTCGCAGGTTCAAGACCCGCCTTGGGGCCTGGGTCTGGGACCTTTCTGTGTGGAGTTTGCATGTTCTCCCCGTGTCTGCGTGGGTTTTCACCGGGTACTCCGGTTTCCTCCCACAATACAAAAAACATGCTCAGGTTAATTGGTAAACTCTAAATTGCCCATAGGTGTGAGTGTGAGAGTGAATAGTGTGTGAATGGTGTGTGTGCCCCACGATTGGCTGGCGACCATCTGGGGTGTATCCCTGCCTCTCGCCTTAACGCGCTGGGATAGGCTCCAGCAGACCCCTGCGACCCCAAAAGGGAATAAGCGGGATAGACAATGGATGGATGGATGGATCCTGTACATCTCCATCTTAATGTATGCATTTGAGGATATAAAGAGAGCATCTGCTCCCTGGAGCTGCTGAGTGTGAATGTGTGTGTGTGTGTTCGTGTGTGTGTGTGTGTGTGCGTGTGTGTGTTTTCCGGGTCAACAATGTTCTGTGTAGTGAGAAAATACCAATTTCCACCTGATCCCATATTGATTTCATGCTGCTTTTATCACTCACTATAAATAAATTGCCCTTTTGATTTGTGTCACTGTCAATGCAGGCACCGCTGCTACAGTTCCTCTCTGCAGAACAGCGGCAAAGAAAAATCTAAATAAGAGAAGAAAAACGACCACGAATGGACCAAGACATTCTGTTCTGCTTGTAAAGTGGCCAACATCTCACAAAATGTCAAAGTGCGTTGGCATCCGTTCTGCCAGTTTTAGCACTGCGTCTCTAGCTCTGGTGCAGTGTGGTGGAGGGACTAGAATCTATAGGCCCCAAGCTGAGGGACTGTCTGTAAATTGACTACAAATGGCTTTTGTGGTCTGCAAATGTCTCTATATGAATATTTTATACCTCATGTCCAAGCTAATTATTTCCCAAACATGAGCAACCACATTCAGACAAACTGAAACAACAAAAAAGGTTTTCTTATATATATTCTTATATAACACTACTGAGTAAGCCTTTCTATAGATGCCTTGTAGCAGAGTTCATGTACAGTGTATGATGTGTTATAATGTAGACTACTGCATAATTAAAAAAAATGGCTGCATATTACATTATAAGCCTAAATAAATGTATTTGTCATAAGTGAACACAGCATTTAGTTTGAACAGGGTGAGGTTGAGGTAAGTTATCTGAAAGTTATGCACATACATAGACTCAAGCCAATCAGGACTAAATATTTTTCACTGCCTTTAATTAAAAAAAATAATAATCTTAGTGTACATAGTCAAGTGTCATTTTGATCTATCCATTTAGTATTAAGGTGTTCTTTAAACAAAATGATGGATTGTAGACCAGCTGAAACCCTCAATACGAACCATGATGATCAATAGTCACAATGTGTTCCCAGTTAAAATGTTATTCCTAACCATTTTCTAGGAAGTGTCCTGGAAAAAAACAACTTTTAGCAGGGAGTAGTGTTTACATTCATCCTTGGAAAAAAGAGTGTTCAGTCAGTACACTTTCAATCCTATTTTTTTTTTTATTTCTAATCATAACCATGACTCATATTAATTCATTAGTCAGAACACCGCAGGTCAGCAGAACACACACGAATTTGGAATTACAAATCTAGTTCATACATCCATCCATCCATCCATTGTCTATCCCGCTTATTCCCTTTCGGGGTCGCAGGGGTCTGCTGGAGCCTATCCCAGCGCGTTAAGGCGAGAGGCAGGGATACACCCCAGATGGTCGCCAGCCAATCGTGGGGCACACACACCATTCACACACCATTCACTCTCACACTCACACCTATGGGCAATTTAGAGTTTACCAATTAACCTGAGCATGTTTTTTGTATTGTGGGAGGAAACCGGAGTACCCGGTGAAAACCCACGCAGACACGGGGAGAACATGCAAACTCCACACAGAAAGGCCCCAGACCCAGGCCCAAGGCGGTCTTGAACCTGCGACCTTCTTGCTGTGAGGCAACAGTGCTACCCACCGCACCACCGTGTCGCCCTAGTTCATACATATATACTTTAAATTGATTAGCTCATTAAAAGAAAACCCTCTTGAAATCAACAGCTGCTGATTAACTCAACACATCTAAATCAACCCTAATAACTTTATGGTAACTTTGTTTCTGTTTTCCCTGTAGTTAGTGACAAAATAGCTAATATATATGTAAGATGGCAGTAAAATGAATCACTACTATGTTTTCTAAAACCACTTTTGACAGTGATCTGATGCTCATTCTTAATGGCAGGCTGTAATAAAAATAAAGTTGGATTTTGTGTAATAAAGGTCTAAATGTAATATACAGTATCATGATGAATGTTAGACTCTGAGACATGTATTGTCCGTGCCAGTATTTCCATTTTTACCCAGCATCATAGACGTGTCCTCTCACCGAGGCCCCGCTGTTGCTTCCATTTTGAAGGTCTGCCTCTCTTTCGGTGTTTTTTGATTGTGGGCCGGGTTCCACAAACGGTACGTCGGTGGTATCCTGGCCCTGCCATCCATGGTACGCTGCAGTGTGTTCTCTGGAAACCAGAAACAGCCACTGAGCTGTCAGCAAGGAGCCGAGGAAAGCTGCAACCACGCTCTGCATGTCCTGTTTTCACAGAGAGTCATTCCATTTCATCATCTTTCATGCGAAATGCATTAAATAAACACCAGTTAGACTGTAATTTACCTAATTATTTGATTATTCTTAAAGTGCCTAATTCTGGGGAAAATGTTTTTTCATAATTTGACGTGTGACGAAAAAAAAAACAGCCACTAATGAATTAGGGATGGAAAGAGAAAGCAGGTGCACAGTGATGGAATAATGGTGGTCTGGGGAGAAGTAGACACCACGTCTGTATGAGAGCTTTATTTCTAGTTTCCACTCCTGCTCAAATGTTATCAAGTAGCCTCAGTTTGAGTCAGTGTCAATTCCAGAGAGAATCAAGCATCATGTAACATAATAACAGCCGACACCTGATGAGCTCCGACCTCACAGCCTGCCTGCTGTTTTCAAAAAAAAAAAAGAAAAAGAAAAAGGAATTGTTTCTTGCACTTGTGGGATATCTTGCCGCTCTTCAATAAAACCTTCAAGGCGCAGGGTTGACAAATGCTTCAGCACATTCGTCATTGTATTTGTCTTCTGCCTCCGTGTCCACAATGGATTCCTGGTGGAGCCTAATGAGACACAAACACGGCGTCCCAGGGCGCGGGCCCACTCGCTAAACACAGCGTCGTTAAACAGCGCCGCAGTGTAGCAAATTAGCATTTATGCCCACATAAAAATCCATTTACTGATTCATTAGCTTAGCATAGTGCTAATGAGTTGCGGCGATAACTGTGTGTGTGTGTGGGGGGGGTCTCTCTGGAGAATCGTCATTAAATGAAGATACTGACATGACCACTGCTACACACACGTGAAGAATGCATGACCCGGCAAAGCACTAGGTCCTGTCATACATCATAAATGTTACTTGAGTAATAAGTATCATCAGTAAAATGTACGTAAAGGTGTCAAGTAAAAGTACTGGTTATGCAGACATTGTTTTATTTTTATACATTTTATATGGTATATTATACTGCTTGTTTTAAATCACGAAATACATGTGAGAGCCTTTTAATGTTTTATTTCAATTCCAATTTTAGATCCTTTGGGTAGATCATTGTAATAATACAGCATCATAATATTCAACACTTTTCACACAAGTGCAAATTTAAAGCAATAGAATATAGATCAGGGGTCACCAACCCTGGTCCTGGAGGGCTGATCCCTGATATAGATAATAGAATATCAATTTCATGTCATCTGAAAAGGAAATTAAGCTGTGAAATACTGTAGATGTAGTGGAGTAGAAAAAATATTTTAAGTAGCAACACATGGAAATACTCAAGTACATCTATCTATCAAGGAGATCTATTATACTTAAGTACAGTACTTGAGCACCTGTACTTTCTGACTGGAACATACTGTAGTATTAATCCCACCTAGATGAGAATGTGTTTCTACGTCATGGTCCTAGTTCTATTTCTATATATTTTTTTTATCTCTTCTCATGTATGACACCTGTGCGTTTGACTTGTGGGAAATGGACGCGCCGCTGTCGAAGGAAATCTGCTACACCATCCCTCAAACTAACAATGACGAGGTGGCTGCACTCAGAAATTACCAGCGCCGCTCCGCTCGCTGGCCGCTGACAACACTTCATACATGGTGAGTGAACTGTAGGATACGATCAGAGGCGTCCATGCACTCAGCCCTGAGCGGCGATATCGACCTGGAGATTTCTACAGCCATTTGCCAGTTTTTATTTCCTTAGCCTTTGCTCTCTATTATTGCAGCACACACTTCAGTGTCTAATTCACACCTACTTATAGTCTAATGGAAATCTCTTTGGACCCAGTAATGTTGTTTCTTATGAGTTTTTATGATCGAGGCGTCATCTATTGGCAACCTTGTTGCTAAGAGTTACATGTTGGATAATTTAAATAATTAGTATACTTAGTATAATTAGTGTAATAAGCTAATTATTTTTTAAAAAATGGTAATTTTACTTGTAGTTAACTTAGAAGCATCAAAATCAAACAGTATGGTGCAGTCATGTAATCTTTCATTATTTTTATATATATATATATATACATATATATATATATATATATATATATATATATATATATATATATATATATATATATATATATACATAGATTCTGTGAATAATTAGACACAAACTAGAAAATTGTTATATTTTATAACTTCTTATATTTCTCATAAGCATAATCTGGATCCATGGTATACAGAATTTAAGTAAATGAGGAGAGGTTTTATGATGTCTCCATGGTAACACCACAAACATGGATTTGGACTTTTAGATCACCTTTCTACTAGAAGTAAAGTGATTGACATTTCCGGTTTTTGGCACCAAATTATTATCTAATTATGCTAATTATTGAAACTGCCCAGCCTGCAACTTATAGCGACCAAGCAAAGTCACGTCTGCGGTGCCTTTAAGCATAAAGGATCATAGGAAACCACATTTCAGGGTTTCATAGGGGCCATTTAGGGGTTTCCAGTAGACCATACACACTTGACACCGGTGAATGTGAAAAGCAGACATGCAGCAGAATTAAATGTCATTCACGCCGCTGATTTCCTGCGAGGAGCGAGAGGCCCGCCACAATGATATCGGCGTCATCTGCGAGCGTTTACTCTCTGCCGACGCCTCCCGGTCCATCAAGGCTCCCATGCAGTGATTCCACCTGAAGGGAAGGGAGCAGGGGGGGTAAAGGTATAAAATGGTCGCTTTGCTAGAGAAACACAAGCTAATTTATCATTCTCCAGGGGTCAGGCAACGCTCCCTCAGTTGTGAATTTTAATGTTGTTTTTTATGGGTCTTAATAAACTCTATTTTGCTGCAAGCGTTTATGCAGAAGAGCACAACATCCTTCACTTGGCTCATTTAGTGAGTCAAGGATAGCGGGGGCAAGAGCCAAATTTAACCAAAGGAGTCATCATTTTCTTATACTATTAGGACAACAGTGAGGTGGAATAATGAAGGTATTGGGAAAAAATGTGGAGGTCTTCACATGTTTCTTTGAAACCCTTTTGCTGCATCGTCATGATAGTGAACACTAGATAATAGTTGTCATCACCCTGAAGAAGTAATGTTTCAGAAGTAATGGTAATACCTCTCTGCAAACTGCTCATTATAGTGTGCATTATGAATCCCTTGTATTATCTGTTTATGAGTGCAGTTCAGTTTCTTTCCCTTAATGCACAGTGTTCTTCAGTGTTATTTTATTGTATAAAATAGTGAGGGTACTATAAATTCATTGTCTTGGGCTACATGAATATAAAAGAACAATGACAAACCAAACAGCAAGACGGTACTAGAATTTGATGTCTGTATAATTAGTTTTTCTAAGTCCGTTTCTCACTTTCTTCACAATTTCCACTTGCAAAACAGTTAATGCATTTCTTAAAACAATTAGTACACACCTCTAAAACCTTACTCTGCAAAAGTGTGTCGCCTCCTCAAAATGAACAGTTCATTCCTCAAACATGAGTATTCATGTGAATGAAAGTGTCAATTTAACCAAAATAAAACATCCTGGTACCAGTGTTTATGAATAAATTATTTAAATGTCTTTATCATGTTTTCATTATGACAGTTTTACTCCGTAAATGTTTTCCAATGCAAGAAAAGTCAAACTGTAGTTACACTACCTGAAAATGCTCAAGAAAGCACTATAGCTGTTTGCATACCACAGTGAATTTACATTTCACTTTATCTATTGAGGTAACTGAGTACAATACACTGAATGTCTATGGTTCATATTATTGCTGCACATGTTCTTTGCAATGTTAATTTGTCCACAACATTGTGCAAAAGAAATAGCATTAACAAACACAAACTCCCTTTGGGTAGAGCTGTGCACAACTGTAATAATATAACAGAATATACTGTAACTGACATACAACATATAAACCTTGATTCATTTATATCCAAACAACTAATTCTTCACACAGCCCTTTTTCTTCAGTACTTTTTTGTTTTGAATATTAGAATTAGTATTGCATTAGCTTGATAGGTTTTGAACACTTTTGTTTGTAAAGACTCAATAAAATGGCGACTATTAGTTTTACAGGGAATGACTATTCATTATTCACAGTATTGTATTATTCACAGTATTGCATTTTTTGCAGTATTGTAGTTCTGTCATGTAATGAAGGAGCTGACTACAATACACTGAATATGCATGTTTCACATATTCCCTTTTGCAATTCTAATTTGTCCACAGCATCGTGCAAAAGAAAAAATACACACTTATTTACAACAAACATAAACTCTCGTTGGTTAGAGCAATGTTACAGAACATAGTAACTGAACACATGTTGCTCCAAAATACTAAAAATATATAAATGTGTTATATACCTGATTTAAATATATGAGAAAAAGTGCAATAGTGGTAATTTGCAGTTCATTACAAGTAAAAAAAACTGCTGTTACTCCAGTGACCAAAGGCCTAATACCCAAAGTACTGTGGGACTTTAATGCACAACATTAATGCTAAATTGTCCCTTTAAGTAAGTGTCAGTCTGTCTCAAAGAAGTCAGGGGGTCACATTTTGCCATTGACCCATTTATGCAGCAGGAAATTCACTGTGATGAGGGTATGGATCTCCACCCAGACCTACTGACTTGTTTATTGAATTTTAAAAGGTTGAGTGGCATCATTTAACACCGGGGTCAATTCATCACATGATTGCTTCCTGCCACATCTGTCTGGCTGAACCCAGCCCCCAGGCCTGCATGCAGACAATTAACAGTCCTACTGCTGAGGACTGGCTTGTTTATTTGAACTATTGCCTCCGGATGGAGTGGCGGCTCCTCGTCCCTGTAGAACACACACACACACACACACACACAGAGAACAGCCAGATGTCACAGAGGATGCCATGCACTTAAGGGCACATAAGGAGGAGGATAAATGTATTGTGTTTTATTAGGGCAACAACAGGAAGATGAAATAGGCTCTGAGTCAAGTGTCAGGCCTCAATGACAGTCATCAGAGACACGGAACTCAAGGACGGTATTCAATCAAATGTATGTCTTTTGAGGAAATGAAACACGACAGGTGCATTAAAAAAAAGGAGAAACTAAACCAAGTGGAACTGCAGTGATTGTGCGTTTGCATTACTCTGTGATGAAGTGGGAGGTAAAACAACATCAGACAATAGAGCTAAAAATAATAATTATATTTATGATGAGGAAATATTCAGTAATTTTCAAAACTGGCTTGAGATAAATATTAGTATGTTGTTATTCTGTCTGTGCAGCTAATGCCTGGTATATGTTGTTTTTCTGTGGTGTACAGCGTGTTGTACTGAGAACACATCATTGAGCTGTTCTAACAAAACCCCCTTCACACCATTTTAGTTTATTTTAAGTCAACCTCTCACACACTATCCCTCTGCCATAAATATTCACTCATGGCTCTAAATAGTTTCCAGCAACTGGAAGGTTGGAAGAAAATTATTATTTTCTAATAATTGCTAAAATGTACAAATGGAAAACATCTTTGAGAAGACTTACTAATGCATTACATTTTTGCCTTTCATTGATAATGTTTAAAACCTTAAAGCAGCTTCATCCTATAACTATGGACTTTTTCACACCAGCAGCAGTTGGTGTGAACCATTTGGTCCCTTTGAACCAAATGTGTTTACTTTGGTTCATTTTCATTGGTGTGAAAGCATCAGTCACACTATATCAAGTAGACCCAGACCTCCAAAAAAAAGAGGTCTCAAACTTTGGTGTGCTCCCTCTGGTGAGAACGTCAACTCCTGTCCAAACAAGGGGATACTAATTATATTATACTGCCAAAACTATATGCTCACACATCCAAATACAGCATTCAGTGCACAAAGTCTGGTGTGGATGAACTTGACTGTCCTGCACAAAGTCCTGACCTCAACCCCATAGATAGAACACCTTTGAGACGAATTAGAGACTGTGTGTGACCTTACAAATGTTCATCTGAAAGAATGGTCAAAAATGACCATGAATATACTCCTAAACCTTATAGACAGCCTTCCCAGACAAGTTGATGTCACTTTAATTCATGTGCGAGTCAAGGTAGGTGAGCAAATACCTTCGGCAATATAGTGTATGTGCGTAGCCTAACTTGTGTTTTTTTTGGAACAATGCTCGTCCCATATCGCCTCATTCATAAGAACTAGCACATCTCCTCTGTCTAAAATGACAAATCTATCTTCACTGCAACTCCAGTACATCCGCAGATTGTTCTCCAGACTCATTTTGGAATGGGATTTATTTTGCCAAGAATGGCCAGTCCACGAGATGTAATGTACGAAGATAAAAGCAAATAACAATGTGCGAACATGTTGCTCCATAGAGAGTCTTATTTCTTCCAGAAAATAAATGTGACATCAATCGGACCAATTTTCGTTTGATTGCAGGTGTGAAAGTGGGTCACACTGGAGTCTATATGCTAATTAAATGTAAAATGTATTGTCTGGTGTGGACCAAATAATTAAACTATTGGTTTAAATGGGCCCTAAGTTAAGCTTTTATAGAAAAAAAGATTCACTAGTTTTATCACCCTTCTTTAATATAAATATATTTATCATATATAATCGTAATATATAATTCTCTTCTTGATTACATGTTGAAACCTATTCTGTTACTGATGTTTTTTTTCTGACATTAAGACAGAGATCATCAATTATTTCCTGAATGTACTATGACTGGCCTCATTTCCGCTGTTCTTCAGCCAATTTTCAGTTATTGAGGCCCACAATTTTGTAGTTCATTACTTTGACCCGCTGCGACAATAAAATATTTTCCTGTATTTGTTCTGACCCAGAAAGCATGCAATTGCAATTAATAATAATAAACATTTTTATTGGTCCTGTTATTATGGCCAATGAATATGGCTGAACAACTCCAAGCTGTCTTTCCATTAAGACCTGCACCCTAAGTCCCACGGTGCATGATGAAGCATGGTTCATATTCGCTCACCAGGACAAACGCTGTTTTCCACGCCTCTAAAACAAAGAAGCGAGATATGTGTGAAATATGTAAAAGTGAAAAAATTGTCTGTCACTGCATGCAGTCTGTCATTGCCAGTCTTGATTAGCCCAAACTCTGCTGAGCTCAGTGTAGTGTCCCGGCCCTCCTGACTCCGAGACGAGGTCCTCTGGGTTCTCGCTGTGACAGATTGAGGGTGTCAGAAGGACTCCCAAGGGTGTGTGATTGTGTGTGTGTGTGTGTGTGTGTGTGTGTGTGTTTGTGTGTGTGTGCATGCGCGCGCAGGCATCCATTTACGTCTGTGTACACGCTTTTGCCGTGGCGCACCAGTCAGTGCGTGGTCTAATGTGTGTTCATTTGCGTGTACGTGCTCTCATGTGTCTGCGTGTGGTTGGAGGCTGAGTGTACGACGGCCAAGATCTGGTCCGTGAATCACATGTCTCCCATCAGTCTGACAGCATTAAGCTGAGCCCAATCAATACCCTGAGGGACTCCAATCCCTGCAACCGAATGAGAGAAAAACACCAAGCAAGGGGAGAGGGGGAGACAAAGAGAGTGATGAAAAAAAAGAATTGTAAAGTAATGGATGAGAGTGTGGAGCCTGAGATATATTCATTGCAGCTAAAATACCCCTTGTCTCATTTTTTTTCTATATGATGATGATCAGATCATAATGACCCTCCGATGTATAGTCCAGGTAAACATTCTCTACACTCACAATGGCAATTACAGTTTTTTTAAAGTTAAAAATGAAATACTGTATGAAAGAAAAGGTTATAGTTATATCTGAATGAAGTCATGCATTGTAATCACGCTTCTAGCTTAGCAATGTAAATTAAACAGTTTGCTCAAGGATTTTAAGATGGATTTTGAAGGATCAGCATGAGTGGACATGAAAAGACGCTCATGAATGTGCAGGGATTTGCATCTGCTCAAGTGAAATATTATGCCCTTCCTGAGACTTTATGACTCAACTTTTTTTTTAACATACGGCGAGAGACAAGAAGAAGAAAAAGGTGAGGGACTTAAGGAAAGTAATGTAAGAGAAATGGATTTCGTGGTAAGTTTCAACATCTGTCCGCAGGCCTCACTTTTTGTGGCGAATAAGCCTGCAAAGGTGAACATTTGCTGTTTCCAAACTGAACATAACTTTAGAATCAGTAGCACCCACATCAGCTACAGGCTAAGTCTCTTCTATTTATTAACATGAATAACTATGACCTGTGTACATACTACAGTAAAAAGAGCAATTTTCACTTCTGTTTTCACAGATGGATACAGATATAAGCAGATTTCTTTTGCAAATGCATCCGCATTATGTAACATGCACATGGCTTGCGAACTAAACAATATAGACAACAACAAATAACAAAAATGGTAATTAGGGATTTTACTGTATTCAAGCAATCCGCCAATATAAAAGTGAAATAATGACGCTGAATAATAAAGTTAAGTGCCTGACATATTACAATAGCTACATAAGAATCAGGCAAATATAAAAAGATACGACGATAGATAGATAGATAGATAGATAGATAGACAGACAGACAGACAGACAGACAGACAGACAGACAGATAGATAGATAGATAGATAGATAGATAGATAGATAGATAGATAGATAGATAGATAGATAGATAGATAGATAGATAGATAGATAGATAGATAGATAGATAGATAGATAGATAGATAGATAGATAGATAGATAGATAGATAGAGGAAGGGAGGGAGGAAGACCAAGAATGTTTTCCTCTGTGTTCCCTGGGGGCCCATGTCCAGATGGCTCATTGGAAAGTGTCCTCCCCCCTCACCCACTAGAGTCCTGTATCTCATGCAACAGAGAGCTTGTTATTCCTCAGAGTTTCTCTGTGGTCTACAGGAGCCTCCATGTACATGACATCAGCTCTTTATGCTCAGCTCCTGTGTCAGTTTGTTGTGTTTGTTATTAAGTCCTCGCTCCCGACCTGAATAGCAACTAAAGCACTTGTAAGTGAAGAAATTATATGTTTGAGCACAACCGTCAGCCCTAATAAAAGCTTAATGAAACCCATTACTCTCTGCAAGTGTTTGCAACTCCCTGCAAATGATGAGGGGGAATATTCATCTTTTGGCTCACAAATGGCTGAATATTTTTTTCATTTACAATCAGGAGGTGCATGCTTGAGAAGAAAATTTAAATTCTCTTCTTAGAAGAAAATAATAAAAAAAAAACTCCCACTCAGCAGTACCGTTTTTCATTTCGAGGTTTTACTGTGTAGTTCTTTGGCATGCAAATCAATGAGTTAGCAAAGCGGTGATTGGGATTCCACACATGTGGCCATTTGATCAGAATTTGCACCAAGATCCATGGGCAAGTCGATCAAGGGTAATTCAGTATGAAATATCCAGAGTTACGCTTCGGCAGGCGCATCTGGCCCCCGCCATTCATTTTGTTTAGCCATTCCAATGTGGCAATCAAAATGAATTAGCATGACAATTTTATTTCTGAAAAGGCTTAGGGCGGCCCATTTTTATTGATGAATTTCAATAAGGACTTGACAAAAGGTCCTTTGAAATTGACTGCCCCCCCCTTCCACTTGACCTTCAGGTATCTGTGTCTCTTCTGTGTATAGATGTGGTAAATGTCCATATCAGCCGTAATCATTTTATATCACCGTCCAGAGCTGTATTAGTCAGGGCTTGAGAAGGTAAGCACCCGAGGTGATGAAAGGGTCTGAATAGATGATGATGATAGTCATAAATCTCCCAATGTGTTGTGTAAGAAAACTGATCTGCTCTTTGCAATTTCTTCTTCAATTTGTGCGTGGGTTGAATATTTTGTTATAGGGTTGATAAATGGGTGGTTAGAAACAGGAATATAGAATATCAATTGTAGTTATATTTTAACGTGACTATGAATATGGACAATGTATGAATGTGGATTGGAGCCAAAAGACGATACACCTTAGGTTTATTTTAAGTACTTCAACAAGACCCGCAATTACATCTTCTAACAAAGTGTTACAGCTTCCTGTTTATTCTTCTAATTGCTTTGTTCCCCACAAACCCGACCGCACCATAAGCCATGCAAAGATGGCTCAATCTCTCTTTTGTAGTGCTCAATATTGTTATCTGCTTATTAATGAGGGTTTCAAGGAACCAACAAGTTGTTGTGGGAGAACAGAGAACAAAGTGAAACAAGTGACCAAGCAGTGAATTAGCATATATCTTGCAAATAATGTTAATGCTGAAACAAAGTCACTCCCAGACTGCACGCAAAGGTTCATTTTAATACAGGAGGGTAAACATAGTTTAGTGTGTGCGTCTACTGAACAAAAAGCGAAAAATTTAAGAGAAGATGTATTTCTGTTGTTTAGGTTAATTTATGGAATGGAACTGTCTGAGCTCATTATGTTTAGGATCATGATTTTTTGCTGTTTGTTTGCACGTCTTAAGATGTATGTAGTGAAGACAAAAAATTACTTTGTCTGCAAGCACTGAAACAAATAGTTTATTAACAAGTTAGTCGATAAAAAGAAAATTGACAATTTGAATTACTAATTATTTGTATAATTTATCACACAGCCACAAAGTGCAGCTGAGGCTGATGATTGGAATCGATTTCATAGTTGTTGGAAAATTTGATTCCAGAGCAAACTGGTGGACCCACTGACTGTCTGACCAACAGCAGCAGGTCTGCATCTATTTATGTAATGCAATGTAGAGTGTGTTCATGGTACCGTTCTTTCCCAAAAATAGAAATTCTGCTGAACTTGCCTCTGAGAGCATTCATGTTCTGGCCGAAACTTCTGCCAATCTATATGAATCACATAGCCTATGGCGTTGCTGCACCACCTACACCAACAGCCTACCCCAGCAGAGCAGCTCCTAAAACGCCCCCGGAATCTTAGCAGCCAGCAGAATGTATGCCCACATCCTGCCTCACCACAGCCAGGCGGCCATTATTTATGATGCTTCCCACTGGGAGCCATCAACAGCATCGCTGCAGGCCCACTGATACAGGTTGTCAGGGTTTTACAGTGAAAATCCGATAGGTCTCTGACACCCTGAGATCTTTAGCTCAACCAGCATCTCTGCTATCATCAAAGAGCAGCCGGTGTTAGATCCGGCCCGGATCAAAAGGTGAGGGAGAAAACAGTCCTGCGGTGCTACAGTACAAGAGATGTAGGGATGCCATGCAGAGAGATACAGAAACTAAGAAGTATGCCGTGGTACCAAGCAGAGCCCAGTATAATTGAGACCAAGGGGAGTCCATTTGGAGTCCTCGGGGTATTTCCCAAAAGGCCTCATCTGCGTTTCTTCAAAGGAGAGAGCTGCATGTCACTATGCTGAAAGGTCTTTATCCTCTACAACCCTTGAATCCAATGGAGATACAAGCAGAATCTCATCATTATCATAGGGAAGGAAAGAAGACTCGAGGGTTAAAAGTTATAACAAGTTGGCGACAGCCCTTCATTGGTTTTTCTCAAGAGGGATCTTAACCGACTTCTGAGAAAGATGTTTTTTTCCCCCCTTCTTTTTTCAATCTCAACCCTGTTTGTGTCCAACTGGCTTTGTTCTATTGATGTTCGATGGCCAAGGAAGTGGAATTTGGCCCCTATTCATTTGAAAGCACATCATTTCCCTCCCGGAGGCGCATTCTCATTAGCTTCAAAAGTGCATCAAAGAAAACAAAGTCAAGAACATGTGAAAAGAAAGGAAAAGAGAGAGAGAGAGTTCTGGTTTGTCTCGACACACACATCATCAACCATCTGTCTTCGAGGCTTGGCTCGATTCCACGTATATTGGAATATGTTGATGAGGGGGGAAGAAAGAACAGCAGCACAGGGAGATACAAGGAGGGAGTGATTAGCGGCGTGAAAGGAGGAAAGGAGGAGGAGCACTGGATGAAAGAGAGTGAGAGAAAGGAAATGAAGCAAGAGCAATAGATTACAGACAGATGAGAGAAGAGGGTAAGTAAGAGACAGCAAATGTTCTCCATCAGATCAATGCAGCGTGTTGGAGGCCGCTGCAGCAGCCCGAGTGTCTGCAGTCAATTAGACAGGCTGCTTCCCCTCCTCCTGTCAGACGCCCGGTAAGGCTCCCGGCAGCCATCGCAGGTCTTCCTCCTCCTCCGCCTCCTCCAGACTAACACAAGCATCCTATTGCTGTGTGTTTGTGTCTGCAGGAGGCTACAGGAGGTTATGTGGTGTCTGTTTGGTGATTCTAGGTATTCAGGTACACACGATTTGATTCATGTTTGTTTGCACTGTTTGTCTCTCAGTGAGGAATTGTAATCATCCTCAACCCATTATTCAGAGGTGACTGTGACATTCTCATATAGGAGGTGTTTTCAGTATATATATATATATATATATATATATATATATATATATATATATATATATATATATATATATATAGAGAGAGAGAGAGAGAGAGAGAGAGAGAGAGAGAGAGAGAGATTTATTATTTATTATTAGTATTTATTATTATTTAATAATAATTTATTATTAGTATTTACAAAACCTGTTCATTATTTCATACCAATCTTTGCTCTAAAAGCAACATCTATTTTATGTCTTTTAATGTTGACTTTATTTGTTCAGGTTTAGGCTGCTTGTTTGTACTTCAGAACCAGAACCGCCAAAAAGCTTCGAGTTGAAGTTCTGAGCTTTATCCGATTACCTGCTGCTTTATTCCTCACTAACACAGGCTACCGTGGCTGTAGAAGATGCTTAAACAACTATCTTCCTGAAAAAAAGTTCTGGAGTGCGGCATCTTTGCTTCTTTCACTCACTGCAACGTCTCACTCCAAGATGCGTTCACAGTCTCTCAAGAAATCTCAATACATTTTTAAACTTGAAAAAAAAAATAATGCAATAGTTACTTTCCGAGGTAACTTCTTACTTTTATAGTGGAATTACTTTGGGGGAGAAGTAATTAGTAACTAGAACTAATTACCTTTTCAAAGCAACATGCCCAACAATGAGCCTACACAATGCTGCTAGCATTAATAGCATTGTCATTTGAGCTTATTGTCTTTTAAAAAAAAAAAAAATTCCTCCAATGGGCCCTCCATGTTACTACAACATCAAAAGCACTTGAATACAACACACGTAATTTTCACCTCACAAGTGGAAACAATCATCTTCCCCATAGCACATGAAGGCAGCATGAGTGATGAGGCAGGAGTGATGGGCTCAGTCATTAAAGGGAAGAGACTCTGCTTCATATCATCATTGGTGTGTGCGTCAGCATGAAGAGTGAAGAGGTAATCTACCTACACGACACCCACAACCTTGTGCAGGCCTGCAAGGGGATTGTTTTATTTATTCCAATAACAGCCTTTATGTTGAATTTCATGTGGGCTACCAGGAGTAACCTACTGTGATGAAGTTTCTGATTTATTCCCTTAATTTTACTTACCCTGGTAACCTAAGGTTAGAATATGTTTTTTGTCAAAGGGCTCAAATAATTAAAAATCATATTACATCTGGTATTATTATATTTTATGTAATGGTAAATTGTAGCCAGTAAGTCGCCACACA
The DNA here is from genome assembly GCA_036785175.1 of Eupleurogrammus muticus. Lineage (NCBI taxonomy): Eukaryota > Metazoa > Chordata > Actinopteri > Scombriformes > Trichiuridae > Eupleurogrammus > Eupleurogrammus muticus. The sequence goes on from JAYKQN010000008.1 coordinate 18,992,306, forward strand.
GTGTGAAAAAGGACGAAAAAAAAACTCAGGAAAAGCAACAAAGGAAGGATCCCTCTTGCAGGGTGGACACTTGCAATAGATGATGTGTGCACAGAATAGAATACAAGCATTTGAACAGGGAAACAGCAAACAACAGAACAGAGTGGACATGCTGCTCCCTGATGCGCTGCCACCTCACTCTGCAGGATGAGAAAAACACAGGGAATGAATCAGAAAGGGAAAAAAGGTTTGAAATGTACATTAGCAGGACATGAGCATTTATAGATGAAGCAGAAGAGAAAAAATCTCAGAGTATCTTGTGAATTTAAAACCTGTAGCAGCACAGCTTGGTTGTGTATGCCAGCCTGGGCCTGTCTTAACTGTATGCTGTATCCAAGAAGACATTTTCTACACTATTCACAAATATAGAGAAGGTGTCTGCCCCCTAGACCAAAACAAGAAGATGGTTCCACAGGAGGTCAGACAGAATACTACTAACATGGAGGACATCCAGCATAGGCGTCCATATCCACACAGAGTAGGCCAGGCTGCAATCTATGTTGAAAGGACGGGTCTCAATCGACATTTTGGTTTTTTGTTGTGCTGTTGGCCAAAGTGAAACCAGATTTATGATAAATGTACGTCTACGTTTTCCTGTAGACTTTCTTTATGTTGGCTGTGTGATAAATGCATGAAGAAACGGGACAACAGAGCTTTGACTTGGAATGAAAATGCTGGGCAGCAACATGAGGAGGAGCCGTGATACAGAGCTTTACACTGTAACGAAAGTGATTGAGATTTTAGCCTTTAATAATTATACTGAATGATATTTACAACTGTGCCACGTGCAAAATCGTATTCTAAAGTTGAGGTTAATCTGACAGTCAGACAGCCACAGATACACAGATGGCTTTATAATTAGATATAAATACACAATGTGCATAACACAAAAAAAATAAAAGTTAAAGTTGAAAAGTTAAACAAATATAATATTACACTATACTATATTTTAATGTCAAATCCTGCAAATAAATGCAGTGGAGTAGAAAGTACAATACTTCCTTGCAATAGAGTGGAAGTATAAAGTAGCATCACAAGGAGTACATCAAAATTGTATTTAAGTAGAGCACCGGACTAAATGCATTTACTTTCCACCACTGAAGATACTTCAAGTTCTTCTTAAGGTTGGGTCATCAGTGTGTGTGTGTGTGTGTGTGTGTGTGTGTGTGTGTGTGTGTGTGTGTGCATGAACGATTAGATGCTCCTCCTGATGAGCAGGTTATCACCTCGCATGGCAGCCGCCGTCATCAGTGGCAGAGTGTGTGTGTGTGTGTGTGTGTGTGTGTGTGTGTGTGTGTGTGTGTGTGTGTGTGTGAATCGGTGAATGATGGCATGTAGTGCAAAGTGCTCAGAGTGATTGGAAGACTAGAAAGGCGTTATAAAAACACAGTCCATTTACCATTCAGCATAGCCTCTATACAATCAGTCTTCGTGGCTGGTGGAGTTAATAAACGGTTGTTGTTTGCCTTCACACCCACACGTCACAGCGTCTGTATTTAACACTCGTAGGCATCTAAAAAGAGACATTCATGTTTTACAGACAGCTGCAGTATGTTGCTACTACTGATCATCGAAAGCTTGCAATACTTCTATTTTCCATCAACAATAACATTTTTTTTCATTTTTTAACAACAATTTTAGTTTTTAACAACAATTTTATACATTTTACAGGTCAAATTACATTACAAGACTGAATGATAACTAATGTCGCAGGTGAATAAAGTTATGACAAAAGGTAGGGGGGGCATTTAGTGTGCATATTATGGGTAATTTTGGTTGAAAGAAATATATAGGGCCGGTGTAGAGGATTCAGCTCTGAATGAATAGCAGGAAAAGAGGCTACTGTACGTGTTATGGAAAGGGTCATGTTGTCTTTGAGGTTAGTAAGTTTTGGTTAGGTTTTCATGAGCCTGTGGTCAATCGATTGCTTTCTACTGTCTTTCTAGTTGAGCATTATGTTGTTTTTAGCTTATGCAATCTATATATATATATATATATATATATATATATATATATATATATATATATATATATATATATATATATATATATATATATAAAGCCTTTTATATGACATGGAAATTATTTAAAAGCACATGGGCCTACATATTGTGGTCATAGCAGGGCATCATCACTTGTGACTCTAAGAATTTTTCCCCACAGCGCTGTAGTTCAACCTTGAAGCGTTCAGGTTTCATGTGACTGACGATTAGTAAGTAACAAAAAAAAATCATCATTAATTAAAAAAAAAATAAATACAAGCCTTTTTTAACCCCTGGTTATGAGGAAAAACTGCACAGCAGCAATATCTGTGGTAACATGTTAAATAAGTGTATGGATGATCAGCCGATGAACAGGCTCACACTGATCATGGCAGCCAGCGCCATCATGTAAGAATGTGTGTAAGGTGCTATACACTCAGTCCATTTACCATTTAGCATAGACACACAGTCAGGCTTCATGGCCAATGGAGATAATAAAGGTTCTTTGTTTGCACTTAGCACTTTTTCCTACAGAAACATGAATATTCAATATATTCAAGAATATCTTCTTTTTGGTGCATTTAGTTCAATATTGCATAGGATTATTTCATTCCACAGATAATTTATCTTATTTCAATTGTTTTAGTCATTTTAATACTTTTTTAAGAAAATGCTATTCATGTTGTCTCAAAGCCACCTGGAAACCACCTGTATAATGCTGTAAATGTTGGGAGATGTTTTGGGATTGAGAGATTGTGGGATCTTTTGTCTGTTTGTTTGATTTATGTAATGAATCACACATTAGTGTGGTGTGAAACCTCTCAGTAAATGATATAAATCAGCACCATAAACGTCACAAACACAACTTCAGCAGCTTGTGGAGAAAAAAAACATACAGCTACAACCGTAGCCTTTCCAATGACGCAGTCTTAAACTTAAACAGTTCTACAACAAGTGTTACTTTCTTGATTTCCAAAGGCATATTTTAAATAGACAAACATATGTGTGTTTCAAACAGGATCAAAATGATAAGTTGCATCTTGCCTTTGACCACATTTTTTTCTGCTATAGGATCCCATGTGTACTTCGGTGTTAGTTTGCTGCTGCCTGTGAAGCTTTTCAGATGCGTTTTGTGAGTGTTGATGTGTGGACTGTGTAGTACTTGGACTGAATCAGCTGATCGTTTGAGTTGGATGACATGGTGAACCTGTTTATTCCGTATAGTTTCCCAATTAATGTCTGATTGATGTTTATTCAAGCCTGATGTCTATTTGTCTATATTGCAATCAAAATGGTATTATTGAGATGATAAACTTATCAACTGTGCGTGCATTTTCGGAAATCAATCTTGAATAATTGTCTGTCATTAACACACGGCCACTGTGATTAGTTAATTTCATGCACAGCAAATCACACCACTCACATTTTGTCAATATAGCACCTGAATAATCTAATTTATTGTGGTTTCTCCTGATAGGTGCCATTGTCACATTCCTAATACATTTCAATCTGCATTTATCACAGTGGGAATAATCTTGCGTTGTTGGCATGTTTCACTTGTTTCAAATGCATTCTGACTGCATGTCTGCTGTGCGTGTCTTCTATACACCCTTTACGACGTGACCCATTTCTCTGCAGCTCAACAAGACGAGAAGGTCACGGCCCCTTGAACGCAGCTGCCAGAATCCAGCAGCAACACTGAGACCTGACGGAGATGCTCAGGAGGAACAAGCATGAGTGATACGCTTATCCATGTACAAACAGCCACAGGTTTCATATATAATAAAGTATTTCTTGTGGTTCCATAGTCATACCCCCCACCGAGAGATGGTTGACATGACATAATTAACATTTGAATGTATAAATGTAAATAGTAGAAATAAAGTATGAGGTTATTACAAATTCACACACACACACACACACACACACACACACTGACTTGACTGGAACATTTAATTAGAAACAGCTCATGAAAGATTTTACAAGTGTACTCTATGTATTTCCTGTAGGGGGTAATGCATTATATATTGTTTAATTTTTCGGGAAAAAAAAAGAAAAGAGGAATATAATGGGGAGTGGGAGACCATTTGTACAAGCAGTGATAGAAATAGACAAGAGGGAAAAAGCGCTTCAAAAATTCATCAGTGGAAAATGTCATAACTGTCAGAATTATTTACAGCGCTCATTTCAAGTGATCTGGGGTGATTTGTAAGATGAAGACAAACTTAGCACTTGAAGAAAATCCAATTAGATTAGATACAAGACAAATTTTTGCTGCACTTTTTGCACGCTGGCCCGGGTATCTATGTCTGTGTTTGTGTGGGTGAGTGTGTATCAGTGTGTTGGTGTGGTCAGTCGACACAGGGCGAGCTGAGTGGAGTGTGCGTGATTGATTGAGAGAATGAGTGAGTCCGACTGAGTTTGAAGGAGTATGTGTGCACCAGTAGCCTCTAATAAAGTATTAGCAGGACAAGCAATTTGCTCCTTTGCCAGGATCCTTGGCATGAAAAGAAGGACTTTTACAATAATGAGAGAAGCAGAAAGGCAGTGGCAATGAACTCTTATCTCGACTAAAGGAGAAAAAGAGGGAGACTTAAATAGCATAATATATCAGCATAGCACAGAGGGAGGAGATGAATACTGAAAGAAAGAGATTATCCAGAAGTTAGCCCTTTTTTAACCCCTGGTTAGGAGGAAAAAATGCACAGCAGCAATATCTGTGAAATCACTCTGCCTTGCAGAAACATGTCAAATATGTGTGCATGGCAGCTATCAATGTAAGAATGTGTGTAAAATGCTATACACGCAGTCCATTTACCCATTAGCATAGACACACATCAGTCTTCATGGCAAACAGGGATGATAAAGGTTCGTTGTTTGCCTTCAGCACTTTGCCCTGCAGAAACATGGATTTTCTTAATTGCATTTTACATGTAATTTTACATTACATTAACCTGACAATCAAAACATGTAAATATCAGAAGATGCGTAAAACTATCAATACTTTGCAAAAACTGAAATCCTAACAATTTTTTTAGTCAATTTAATCTGTTTTTAACGTTAGTCTTGTTTTGTTAAAAAAGGCCAATTTGACCCATATCAGAAAACAAAAACTTAGAATAAGATAAATCCCCAATCTGCCAGAGAAATAAGAAAATTCTACTCAATATTAGACTAATTGTACCAAAAACGAGATATATTTACCTGATAAGATTTTAGTTTTTCCAGTGTATGAAAAAATTCAATCCTTACATCGTAAACTGTCACATCAGATATTAACTTGTGATATTATCACGATTTTATTTGAACTACAGAATAGTTTACCAATTCAAATTACTTACTAAAAAGCACAAATCTACTGGTCCATCTGGAGAACTCTCTCTGGCACGTCACTATGTCCCAGTTTTATTATTAACTACTGTAGTGCTGTGGGAAGTATATGTCAGTAGTATATATTTCTCTAGAAAAGTAGATAGACTGAATATATGAGTTTTTTGTCCCACACACTATGTGTAGGATATGGTAAAATGATAATAAACCTTTTGTGTTTTCAGATTGTTTTAACAACTTGTTCAACAATTGTTAGTGAGAAAAAAAAGTAGCAGTTACACGAGGAAACTTACTTGTACTACGATTGGCAGATTTAATTGTTGTTATCTGAAGCTGTAACAAAAAACATTTTTTTGTGAAATGCATAGATGCAAAGGATTGCTTCAGATAAAACTCAAACCCAGGTCTGCTGCTTATGAATCAATCGCACTACCCCCTACACTACCACAGTGTAGGTTTGAGATTTTAAGTTTAATGATAATAATGATGATGTTATACAGATGTTTTGACTCTCCATTCCAAAAAATTCATAAAAAAAGAATATAAATATCCATCCCAAAAATATCTGGAAAAGGAACACACCATTGTGCCATGCACAAACTATATGCAAAAGTTGAGGTTGATCGGACAAACAGTCAGAGAGATATGAGAGCCACAGATTGACAGACTAGATGTTTTATTTTTCAATTGCAATCAGTGTAACTTTATAGGATACTTTCTCTCAGAATGTGTCTTCACTGTTTCACAACTGATTCATATTGGTAAGATTTTATTCATCATCATTGTTGAGATCTGGATTAGCTACTATAATATCCAAAGGGGAGGGAAAAAAACATCCAGATAATCTAAATCACTATTGGATCTCTTGGATCCCAACATGTCAGTGATAAAACTCTCTTTGCACAGGAGTTACTGTGTATGCACACACTTGTAGTTAAGTTGACCCCAGACCTTATCACTTCTTTTCAGCAACGTGGCAGCTTTAGTAGATCTCTGCAATTAATTTGGTGAGTGCAGTGTTATTATTCCAGATATGAATGATCGTGTGGGACTTAACCTTAAATGTCATCTTTGAAGGAGAGCCGGTTCGATTCACACCTATTAGTTTGATAAGAATAAGGAAATGCATACATTGGTCATAGCTCATATTGTGGCCATTATATAATTATATTTGGGATTTACTGTAGATGTATCTGGTTCCAAGGAATATGTTTTTCAGGGCAAAGTTATGGCCTGCTGTCAACTCACACCAGCTCTCCCGGCCAAAGCTCTGTTTTCTCCATACCCACGTTTTTTTTTTTTCCCGTGCTTTAAATTTTGATGCATTGGGGAACTGTGGAGCAGTGGGAGGGTTGCGATAGAACAGACACTGGAAGTGACTCAGGCAAGCTGGACGCCAGCCTGCCTCCAATAACAGAGTACCGCTGGACTCCTCTGACACCCGTCACACCGGGCACGGCAGGACTGGCTCTGCAGGAGACCCGGACGTTTTGTCCTGGGTGGGAGGCCAAAAATAACAAAACACTGCAGCATTCTGACACTCGTGTCAAGTCAAAGACTGTGAGGTTGCAGGCGTTAAATGATGGAATGTTTGTTTGGTATAATCTGTAGAGCTATAATTGATTAGAATATTCTCTGCATCACTATTGGTACAATTCACCATATGCTGTTTTCTCATAGGTAGCTTTAATTGGATTTTACAGAACAATGTAGTTGAAAAATTATGCTCAAGCTCATTTGTAGCAGTTTTGGAAGCTGCCTTCAATATTCTAGGATTTGGTTGACAATTTATTCAGATAAATGAACACATCCTCGTACCAAAAAATAACAAATGGTGCAATGATAAATCTTTTTTTCCAGTCTATGCAGTAATTACACCAATATTTAGGTAGTAGGACTATTTCATCCATTTCTAGCCAGCTGTTGAAACATCCACAGTGAATCTCATGTCTTATACTCAACATAAAGACTTCCAGGGCTACTTGTCCGACTTATTTAACATTTCATGCTATAAATGGAGCTCAGTGAAAGTTCAGACAGGAAGTTTATCTTTGTATCCCTACGTCTTTCATGCATGCTCCAATAATGTCCTTGCTGCCATTTCCCCGGCTGTCAAATACGGATACATCAGCTGATCACATCTGCTGATCACATCCATCCAATAGTACAGTCACGCACCCTCCTGGCCACCCTATCATCCTGCTGCTGTCGTTTCAGAAGTGTTTCTCTCTCTTTCCGCTGTAGCGCATTCACAGCGGTGGACTCAGACTGTTTGAGGGGCAGGGACGGGAATAAAAGAGCATCAGCTTGCAGAAAGTCGTGATGCATGGTGAGAGGGCACCTTATCCTGTTTTTTTGTTCACTGGAAGAGCACCACAGAGCATTTCATCCTGTTTAGACCACAGGAAGGGCACCCTTGACAGCATTTAATCACGTTGTCTTGCAGATTGGGCCACCATGGATGGCACTATCATGTATTATTTACCGTCTTGAAGGCCCCCAAGAGGGCATTAGCAGTGCTTTTGCAAACATGGAGGTGTTGTTATGCATACCCCTGCGCTCAGTCTTCACAGTCTCATCTGTTCATCATCTGCTTCTTCTTCCTCATCTATGTTATGTTGCTGCTGCTCGGGGAGGATGCACCTTCAATCACAAATATCCCAGTAGAATATAAGCAGCAAAAAAAGGCATTAACACACTATTTAATATTTATCCTTTGTCATTAAATGTTATCTTTACCTTATTCACTTTTCCTCTCTAGATTGATAGTTTTATGCATTATTCTACATGATCTTTAGTTAAATTCTTTATGTTATTTTCCTCAAAAGCAGAAAGCCAATGAGATCAAACTACTGCCATGTTGTTAAGAAATGAAATGTGATCATTTGATTAAATGTCCTCATCATCTAATTGTGTAAATAACCAGGCACCTACTGTAAGCTGCTAGCTGGTGGTAGCCTTCGGTTTTTCTGATTGGGTAACATAAGGGGAGTTTAATGGGAATTGTAAGGTGTCCTTTGCTGTACCCTTGACAGAAGGTTGTTTCTATTTAGGGAATCAACGTGTGGAACTCTTTACCTGCAGAACTCAAAGTTGATCATAAATGGGGCTCATTTTAACTTAAACAAAAAAAAGGTTTTTGACCTGTTATCTATTGATCAGAGTCAAGTTTTCTAATGACACAACAATCTTCAGACTTACAAGGTCCCATAAAGTTAAGCCCACAGGTCCCAGATTGTACATAGATGTATGACACGATGTACAAGGTATTTGGTGATTGACATGGCTGTAACATTTAGCATGGTCCCGTTAATGCTACTAAAAATTGACTCACTAAATACAAGAAACAAAGACACTTATTCTTTCAAAGTTAAGCTGATGCAGCTATGTTGTGTTTTAGCCTTTTTAAATGATAAATCCTTTAATTGCATTTTGGCCTTACAATTCTCCAGCTTTTTATTTGGATATGCAAAACAGGTGATAATGTGTAAAGAGTTTAAAGGCCCCATGAAATTAAGTTGTAATCCTGTCTTCATGAAGCAACTGATGAATCCGTAAATCCAGTAAATCTTCATGTAACTAACTTGTTATATACCAATTATATGTAAAAAATGTCATCAGAATCGATCAATAAAATCTCATTCATATCTCTCAGTTTTGTGCTTTACTCTACAGTATATATATATATATATATATATATATATATATATATATATATATATATATATATATATATATATATATATATATATATTTACTGTTGAGTTGAGTTTTATGTATTTTAAAGGCACATTCAGGGATGGGCATAGCAAACTGGTCATCAATGCAGTGGAATGTGGTATAAGTTTCCTGCTATATATTGGTCCTTATAGGAACATTGAAAAACACTTCCACTGCAATATTTATCCATGTTTAATGTCATCAAATGTTGCATACTATAAGTTCAGGGTTTCCCATTAGAATCAAGTTGCTTAGAGTGGTATTGATTAAACCCAGGGTGAATATGTAAGCAAACTGACATTTCATCCTTGAAGTTTGCCTGGAGCCATATATCAGCTTCACACTCTTACTGTACATCCCTTTGGAACTTTTTTGCATCAAATACCTATTTCCTTCGCGGGCCAAATGAATAGAAATCTTTGCAAGTCATAATGAAAAAAGATGAAAGGTATCAGCTGCCTGTGAGATTGTGTACCCATGCAATATCTCATCGAAGATAACTTTATTGTTCATTGTCATGGCAAGGATAAATGAGAAAAGCCAGCTAAGAACGGTCATTTTTCATGTCAGGGTTTATCCTTTCTTTCTGTCTCTCTCTCCTACTCTTTCTGCCCCCAACTTTGCAAATGTATGACTCTCCCCTCCTCTTTTCACCATCTCTGTCACCATCCCTCTGCGCTATCTCTCCTCTCCTCTCCTCTCCTCTCCTCTCCTCTCCTCTCCTCTCCTCTCCTCTCCTCTCCTCTCCTCTCCTCTCCTCTCCTCTCCTCGCCCTCCCTTTCTTTTCCTTTTCTTTCACGCCGTGAAATGTGTAGCTCATTAGTTTGCCCGCCACACCGCCTCACGTCAGTCTGTCCTTCACATCTCGCTGCACTGCTAAGAAGTCATTTATGCCGCCGTGTAGCTCCCCCCTCCCCTCCACCCCCCATCTCCCTATTTCCCTCGCTGCAACCCCACCACCACCAGCCTCCATATGGTTTCATCATCATTTTGCAGCAGCTCAAGAAAAAGACATCCCGCCCCTCCAAACTCCCTCCACCCTTCTCTGAACACCCTGTAAAACAGAAGACATCGAAGGGTGAGGTGCAAACTTAAAGAAGCGAGGGAGGGGGGAGGGCTTCTCCCAGGCATAATGATACAGCACATTGATGGAGTGGAAGGGGAGGCCAGGAAGGGGGGGGGGGGGTAGAAGAGAGGCAGAGGAATAAAGCGTAAGCTGCTCCCGATCATCATGTAAATGTAGAGATAATAAAGGAACTGTTTGCCATTCACGGGAGTAGGTGGCGCATCAGTAGAGGGGGGGGGGGGGGAAATTTCAGCGCGAGTGTTGACTAATGTGGACTCGCTGTCTCTCTCGCCTGCTCCAGAGCCAGCAGGGGGTGTCTGAGTGCTTTCACGGAGGGGCCCCGCTCTCCCGTCAAGTGATGGAATGAAAGGCAAATCTACCGTGTGAGGAGCTAAAGATGCAACATGTGACATTTTGTAAATTCACTCCTCAAATGAACTGTGTGGGACACCCGCGAGGGGTTGATGCGTTAATCAGCAGGGTCGTGCCATGATAGCACAAGATGTGATACAGAAAAAAAAAGTTGTGATCTTTCTTATTAAGCTTTCCTTCTAATCTCTGCCTAATTTCTTATGTATTTTACCTCCTCAAGCCACTAAAAGCTATTTGAATAAAACCAAAAAAGTCCTTCTTCTAGAGCTGCAGTGTTAAACTATTTTAGTCATTTTATTGGCAAAAAATACCATATGTCAATAAATAAGCTGGTTCTGAATTGTGATGATTTATTACTTTTTTGGTCAAATATGATGATATAATAAATATGTATTGTAGTATGAGCTTTACACTGGCAGCAAACTGACACCATTTATGTCTTTATGTTGAGGGTAAAGACATGAGTTTTAGTGAGAATGTGGCAGCTGGTTAGAAACATTTTCTACTACATAAATATTGACAAAACCTGTTTGAGATTTTAAGGTGTAACATTGAAGAGTTTGGCAGATTCCACAATCATTTCTGAATATAATGATTAACCATTGAATTAAAACAGTAATTATCTATGGTGGGTCCCAGGTTGGATTTTTCTTCACTTTAAGGGCTCACAGGCCAAAGAGGTTTGGAACCTCTGATTTAGTTGAGTTCTGCTGCAACACTTTATACGCATATGCATGTTTTGTTGCACTGATTTTATGTGACAACAGCTACTTTGCACATAAGGATTTTGCATGTACACAGCTGATAAAACACAATGTGAAAGTAGTATTTAAAACTAGTCTCTCAGCCAGCTGCAACATTGAAGCACTTAAACAGGAGCTGCTGTTATATGATTATTATCCACAGTAATAACCTCAACAGGAGGCATTGTGCTTCCGAGAATTTAATCTTCTATTCTTTAGGTGCATAAACTGTTGCTTATTTTTTTCACCGCACACATTTTGCAATTTGAGCAGGAGAAGCACAGGTGTTAACATCATTAATGATGATTCTGCTCAATTCAAGTGTCCCAATAAGCCGTAGCAGTGTGACAGTGAGTGCGGCATGCTGCTCGCATGGTCTGTCCATCTGTTTGTTGCTGGGCCGCGTGCACCCATTCATCAGGGCATCATCAAAACATCTGTATCTGCTGGAAATGAGGTCGGCAAGAGCAAGGTTTAAAGCTGCAGATTTATGGTATCTAGCAAAACAGTCTTGGTAGTAATGCATAAATAAAAATATTCATAAGTGTTATATTAAGTTGTATACTTAATAGGACATAAGTAGTCTTACTTAGTATATATAATTTAATCAAAATAAGAATTGTTGTGTCTACCTGGGATTAGGTCTCCCTCAACGAAGCCTGATGAATGCACCACCAGTAAATGCAGCCAGAAACTACACATTGTATTTTTGAAAGGCATTAAAACCAAACAAGTATCAAGTATTAAATTAGCCAATTTGCTCCCTATAGCCAAGATGAAGTGTGTGTGTGAAAACACTGACTTCCGCAGCTTTAAGCAAAATTTTGAATGTAGAACTGTGAGTATTTTTTACATTGCAGTACTTCTACGTCAGTAAAAGATCAGAATAGGTCTTGCCTCTCTGGTTCGACCTTGGACCAACTACCATCAACACCTGTCTCCATGTTGGACATGACGGGTACATACATCCTACAGTAAATGGTGCCTGTAGTTGTATCACACAATTAAGATGGAAGACAGTTCACATATGCCTTTCGTCCTGCTTAAATTGATTTAGTGAGGAGTATGAATCTAACCTTGTGTGTCATAGATTTGTCTGTTTACAATTTATGGCAAGTATATCTCACTGTCAAAAAAACTGCATGTACCATGTATATCTACTTCTAATCATATTGTTTCTCTCCTCCTTTATAAAATCCAGTGTGAGGAAAATTTCGTTTATTAGCCCAAACAAAACTTTTTCTGTCTCAAAGCTCTTCAAATTGCTATTCTTATTCAATGATTGTAGGGGTACAGATTATGTAAAGCATACAGAAGAAATCCTTGCTCATATAATTACAGCACCAGCCTTCACTGCAGGGTGTGTTTCATGCCATATACATGCGGCATATCGGTAGCTGTACTATTTCATTCATTTGTCCTTTTATTTTTCGGTATTAGCTTTATTTTGGTTTTCCTGTATGCGACAGAGTGGACTAGGGATCGCAATATAATAACACCTTTGTCACAAGACACTATGGAGCCAAAATCCTTTCTCAGACTGAATCATTTCTGAGATTGCATTGAAGTGTGTGAGACCAGCTCCCCCCCCCATAATCGCGTCAGGTAAAGCCAGTTTTTTTTTTCAACACTATATTTGCATTCCACATCATTCCTCAGTTGCCGGCACCACCACAAATATCTCACACAGACAATCACCACAGCCTGAGAGGAACGATAACAGATAAAACAAAAACCTGAGCATGAACAACAACCAAAAGAGACTTTTATATTCTTTATACTATCTTCAGATGAACTTTTGATTACACTTTTTCTCAAACAAGGACTATGGGCTTTGTCTCCCATAACTTACACTCAGTACCTATACATTATACATGCTGTGAGCAGGCGAGGGAGCGGTGGGGGTCATTTACAGCAATACTACGCTTCAGTTGGTGGTGTCTATGCGCAAAAAACGCAACAATTATGGTCTAAAGTTGCTTTGCATCGAATGACAGCATACACACGCCGATCGAAGCATGGGGTCAGGAGATAGCAGCTTGAAAGCCAATGAGAACCAACCACAAAAGTTTGAACACCTTTGGCTTGATGGACACCAGTGTGACGAGACCATCCATATCTGAGATAGGGCTTTTGAACAACACGCAGGAACTGTGCTACTTACAACGTGCAAATACGACTAAAAAAGGGGGTACATCTTAAGAGCTTAATCCGAGTATAACTGGACAACTGAAGTGCGTGTTATTCTGACTAATATGAGAGTTCTCCAATGCCAATCAACAAAATCAGAGAATGTGACTGGTTTTCTCCACTATGTATACGCCTAATTTGACAGTGTGCGTTCGAATGCTCCCCCGCAGTGGTATTTGACCCGGGAACAAAAACACACACAGGAAAGCTGGTCGTAGAAGAAGAATAGAATCAAAGTAGCAAAAACACCAGAGCAGCAATGTGGTCGAAGTAAAGATGATGATGGTGCTAACCCTGCTGAAAGAGCTAAATATTTTAAAGTAGTTCTTTATAATGAATGATGGTGTAATAGGTCAACCGGAAATGGGGCTGTATTAGCCTGTTGAAACAACACATATCGCCCCCTAGTGTTGAGAGAGAGGACACGTTCCCAAGAGTAACTCACTTTTCTCTCTCATGTAAACGAGGACAGAAGTCCAGTTAGACGCTAAACCCAAATGTTGAGGAGGGATCGACTAAGCTATGCATGTAAAACGCTGATTATAAGCACATTTGGAGCTGATCTTTTTAATGGAATCATATCCAGTAAGATGAGTTAGAATGAATCAAGAAAAAAATGTAAAAAATGTATTTGGGAACCTGAATATTGTTTTTAAGACTCACTTGAAAATTGTGAAACTATTCTTTAAAGACAGAGTATGCCTAGTGTGTTTTTGGATTTCTTCATCAACCAAAGCAATGAAAAAAAAAGTGTCTCTGAATAGAAACACAGCACCACACACTTCAGTGATGATTAAGAAGGATTACATTCTAAGAGTTTAATGAAATGTGTTTTTTTTTCCTTGAGTTTTTTTTCCAACTTGTTTTTGTTCAGGGTAGATTCACTGAGAGGACATCTGTCTTTTGCAGGAACGGCCTGATCCCATTCACACATGGAAGCAGCCCAGTAGAACCACAGTCTGGTACCTACACTGCCCCTACCCAGCTCCACTGGGACAGTTGGTTCCTTGCTTCAACGCTGCATAGTTGCTGTGATGAGGGAGCGGCAGGAGTTGCTTTTTCAGGCCCCAGCTACATTAGTCTAGTTTTTTTTTTTAACCAGATATTTTTGTCCACCAGTTAAAAAAATCTCCATCGCACGCCAATCCATTCGACAAATCTCTTCAGGGAGACCTGAACACGAACAGGATCTGCCTAAAAGCCTGTGATGCCAAGCCAGGCCAGTAGTGGCTGATAAGCAACGTTCAAACACTTGTATGAAAGAACATTTTGAAAAAGTGCAGAGCAATGCAATTTAACAATTTATAAACACTACACTAATCACTACATTGATTATTACTCGATCTGATTAGATTTCTTAGTTTGTTTGTTTGACATTTCACCTCCATCCATTAGGCTTCCTTAGTTCCAAATCAAATTTACATGACCACAACCCCCGACCTGTCTTATGTATGTTTTTTGATTGATAATTATTGATAAGTAGCATTTTAATGTTGCAGCTTGTCAAAGTGGAGCTAATTCAAATTATGTTCACGTATATCAATGTATAACAATGCATACAATTCATGGGTTGATGACATGTTTTATGTAAAATGTAATCTGCAAAGTACAGTGCAGGTGTACAGCTCCTGCATTATAATCAGACTCTACCACAAATTACTCTACTGGGCAATCTCAACACGTGTTGTTTTGCAGATTCAATTTAGATTTATTTATTGTTTGTATGTTTACTTCATCTAATTTCAGAATTCTTTGCTATAAATAGTGCTTTTTTATACACAGTAGTTTAGCAATTACAGTTAATGACAAAAATAGGCAAGAAGCATGGAACACTAGGCAGATGTGGAAATCAGTGTGTACAAATAAAGGCTTGAAACAAGAAGAGCAGTAAAACTGTATAAAAGAAGGCACAATGAACAGCCAGCAAACACCTGTTGACTAATACTGTTTTGAGATATCGAGGACTAATATATCCTAGCAACACCAATGCAGGGAAATGTCAAAAGTTACAATGCTCATTCCAACATACAGAGAAAGAGTTGCTGAACCTCTGCACCAGACTGGCTGTCTGGAGCGGGGCCCTCCTCTAAATGACGAGGTGCAACTATTAAAGGGGATACTCAGCGTCTCGTGAAATGTCAAGGGCAGGTGTGCATTAATGTGAAAATGAACTGGGCGTGTGCATGCGCAAAGAAGTTGACATTTCAGTGACACAAGGTGACCCCAAAACACGTCAACTTCACTTCAGTCCTCCAAGTTCATTTACCATCTCTTCTTTTTTTTACGTCAGCTCATGTTTTTGTTTAGGTTCTATGCATCCTTCATTTAACCGATAAGTGTATACTAACATGTACCAATACGATACAGCGCATGCATCCTCCCTGCACATTTTTTCCAAGCACTCTTATCTGACTTTTTGAAAACAAGCCTCTGTATTATTCCGTCTATCGCTGCCTTCCCATGTCTTATGCTCTCTGGCTGCGTGATGAGTACGGCTTAGCAACAGCGGCGACAATAAAACAATGAGGTGAATATACGGTGTATTGTGCACAGTGTTATAGGTAGGGCGGCATGTACTCAGGATGTGCTGCGTTGACCGTGATAGATGAGTGTTATTCTCGAGTCTACCTGCCCAACAAAGAGAAATGTGACTGTTACTGTGCATGCGTGCACTCAATCAGGCGTGCACGCCCGCGTCCTCGTGCGAGGGAGAGCGTTGATCAGTCTGCGGCAGGAGAAGGGAGGTAATAGAAAGTGAAAGAAAGCACACAATAATGGGAAATGTGTCTGATGTGGAATGCGTGCGAGCGGATTCCTATATTTTATGTAAATCCTGACCTTTCTGCCAGTGGCGGCTATCAGGCTTGTTGACAGCGTGGCGCGTATCTGTCCTGTTGACAGGACGAGCAGAGAGAGAGAAAAGACCTGTCACTGCTGACTAATTACACTGCACGCCAACAGTTGAGTCCTCTGTTTATGTTTGGACAGCTAAGGGAGGCCGGGATGAGCATCATTAATCAGATTTTTATATTACATGCTACCAACACACACACACACACGCATACATACGATTACAAATAGCCATCACTCATGTTTTTGATTTGACATGAAGGACGGTCTTTCTAATTACCAAAGAGTTTGCAGTGATAAATCCCAATAAAGAGCGGGACCAGATGTGGTTAATCAAACGTCTCTGGGGTTTCTGGGAGGCAACGCAAGGCTGCGGGCTGCAGTCAAAGTCAATGGGGACACAGACCATTTCTTCTCAAATCATTTGCAAACTGTTCCATTAGGTTGCATCAGATGCCGCACATGCAAATAGATTTTCCCATAGGCTCACGTGGGCATAAATAGATATAAATAGAGAAATACTCAGCTAATGACCACCCATCTAACAAAACTCTATCAATGTGGGAAAGATTTTTTTTTAGGTGGATTGAGAGAATTTAAGAACTGATGTGTTGGGATTAGTCAGAAAACTGGTAACAATGCTTGCAAGCAGAGGAATGATATGTTATTTAACAGGTACACATTTATTTAACATAACTCTATGTTAAACAAGAATTTAACATAGACTTTTATCTGTAATCTCTTGTTACAAAGAGACCTTAAAAACTGATAACAGCTGTAATTATAACATTAGAAACGAATTTGCTGGTTTGATTATTGATTATTATTGATTAATTATTTTAATTTTATTCTAATCTTGTCTCGCCTTCTATGATTTTTAACTCTTGTATCAAATTTGTTCATGTCTCTCATTGCTGGTCTGGATTAGTATTTTATTCATTTCATTACTTCGCATTGATTTTATTCTAGTGTCTCATTGTTTTATTGGTAAGCTGCTGATCTTAAGTATTTTAATTCCATTCTTAAATCCCATATATATTTTTTATGGATTGTTTTAATTGTGTTTACTTATGTCTAGGTCTGTTTTATCTTGTCCACATAATATTTTATTATGGGAGTTGATGGGAGCTCTGCGGAGAACATTGTGCTTCTGCGTGGAATGAAATGTGCTAAAAATAAGACTTTGCTTCCCTGAAAATACAGCAAACCAAGAAGCTATATATATATGGGCTTTACTGTTAACAAATAAAAAGCTACTTACAAACACTCATAATATAAATAGTGCTAGATAGTTAAATACATACAATAAATTCAGATTTATTTATTAATAATATCCTCTTTGTTTTACTTTTTGCTGAGCTTAAAGAATCTAAAGTATTGGATCTGTGAATGATAATGATGTCTGTCATTTTATAAAAGTGCACTATCTATTAATGTTGATTTATTTATGTATTTCTTACATTTCATCATGAGATTGAGGAACCGTAGCTCAAATGTGTGCAGCGTGGCCACTTTTTTTTGTTTGAAAAAGCCAGTGGACATACAGGGAAAGGGGGGAAAACAACCTGCCGTATCGTTTTAGCTGTGGACCACTATTCATAGGTGGCTTCAGGTCACCTGGCACTACGCACTAAGCCTTAGAGAGAGATACACAAATACACACTTAGACAAGGGCCACTGGACAGAAGGGGGGAGGAGGAGGAAGAGGGAGCGGTTGGAGAGGAAGAGCGAGTGTGACTGAGCTGATGTGCTACAGGGTGGAAGGCAGAGGTTTGGACCAGGGCCACACACAAGGACAGAGGAGAGGATGGCTGAGATAGAGAAGAAAGGGATAAGATAAGATAAAACCTCAAAGAGTCTTATGCGGATGAAAGGTTGTTGCAGATAGTCCGATAGAGAGAAGCCAAATAGGATTAACAGAAAACGAGGGTCAAATGGCGGCTATAAACACAAAGCATATTACAATTCATAGAGCAAAGGAACACGGTGAGGTTAGCAGGAGACTGGATTGTGAACAATTAAATGAGGAGATTACAGTCACTGATGAAACGCTGAACAGTTCTTTGTGGGTTTGTCACTACAAGCTGTCCCTTTTTATTGCGTATGTGCATCAATATTTTAAACAGGGGCAGGTGGGATGGGGCAAAGGTCGAACCTGAATGGAGGATGATGAACAGCTGACCTGTCAATCTACATCATAACACTGTCAGATGCCTGTTAGATGTTAGTGGGCTCAATGTAAACACATCTGACTAGCTCAATAAAGAGCTGCAGGGATGAGTCTGACACCAGGGAATAAATTGCATTTTAGCACTTTCACCCCCCCGTTTGTACCACAAGGGGGGTTTTTGAATAGGTTTTTAGTTAAATACCAAAGAAGGGATTTAAACAGTTCTTTCTACAAATGCGTCAGTAAATACCTCACTCGTGAATGGTGAAGCTTTTAAAGGCGGTCGGTAACAGGCAGTAAATGAGATTGCAGAGGTATTAAATATCATCAAATCGAATCGTGAAGGCAAATAACAAGTTGGAAGTGGCGGAAATGTAATGAATCATACCGACCGTGATGTAATTCATACATAACGTCAACTTTTTTTACTTCTGGCGATTCCATTCCGTTACATCACAAACATTGATCAAGATTGTCTTGCTGAACAAAACATAAAAGTACCATGAACTTTTGTTTGCCATTGAGATTATTTTCTGCAATAGTCCAAAATATAACGGAAACATCTTGTTGACTTTTGGAGGACAGAGCAAATGGCACGTTAAAGTCCTGGTTGGTCTACAAAAAATACATCATCCCTGCAGCACTTTATAGTAAGTCCCAGTGTATTCATCCAGGAGGAAAGCTGTGTGTGTGTTTGTGTGTGCGTGCACGCGTCTGTGTGTGCGTTGACAGGTGACAGGTGACAGGTCTTCTGGGCCACCGAGCCAGACAGACAAGATGCATCACTGTCAATTCATGGCTGGTCTGACAAGCAGCCAGGGCGGCCATGACACTAACACATTTTAGCCTGGACGCTAACATGCTTTGACATATGCTCTACAACATGCAGGCTGCCCACTCACCGCTTACAGTTTCCACAGTAATTATAGGCACCGCATAAATGTTTCCAGTGACACGGATGGAACGTTGACGTAGCACCACCCCTGTGCTGGGAAAGTGTTTCTCCTTTCAGGGCAGTCTTGGGTACGATGCCTCTGATACATTTGCGCTACTTACTGTGATGACAAATGAAGTATTTGGAATAGAAAGATGTTACAAGTCATTGGTTTCTCTTAATCAAGTTTCAATTTAGGAACGAAAAAGCCTTCACGCTTTTATTGTTGTAAAACTCAATCAACAAGCATAATGAGAGCTAATGGGCTCTATCGTGATGCAAATGCGGAATGCAGGGATGAAAAACCCGAGGAAAAAAAAAAGATCCACCCTCGCATTGTCTTGCACTGTTATCCGAATCATCAATCTATGATGTGTTAAGTGTGCTGGGAGTTATTTAGTGACTCACTCTCTTTGTATCATACCCACTTTCCCTGAACTGCCTTGTCTACTTACTGCTCTCCCATATTTGCCAGAATAACTGTCATGTTGTAATGTTAACAGAGCAAATGAACAGTCGGCAGTAAGCGGAGATCAGATACAGGCTTTCTGTCTTCTTTATAAGGTATGCATGTATGTATCTATAACCCATCTATCAATGAGAGCTTCGGTATTCCACAGCACAAACTGTAGAACATCAATATGATGTTTCATTATTTTTCAATTTGGCCACAAAAATCATATTGGTAAGCAATATTACAATGGGCTAAGAAATGCAAGTTCACTTGTCCAGACCTGTATGGGTTAATTTGACTGGGTCAACATGTGGAACTCCACAACATTTCAAGGAGGGCTTTGGTTGCACAGGCACTAAATATTAATTTATTACATGCTGACAGTTCATTTAAATTCACAAGCTGCTTAAGTGCCTCAACCACCTATTGTGCACTAGTTATTTATTGCTTTTTCATTATTTTAAAAAATGGCCTGGGTTCCCAGTAGAATCACAAGGTTGTATTACATTAGCAGTATATTCAAAGCATCCTATAAACAGCATTTATCAGAATTAATAAATTCTTCAATAAAATACAGTCAAACAGTGTTATACACGCTGCATCTGTCATGTGTGGAGAGTGACGCTGACTAGCTGTTAGTTAAACTCCAGGTCAGTGTGACAGAGAAGTTTGTGTCAGCGTCTTCAACTACTTTTCCTTTTTCTCCAGACAACAGAATTTAGTCAGAACAGCACACTGCATCATTTTAAGGAATGGCATGATGGATGTTGAACGGGTCGAGTAGTTCTCTTAAAATGACTCTTACATAGGGACAAGGGATATCCTGTTGCTGTGGGGAACATGACAAGAACACACACTGGACAATAATGAGATAACTAGTTTATATCTGTGCACCTACGATCACATTACTAGCATTTTGGTGTTTGTTACTTTACATTAAAGTGAACACGTCTGTTTATGTGCTTAAACAAAGGCAAACACATATTTTGACAGTATCAAACTCCTGTGCAAACTTTTTTGTACAGTTTTCACTGAAAGATAACTTTTCTTCATTTTAACTAAAGGTAATGGTTGTGTTTTGTAAAACTTTGTGTTCCTTGGAGGTCATTCCTACAAAGGCATTATTCTCATATAAATTTCTTTCACTGAGGTACTGCTGAAGTATGAACTCATAGGTAGAGGATGCACAGTTTACGTGACTTTTTATCTGTATGTTTAAAGTCAGACGCTGCATTATTTAGTATGGATTTATTCTAAATTATGGTTATTGGGCCCTGTAGAGCTGCTGTCCTGCTGTTTGCAATTTCCTAAAGGCAGGAAACACAAGTTGTGGAAACAAGAGCAAACAAGCACAGTTGACAGCAACACCACACACAACATGGCAGAACAACCTTGTTCTGTCACTGGCGTTGTCTGTTGGTGTGGTGTTAAATGCAACATGACAAGGAAACTCCATCTAGAAATAAGGGAAATAAAGTGCAAAAAAATCCTTGTTACAAGGGTGTTGGACAGGAGAAGCAGCAGGAGTATTCCAGAATCTAGTTTTCCCTTTAAGCTGCTTTCCTGATTGGAGCTAAATGAGGAAGACTCATAATTTAGCTTTACCACATCACTGAGGCAATTTAGGATTGATTGTAAAATTCTATTGATCAGCACTCGCTGCACTTTTCTCCTTAGAGTAGCCTAATAACACCTCACCGACTACTGCTGCTTCAATAAAATGAACATTTAAGATGGATTGAATATATAGACAAAGACACATTGTGCAGACATGAACAACTGGTTTATTATAGTCAGTCACTCGCATGGTTCGGGGACCTCTGACACTATTTAGGTCATCATTCTCACAAATGAATACACTAGCCTGGCTAATGCTCATTATTATCTCCTTTTTTCCCCAGTCCCACAATCGTGAATGAAAAGTCAATGTCCTGAATACTTTATAAGGCCTGAGTTGAGTCATTATGCTGAGGGTCACCCTAGTAACGGCCTCCTATAGCCCATTATTGCCGTACACTCTAGAAATGCAGCAATTACGTGCCATGTACACTATTAGAACTAGCGGGCGCCGCTGCGGAGGCAGCCAGCAGACAAACAGCGAGAAGGACGAGGTCCGTCACGTGTTGGCCGGCGAGCGTCATTAATGAGCGGGTGAGATGAAACATGGCACAATGGATTGCATGCCTCTGTAGCTCCGTAAAGTGGCACCACAGGGACTTCCTGTACTGTATGAAGGGCTGTCAACGTCTGGGCAGCGCATCAGCCTCGCACAAGCCTGGGCTGGCACCGTTTGTGTGCATGTGCGTGCATTACCCATCTGTTACCGAATGTTAATCTGTGACAAAACAAATGCTGAAAATCCGCAAGCTTTAGAGAGTTATTGTTGCTAATGTATTTTCCTCTTCACCCTCATTAGGCGTCGATCAGCGCCGACCCGATGCCGGGTCAGGCGTTGGGAGTGCCAGGTGGCAGTTTGATTAGAATGGAGGCATTTGGGATTGTGGGATGTGAGTGCAGATCATCAGAGTAGATGATGTGACAATTCATCAACATCATTAACTGCAACGGTTCATGCAGCCCGCAGGTCATTTAAAAGTTAATACATTGTCCTAAATCATCTGGAGTGAAAGACTTGACACTGCACTGATCAATATTTTCATATTAACAATAGATCAACTGACTATATGTAATAAGAAAGGTGTCCCTTGTAGTGATGAACCCACAGAGAATTATCTTCCACTGCCATTCCCTCTCAGCTTTACAGCTTTTTAACTCATTGTTTGGCTTCCCAAACTGCAATTCTACTAATGTCAACTTCCTTTCTAGCAGCAGGCAGCTGTTAGCAGCAAACCACATGTCGTGCACCAAATGGCGGGCAAACAAAGTTGGCTACTTGCTGGTGCACATTGTGGTGCATTTAGCAGCTCAGGAGACACATATTTTTCCTCAGTTGGTGGTTTGAAACACGAGTCCAAACGAAAGATGATCCATGTATGCCGAATGTGTTAAAATTATAAATAATTAATTACAATTATAAAATGGGTAGTTAAAATCCTGCGGTCCTGATAACATTAACTGCATCTATCACCTAGATGTTTTTAATTTTGCTTTGTTTTAATTTGTGTTTAAGAGTATACATGATTTCTATAAACAAGAATTATCATTGTCAGGCATCACTTATGACACACGAGAAGTGTGTGGTTATGTGTTTATCTGCAGATATAATAAGATTTTATATATTTCTCTGTTTCAAGGCATTATATTCACAACTGTCACTTCCTTTAAGTCTCATTTGGTTCTTGGAGCTGCTAAGGCTGCCTTGACAAATCCAGCATACTATACCTTTACGGATCGGCCCTTTTATACAGGTTTTTATTTTATCCACAGGTAAAGGTGGTTTAGTTGATTGAAGGATTATCATAATTTATAAAGTTAAGATCTCATTTATTGTGTATTACCGAAAAAGAAAATGTGACTATAAATATGATGACAGTAGCAGCATTTCTTAACTAATGCTACCTTACATACGTTTTTGTTAATTAATATTTAGTCTAAAACGTACACAAAGCATGTGTCAACAGCTGTTATTACTTATTATCTGCTATTAAAATCTACTCTAACCTACCCGAGCATTTGCAGTATTAGCTGCATGTTTTCAAGGTCACCCAATACGGCTACAGCTACTTATCTCAATGACTTCTAACTCAGCCTCTCTTCAGCTTTCACTCTGAGCAGTTCAAACAGCAAAGAATAATGTCACGAAACATTAGGCATTTTTCTCTGAAAAGCTTTGTTGCCTGTGCACTGTCTCTAAATGTACAATAGAACCCTCCTTATCTTGTTATATTTTAATGCTTTTTGTGTCAACACCCAACCAGAGCTTTTAACAATATATATGTGTATATCTACAGTATAAGTAGAATTTACATATTTATATTTTTCTCTATATATATAATTATGTAATTATAAAGAGTATATGTATATTCTCATTAAAATAATACATATATGCACTATACAACATACTGCAGTGCATTTTGCACTTGTTTTTCGAGTCGTTCTCTCTGCAAACACAGTTCTTCCCTCCTGTTCTTCAGCGTGAAGAATGAATACAGCCTACATGCTTGGCTTGTCCCGTTCTAGTGGGAATGGTATGAAATCTTAATGCCAGGCTCTACCAACTAAGGCCCATGAGACAAAATATGGAAATTTCTTTGGAGCGGTCTTTGGGCACCCATTAATATCATTATCGTCACTAGTAGCGCCACCACATTTGCATGCCAGTGGATGGTGTGCAAAGGCTCTGAGGGATAATAGCTGTGCTCTTCTCTTGGCAACGATGGAAAAAAAAAAAAAAACTTCCAGTCGTACGCCAGAATCAACTCAACACAATAGACGTGACTTCATTGAACAATAACTTTTGGAGTTTTGTCCACACACCTCCTGGTGAAGGTCGTATGTGTGTGTGTGTGTGTGCATGTGTGCCTTTTGTTGCATTTGGATGCTGAGTGTATGGGTGTTCCAACCAACCACCCTCCTCCCCCGGAGGTCACTTTGAAATGAAATAGATTTTTCTAGATCCTAGCCAAGGCTGTAGGGAAGGTCACTTCATTAATCACAGCTAAATGCCACTGTCTGCCCGTCTCCCTTCTTAACCAAGTAACACCCACAGATAACATCATTGATTGATACTAATAATTAATTCCCCTTCAGTACAGAGCGACAGAGAGTATCATTCAGTGGGGAACCTTTAATTACTATGTAAAGACTCATTAGGTTAATGCCATCATGTGCTCCGGGAGCATGGAGGGCAAATAGATGCCTTCCTCTAGCCACGGCCTTTCATGAACAGGCTGCTTCCTTCCTCCCTCTCTCCATCTTTTCTCGCTATTTCTCTCCCCCGTTCTCCAGCGTTATCCATCTATGCGCTAGCCTACTTTCTCTGCTGATTCAGTGTGGAAAAATGTCAAGTCAGATTTTGCTTGAGCGGATTTTGGCAGATGGGTTGAAGCTTAAATGATGGAGGGGAAAGGACAGACACAGGCTCAGAGTGTGTGTCTGTGCGACTGTGTGATCGACAGTGTGTGTACATTTTTGGTTGCAGTGGTAAAAACATGCAACTGTGTGCTTGTCTGACTTGTTCTTGAGTCAGATACTCCACTGGTCACGCCAGTGAATGTGCATCACAAGCAAAAATAAAGGACATGCCATGTTATTTTATAATCAACCAATCCATATTGTATGAAAGAGGCTGATGCAATGTGCCACCTAGAGGTTTTTACTTCTGAAATAACATTCTGTGACATGTTCACATAAATAAATGCGTCATCTACTATTATCTGTCACCAATTATTAAAGCGGAGTAATGATTCAGCCTATGAAAGCTTTTACAATTGTTGTTCTCTGCAGTCAGTGCCAGGAAAGTCATTGCTGGGAATAATAAAGAATAACAATAAAGAATGAGTGATTTTACATTTCTGGTTTGTCAAGAACAAACAGAGTCATAAACAAAAGCAGAATTATATTCTTAATCGAAACAATATTCAAGGACAAAACTGCAATTTTGCATTACTCATTTTGGATTTGGATGGATCTTTATGAGTCAGGCTTGATAAGAAAAAATAAAATCCCAGACATTGTTTTGAATTTATTTTGTTTTTAAGCAGGTAAAAGATGCACAGATTTTGCCAGTACACAAAGCAGTGTCTAAACAAAGCTGCACTGGTCACTGATCTGATTTAATGGGCTGAACAAAGGCCCACAGCTACACACTAGCTCCATCTTGTGGGTCATATTTGGATATTTTTCCAGAAAAAAAAAAGAATTAAGCTGCAACCTAAAAGTGACGTCTTTTCAATTTTCCACATTTGTGGCTTTTATATACATGGCTGGGCTTGAATTCGACTGTGAGATGTGTGCTGTAGGATCAGGGGTGGCAGATGACATCAGTCTGTAGTTCCTTCGTTTTATACTTGATTCTCTAAACAGGCTTAAAGCTCACAGCATATGTAGCAGGCTTAGCAAGCTTAAAGAATTCATGATCCTGTGTTTTAAAAATATGATCATTCAAGCTCATCGTAAATCCATACAGCCTTGGATGATTGTGGGGCTGTTTGCAGCCTTTATGAAATAAGCTGTTTATTTCAGTCAATCCGAGGGTCAATAAAATATGCATAAGCATCATCGGTTTGCTATATGATTTTGACAGATGTCATGAAAATCATTTGAGAGCCTGAACAATTATGTTCATTTGAAAGGGAATTGATTACCTTCTAACAACCCTCACATCACATAATGCCCTCCATTCCACTCCACAATCGATGTGCCTGCCACAATATCAGCGGCAACAATCGGTATAAAATAAACTCTTACATTTCCTTTCTGTGTTTTGCTTTCACATGAGCTGATGTGATATAATCACTAAGACTTAATTAATATCCTTTGTTCATTTGACATGTGAGAGACTCTGGAAAGATCTCAGAAATGTGTCATTTCACTGACACTGTTCATCCAGTCAGAGAGAAAGTGGCCTTCTTCAAACAGCTCATTTAACGTATTGGAAATTACCCCAAAAGATTGTTTTAATGAATATGAATACTGTAAGTCAATACAAATAGATTTTTAAATTTATAATATACTACAGGTAGTATTAAAGGAAGTTATGGATAACAACACAAATGATGTATTTCTTAAAACCTAGAGATGATACAACTTTGAGCTGGAATCTAAGAAACAGTTCAGGCTTCCAAGGATAGGGCAGTCACATGGGTACATGGATTAATATTAATTTTAATCCCTATTGTAACATCACAATGTAAATGGTTTGTGTTCAGCCATGTGTTAAATTATCAAATTATGCAGTGCTGATCAAATATGAACTAAGATGCATCCTATTTCTCACCTAAAATGCACTCAGAAACACATTTTTGGTGCGCTTTTTAACCGGGAAATGGCATCAATTGGAACATTGGAATCAGCAGAGAAAATGCTAAGCACCGTCCCCATCTCAGTACGTCAACACCACGTCCCCTTGAGAAAAAGAAAAATCTCTCGCTGATAGTTTGTTTAAGCAAGGTTTAATAATAGCAGGGTCCTTACTGGGGTCACCGTTCATACACCCTCCAAGTGTGAAGTCGATCAGATGAATTGTTCTTGAAATAAAAGAAGGACAGGTACACATACAGAGAATGATTCCTTGCTTTAAAGTTGGATATGCGCCTAGGGTCGAGTGAATCATATAAATCACATAAGCCAAAGGACAGAGGGACAGTGTTGCTGTCAGGAGACACTTCAAACTCTCTAGACTTTGGTCAATGGAAATGACAAGGTGAAGGAAACAATTAGCTCACTTCATTTTACACTGAGACTATTAAACTAAGCCTGTGCCAGGTGTTAAATTGTCCTTTGAAGATTATTGGCTCCAGCCATTAGTGGATTACTCTTTCAATGTTACTTTACAGGAGAGAGCCCGTCGTAAATACATGTATGCGATTACATCATGAAACCAGGCTTTTGTGTGTTTTATGAACTGAAACGCATCTGAGATTTATTGATTTTTAAACGAGTGTTCCTGCACTGCGGCTCGCTGTTTGCAGCAGAAAGGTCCCTGGTCTGGACCTCAGAGGGGCCCTGTTTGTTTGGAGATTTGTCTGTGTTTGCAAGACTTTCCTTTGGGTTCTCCAGTTTATACAATCTGTATGTCTGTATATCTGCAATATTAATCCAGTGACGGATGTCTGGGTGCCAAGAGGCTCCACTTCCAGCAACCTTTAGAAGCAAGATGGAGGGACTGTTATCAGCTATAGTATAGTAACACATCTATTACGCTGTCGGTGAAGCATTCATTTAGGTTTTAATGTCAGTTTGCCTGGTTTATCTGGTATATTAAAGAAGGTTAGTTCCACTAAAGCACTGATAAGGACAACTCAGTTTTTTAAATTGAATCTGCCACTCACTATTTTCTTGTGTCATGGCTCCAGGGATGGCGTTGTCAGTCGGTCAATCCAACAGTCATACAGGAACAAGTTACCGTACACATGTTTTATTTATGTTTATGCTATGTTTTTAACTAATTATAATGCAAAGCACTCAGGACAACATTGGTCTTTTTTTTACTAATACATAAATTGACTTGACTTTATAAATTCATGCTATTTTTTATATTCTTGTGTTTATAAATGCATAACATCTGAAATAATTGCTGCCATACATTAGGCATCCAAATGCAAGAAAATAGCATACGGATATGCCAGTATTTACCGTGAGGAGTGGACAGAGGAAACCATCTAAATTTACTGTTTGAGGAAGTCACATCTGAGGTTTTGCCCTGGCTCTTTTCCGTTTCTGGCATGGCACAAGATTTTTGCCATTGTAGCTTAAAAGAAATAAGATAGTCCTTCATTAGTACAGGGAAACAGGGAAATTGCAGTATTACAGCAAAAAGTGGATAATCAAAAAAGGAAAACAAGTATATTTGAATAAAGTCCAAATATAGAAACATATTTAAATATGAAAAGACTTTTAAAAATTAAGAGATATTACTCTCAATATATTTACACACTAGAAACTAGACAAAACTAGACTGAACAGTTTGCGTCTGGTGTGTGGTGCTGATTAGACAGTCTAATGCTGCAGGACCTGATGCTGCTCCTTCACATACCTTGCAAGGAGCCGCCTGTGGTGGGAACCCTTCTCCATCGAGGTTGACAGCTTTGCCATCATCATCCTCTTCTCTTCCAGCCGCCTCCACCAGGTCCAGGGGGCACCAGGACAGCGGCGGCCTCTTTGATGACTTCATCAAGTCTCTTTCTTCCTGCAGATGACATGCTGCTGCCCCCAGATGACCATGCCATAAAAAATGTCAAAGAAGGTCTCAAGGAGTAGCTGCACTTCAAAAACCTCATTCTCTTCTGCAAGTAGAATCTGCTCTGGAGTTTCTTGTAGACTTCGGAAATCCACCACCGGCTCTGGGTCTGTAAAGTCCTGGGCCAGTTCTCTGTACTCCTCCCATTCCTTTCTGTGATGAAGCAGATGATTGCAAAATTATATGAAAAATATTTCCAAATAGAAATGCTTGTCACTTTCCTTAATGTATTACTTGTATATTATTTGCATTTAATAATGCAAAAAATGGGAGACTCGGATAAAAACTTAATTCACAACAATCTTGACCATCTTATTTTGTGTATATAAAGGTGAAAAAGCTTCTTCTATATATTTAAGGAGCATCCAAAACCTATTTTATATACGAGAGTTATGACAGGTGGCAGATTAGGCCAGTTTAATCTCCACAGGTAAGGGTAGATATGGCCTGCTCCTTCCCTGTTTTGGGAGGGGGGGTATTGCACTCTCCTGGACATATTGGCTCCTCAGATAGGCGATGCTGTGATATTAGAGCTTCCCAGGATGGTGCATTTGTTGCCTCTCAAATGCCCCAGGAAATCCAAATGCCAAGGACACAGAAACAGAATAATGTTAGCCTGGAATCAACAGCAAATAATGTATATTTATGATACACATTATTAGAAAAGATATAGAAATATTACCTAGTGCCCGCCTCCTTCTGTTCTGGTCAGGAGGAGTAAGTCTTACTTCTTTGTTGTCACACAAGCCCTGATCTATAAGCAAACTTCCTTATAGAAAACAGCATTGTCTTCCATATTGTTGTTTCCTATAAGGAGGTTTTTGCATAGGCCTGGAAGCAGGGGAAGTCGCCTTTACTGGACACACCAGGTAATTTATTTTAAGTCTTGTGCACCAAAAGATGCACAGTCTGCATGGGCTTACAAGACACTATAAACATAATATAATACAAGTAATAAACATAAAGATAGTGAAAGGGTGACCTTTAATGGATACTAGAAAACAACAGCATGAGGAGTACCGAGAACGGTGGCAACCAGTGTGAAGGATGTGCTTGTTGGCCCCAGGTCAATTCACACAATTCAGCCTGGCAGGGGCCATGTTATGCCCAGTTACCATCTGTAGCCATGGGGCAGAATTGTAGCATCATATCATCATACCATCATCAGCTCTGTAAATAAAAACAACAGCAAAGTAATAGGGGAACAGGTTTATATTATACATATATATATATATATATATATATATATATATATATATATATATATATATATATATATATATATATATATATATATATATATATATATATATATATATATATATATATATATATATATATATATATTATAATAATCCAGCTACTGATTAGAGATTAGAATGCATTTAGTGCTGGGAAATGAATGTATGAAATGTCAGCAAAATAAAACACAATGTTTAGGTTATCTACTTACCATCAGTGTGTTGCATTGTACTAGTGAGCATGTTGGCCTGCTGACATTTAGCTCAAAGCTCCCCTTGTGAGCAAGAACAGCCTCAAGATCACTAGCAGGGCTGCATGATCAATATTCATGTCGTGGTAATTATGACCTCAGGTACAATATTCATGTTTTTGGAGTCAAAACCTGCTCAGCAACACAGGAACTTGCATATCCACCAGTTCAGGCACTTTCCAGCACTAATTACCGGAGCAGGTACATTCTGTATCTTAATAGTAGCTAATTTCCTTGTGTTTCCTTGAGTTTCCTTGTCCTACTACAATTTTCCTGCTACAGATTTTACAGTCTACAATTTTCTGTCATTGCTCATCTGAATGAATTCCAACTGTTGACAAGGGGTGGGAGATGAAACCAGAAATTTAGAAAGCAGACCAGACGTTAATTTTCATAAAGCTGGATATTTCTTTGAATGTCCTCTAGGGTTAGTTTACTTTACTATTTATGTTACTAAACAGAAACCGGTTTATGTGAGGTCTTGAAAAACCCTGAAGGAAGGATTTTTTTCTCTTCCTAAAAAGAGTAAGCTGGAAAGTGAGTTCAGAAAGCCGGAAATATCAGTTATTGGCCAAGTAAAGGCTGAGTCATTGTATTGATCTATAACCCTTTCAACATCCACAGATATATGATGGCCATTCTCTGCCATTCAGCAGTAAAAAACATACTTATTGCACACTTAAATACCACCACCTCACCCCCTTTTCACTTAAACCGCTGAATGAGAGCTGCGGTGCCTCAAAGCCAGAGAGATATTACAGATGAATTCCATTGATTGTTACACATACTAGGTATAATTCATTATTTTAATTACATTTCATGTGCGTGATTTCTCCTACTGAATAAAATATTTTCTAATAGTATTTTTACAGAGAACTGACAGATTGACATTATAGATAAATAAATGTATATTGACTTTTAGAATCAAAATGACTACTCAATCATCTACCAATTCCACCCTTCTCAAATAACTGTAGACAAAATACACACACACACACACACACACACACACATATTGTGACGGCCTTGGTGTGTGCCAGCAGTGACTCAGCTGGCCTTCACCTGCAGGAGCAGCCAGGAAGGAGGGTTAGTTTAATGTGGCGACACCCGAGCAGGCCTTCACTATGGACAATAATATCTTCCTGTTCCCATTTTCTCTCTCACGTTGACTTCACATTTCCCTGATCTGGGTTTGGTTTTGGTTTTGGTTTGCTTTTTTACCACATTCAACAGAGCACTCATACAACACGGCCGACAGTACTGAATCCCTTAAACTCCACACTTCATACCCACTATTCAATACAGGTAAACACAAAGCAATCTTACTTATCATTGATAACATAACAATATGATGAGTGGGAGCTGCTGGTGTTGATGTTACAGCATATTTATTCAGATGAGACCCAACACTGAGTTCACAAGGTCACTTTTGTATTAGTGGTGCATAGCCAGAACATACTATACTAACACTATGTGATCTTCTGACTGCCAGTCAAGCCACAATAATGAAGTGAACAGCCTACAGGTTCTCACATTTCAAGGACAGTGTACTGCTGTGTTAAAAGGTAGAAAGAAAGAAAGAAAGAAAGAAAGAAAGAAAGAAAGAAAGAAAGGAAGAAGAAATCTTTTTGGAATGCAGTTTTTATGTCACAACACTAAAACAATATAAATCTGTGAGGGATCATAACTGAAAAAAGTGGTTCATACATATGCAACATGTATTACTTTGAAAAATAAAATGTGTGGGCTTCCATGTCTTTTATGTGAAGGCCTGTAAGTGTGAATGACATGCACTAGGCTGTTATGATTCATTAACTACTTGCAGTGTGCAGCAATTATTCATGACAAGTAACGCCTACTATGTGTGGGTGGGCGCAAACCAAGTCATATTAACATGTTTCAGCAAGCAAGTCGCCTGGTTTTTCGCTGATCTGGCGCTTCGTAGCCGACAGGGTTTAGTTGTTTCGCATGGCAGATGCAGCTCGTTGTAGTGAGTTGTTTCTCTGTGAATTGAGAAGACGACGACGTTACAAGTTCAGTTGTTCTCCACGCCACTTATTCACGGCAACAGACTGGAGTTTATTGTGTTGCTGCCTGCGTGAAACTCACATGAGACGCTGCGATGGCACCGGAAGTACTGCCTTCAAAATAAAGTTTCATAACTACTGACATTTGCCTTGCTTGAGCTTTTTAATGAGATAAAATGGCAAATGAGAATATCATTGCACAAGCACAGTTAAAAAAAAAATGAAAGTCACGTTGGCAGAGTGTAATTGACTATTTTCGTGTTGGTTGTTAAAATAATAACATAATTATAAATATAATTTACCCTTATTTCGGCAAAAAAATGTAATTAAAACCTCACAATACTAGCACCTAAATTAAGTTTTACAATCTGCATTTAAACCATACCAATATATAATTGTTTTATTTGGTATTTTTATGTGGTATTCCATACCTTTTTAAATGTTTATTTGCATCTTTTCTATTATTAACCCTGATGTATAGATTCAATTTCAATGTAATCGCTATTTATATTAAATCGTAGAATATGTAAATCAGGTCTCTTGTTTTCACTCCCACGCACTTACGGCTAACGGACATTATTTTGAAAACCTCCAGCGGAAGTGAGATGCGGGTTATGTTCTTTCATACTTGTGAGCGTTTTTTTTCTCTTTTACCTTCATAACAAGTGACAGGAGTACAGAAGAAGGGAGGAGAAGTGTTTTGTTTTTTTCTAGCTCGCTCCTGCTCCTCTTCGTCATGGAGGTTCAGGCACATTTCCGCCGCGAGGAGATCAACAGCACGGTGTGGGAAGTCCCGGAGAAATACACACGGCTCAAGCAGATAGGAACCGGGGCGTACGGCTCCGTGTGGTGAGTGTCATTTGCTGTCAACTACATGAAGTGTGTGAGTGTGTGTGTGCGTGTTTTGTCGTCGCTGACTGGACCCCCAAACCACCCCTGCTGTGAATAACGTTACCGACAGGCAACCGGCGGTGGGCCTGCACAAGTTGTAACACCTGGCTGACACCTTGATAACAGCACACGTTAACACGGGACCCGTGGAACTTACAACACCTACATATGCACTTATCTGTAGATTATAGAGCATATGTAGCTATGTTAGAATAGTAGCCTAAACATATATAGACATACAATGTACATAAAAACCACATGCACAGTATATGTGCACATTAGATAATACTCGTGCACATAGTTGTGTAATATATGGTATGTGTGTTTTTAGGGAGTTAAGTTCATTTATGATTTGCATAAATAAAGGGGGTCAGATGTCAGAATTGATCTGTCAGTGGCAGCATGCTGCTGCTGTGTTGTTTGCATGTTTGCTAATGTAAATGCATTCAATATTATTGATTTGCAGATGCCAATTTATAATACTATATATTATATATATATATATATATATATATATATATATATATATATATATATATATATATATATATATATGTATTTATAATACTATATATCTATATATATAGAATATGATGATTTTTATTCTCTTTTTTTTTTCCTCCATAAAGGAAGTAAATAAAATTCAGATTGGACCTAGTTGAAACTCGTGTTAACAGCTGTCATGCTGTTAACCCTGCAGTCAGGTTCTACACAAACACATTTTGTAACTCCTCTGAGAACTAACTGATACGCCAAATCTTTCATTCCTTCTGCTGTCAGGTTATTAAACTCAGACAGTAGTCATTTTATATGGCTTCTTTAACGACAGTGCCTTACCACAATAACCCATGTAACAATGTCTATTTACTATCTATTTTATCACTATTTTATTTTACCTCATTTAACTTTATCTTCCCGTTGTTTCACCGACCACTATGTTTGATTATTGATCTGTGCTTGCTTTTTGACATGGAACATTTTGGATGTTGTTTGTGTGATTGTGGAGCATTAAACTGCAAATGAAGTGCCCCTCTCAGGATCAATAAAGTTATACAAATCTGAGTCACTCAGGACTGTAGCCAGCATTTGAGAAATATTAGAGTGATTCAGCAGAACCTCAATGACCTAAGAGATTTTTTGACACAACACCATCTAGCTCTGTAAACTGTCCTACACCAGTAGTATTAAAGTATATATTTCAAATATTAATGAATGTGTAATATTTATTCTTCCTACATTACAGTCCACTGTGTAGTTAAATTTGATTTAAGATGTTAAATTCTCTCATATTTAAGCTTGAAAAACATGTGTAATATTGGAATGTTAACAGCTCATAATATTATAAAACTCTGCAAATTCCCAAAATACTACCACGACATGACCTTGGAGCCCTGCCACAGCTGTGCTTTTATCTCATCACTGCGGCAGAAAACACCCACACTGGCCAAACACAGTCAAATTAACACTATATCGTATACATTGTCGCAGATGGCATTACTGCTGATGCTATGAGTCTATCTGTAATGCCATGGCACAGATGCTGGATGACATAACCTGAATTGCTTAGTATGTTCATTCAGAAAAATAGGAAAAGGCTCCTGTTGTCGAAGAGTGTAGAGCTGCACAGATTGGCCTGCTGAGTATGGTTGCCAGGGTTTTAAGCGTTTACGGTGTGGGAGTAGTTACAGTATGGTCTGTTAGACTTAAAATGTCTGACATTTAAAAGACGCACAAACAGTTGGAGTGAGATCAAGCTACCACCACCACCAAATAGCACATCTCTTGTAAACCGTTCTGTGTGAGATTGCAACAATAGGAAGAGAAGAAGATGATAACGAGAAAGATGACTCTCGGTTTCACTACTGCATATGCGAGAATACAGTACAGTGTACTTACAATATGTCTGTCTCGCATGGATAAGCTGCTGCATGTTACTAACTTGTAAATACAACATCAGTTCAGAAGCTGTATCCAAACATTATGCACAATGGTTGTGTGTAATATGTGTTGGTGGATGTTCCAAATAGCTTTACAAGTCTTTCCTCCTACGATTCTGTGCCCTGCAGATCACTGCAAACACGCACGTCACTGATTGCCAAACATTTAGATGTTCACACTCAAAAAACCACAGACCCCCTTCTCAGTAAGAAAGAGAGTCCCACACATTTAATACTGTACCTCCATCTGCGATCATGTTTGCTGTTGTATATGATTCTATACACAGATTCTTAGTGAACATGAAAGCTTAAAATAGGTTGTCCTCATTTGTGTCAATTTCTCAGAGCTTTGACTTCAAAAGAGGAGGAAAAAAGCGAAATAACAGTCAAACTACAGAGTGCATGCTAACCTTTTATTCTGGGATTCACCACAGCTCAACCATAAATGAGAAGACTAAAGAGAAAGTGGCCATCAAGAAGCTCCACAGGCCCTTCCAGTCAGAGATCTTTGCTAAGAGGGCCTATCGGGAACTCCGACTGCTCAAACACATGAAGCATGAAAATGTGAGCATTTGTTAACCCACCACATCCTTCAACTGACTGCATTTTAAACACCCTTTAAACTGCATTTAATCGTTGTGCATTTCAGATATGACAAGATGCTGTAAATACTAAGATAACCTAACATCTCTGCTTCTGTATTTGTCACCTCGCTCTGTCATTCCAATTAGGTGATAGGACTTCTTGATGTGTTTACACCTGCCACATGCCTTGATGACTTTCAGGACTTGTGAGTATTTTCTCGGCTTGTTGTCAAGCCTCTCAGGCAGAGGCAGACTACACCTCCAATGATCTGTAAGTTAAGTACTAACCTGGTTGAACAGGAGGTCAGTCTCCAAAGAGCAAAATACATGTGTGTTAGGCCTACTTTCGCTTATTACATTCCTAGCAAGAGCATATTTGGTTACTGTGTCGAATACATTTATGGAGGTCTGCAGGTTTGTTTTACCAGTTATCTAATTATCTTCTGATATGCATCACACTCTCGGGACATTTTTTAGCCTTTCAAGACCAGGATCATTAAAGTTTGGCCAAGTATGTCAAAGTTTTTGGTCAATTACTTAAGATATGGGATAAAAACAGTGGAAATGTACGAAGAAAAGTCCATCTGTCATGTCATACTCTGTATGGCCAAAAGTAAGTTTACAATGGAATGTTACACCCACAAGTGAATGCTGACATGTCATTCTAAACCATGGGCATCAACATACCTGCTATAGGAGCCTCTGGATTCTTCTGGAAAGGTTTTCCACATGATCTTATCACCAGGCTGCAGGGATTTGCTCCCATTTAGCCTAAAGTGCATTGTTGAGGTCAGCCCCTGATTTTCAGTGATAAGACCTACCTTTCAGTCGATATTCACATTCTTCACAAAGGTTGTTGGATGGAGTTCAGGTCTGGTTTCTGTGCGGGCCGGTCATGTTCTTCCATACCAAAACCTGAAAACCACTTTACGTACCTGGCTTTGTGCCCAGGACTTTTGTCTTCTTGAAAGTGAAGTTGAATCTGTTGCTACAAAGGTGGAAGTACTGTTGTATAGATATCATTGTGCAGATGAAGAAGAATGATCTGCTACGGGGTGATATAATGATAATGATGCATCAGATCTACAAACCTGATAGAAACTAAGGTCTTGATGAACGAACTCCAGTCTGTAAACATAAATATAAACATATAGTTAATTATGTAAGCCATTTAACAGGTATTAAGGCAATCCTGAATATTCAGTCCTGTGTAATATGATATATATAATATTTTTATATGAAAAATTAAGAACTGACAGTGTTGGTTTTTGGTGTAGATTGCTAAAATCTCTGGCACTGTCATGGTCTTATTGGTCTCTTCACTCTTCACAGAACTGTCGATCAAAAAATAAGACTGACAAAACTTAATATG
This sequence comes from Eupleurogrammus muticus, assembly GCA_036785175.1. Taxonomy (NCBI): domain Eukaryota; kingdom Metazoa; phylum Chordata; class Actinopteri; order Scombriformes; family Trichiuridae; genus Eupleurogrammus; species Eupleurogrammus muticus. The sequence goes on from JAYKQN010000008.1 coordinate 19,029,319, forward strand.
CAAATAAAATGAAATTTTATTCAGTGTCCTCACAAGATGAATATGTGGGACTGCAACATGCATAAACGCCCTAATCCCCTCTATGACAGTATGAAAATGGATGGATTACAAGGGGGTGTGGAAAATAACAGTGGGATGACTTACTCAGGCAAAGAAAAAGCCTCTTTTTGTGCATTAGTTAGTCAATAAAGCTTTGAGGGTGAACTGAGGTAAATCTTGGTCCTGTCTGTCTGAGTATGTTCCCAGTGATCCTCTCCTCCTTGCTCTGCCTCTGCCTGTTTCTCCTTTTCTCAGCTACCTGGTGATGCCTTATATGTTCACTGACCTATCAAAGGTGCGAGGTCATCTCTCAGAGGACAAAGTGCAGTTTCTCGTCTATCAGATGCTCTGTGGACTCAGGGTGAGCGGTGGGAGAAAGTTTTAATTTAATCATGAAGAAATCAGAAGTAGATTACTAATATCTTATGTGTAGTATTATAGTGAAAGTGTTTTAACCAGAACTTTAATAAATGCATTTCAAGGCAGCATCAGGCCAGAATAATACTGTATTTTAATATGTTAGAATAATCGCAAATAAATTTTGATCGTTTTGGCATTTAAATTTAGTCTTTGTCTTGAAAGCAAACTGTCTGGAACTTACATATATAATAATATTGAATACCATAAATAAATGCTGTACACATTGTTCTATATTTTGGGTATGACTGTAATATAAAGGTCTGTCTGCTCTGTCTCTACCTTCCTGCAGTACATTCACAAGGCTGGAATCATCCACAGGGTAAGTACAAGTCAAAATGTCAAAGTAGGAGGCGGACGTTAGAGCGAAAGTGGAAAAATGACTGATATTGACTAAATTGATAGATTCGCCGTGCAGGACATTATGAAAGAGTTGGTTTGTGCCTGTGAATTTGCAGTCGCCCATTTGCAGATGTGCAAAGTTGACTTAGTTCTTTATTTCATGAGTCAGATGTAACCCTGCTCCAACAGGTAGGACGACTGACTGACTGTCTAGAGATGTCAGGGCACACCCTTCAGCGCCAAGGGTGCCAACACCTGTGTGTGTGTGTGTGTGTGTGTGTGTGTGTGTGTGTGTGTGTGTGTGTGTGTGTGTGTGTGTGTGTGTGTGTGTGTGTGTGTGTGTGTGTGTGTGTGTGTGTGTGTGTGTGTGTGTGTGTGTGTGTGTGTGTCACAATATCATAGTGAGTGAGAGAGTTTGATTGTTTAGTGAATATAGAAGGTTGAGGTGTAAATACTGTCCCATGTTTAAAACTCTTTTTCCACAGAGAAATGCACACAGCCCAGATTAAAAAACTGGGCCTTGAAATGAGTTGTCAAGACTTCAGCAAAGTTGTAATTTCACAACTATACAATCACCCTTAACCCTCCCTACTCAGCCTTTCAAATCTGCCAACAACACCTTATTCTTTCTCAAGCTCCAGAAAGCAGCTTGAGAGGGGAGATTTAAAATTATGTTGAGATAATTTTATAAATAACTTAAATACCAAATATATCTTTATAGGGATATCAAAACTCATGTAACCTGTACAATAATGCATCTTTAAATTATTTCTCTGATAAAAGTGTCCAACATCCAGGAATGGACTGAATAAAACACAGCTCTTCACACTTTGTTTCTACCGTCTGTTTAGGTGTTACCCTGCTATTACTTTGGTAATTCCCAAAGCAGTGAAGGTGTTATCCAAACTCAGTAACAGTCCCACCACTTGTTGTTGGCGTTTTATGAATGAATGTGCAGAAATTCTACAGTGAGTCTCATGGTTAACTTATATTTGACTCACATCATTCATTTTTTGTTAAGAAATCCCCACATTTGAGACAAACAGTCGAGCCATGTTAAACCAAAGGAACTACAAGCACCAAAGCTTACAGTAGAGTACAAACACTATAATTTGCCGTTAATCACTATGTACAATAAGTAACCATTACTCAGCTCATTTTCCTTTACAGGATCTTAAGCCTGGAAACTTGGCTGTGAACCAGGACTGTGAACTCAAGGTTTGTAAGCATTCCACTTGAAATACATGACAACATTTAAATGATGGTGTTTCTTTAGCAGCAAAGCGATAGGATTAACAGTGAATATAGCAGAATGTAGTAGAAATAGAAGAATATGCTACATAACATACAAATGGATTAACTCAGAGTTGTGCTCGTCACAAAGCAGATTTTGCCGTGCTCTGGCTCACTCGAATGTGGGTCAGAAAATCTACAAGCACAAGTGCTGCGTGTGTACAGGAGGTGCCACCCTGGTGCCTGCACTACTCTATACAGTGTTGATGGTCCAGGTTGTAATCAGATTCTTTGCTGCCCGTGCAGATCCTGGACTTCGGGCTGGCTCGCAGTGCTGACGCTGAGATGACGGGCTATGTGGTGACCCGTTGGTACCGGGCGCCAGAGGTCATTCTGAACTGGATGCACTACACCCAGACTGGCAAGACAATCATAGTTGTTACATATTTCTACCTGCAGCCTCACTGCTGTCATCGCCTGTCTGTGCTGTAACTGTTTGCTGTGTGTTGTCTCAAAACACCCTAACTCCAGTTACATGGATTTCTTTCATTTACCAGTAGCTTTATTGTACTTTATGGATCAGCACTTTTTAGAATCCTGTCAGCGGTGCATGAAACACACTTGTAGATAAATGGCATGTCATTCTTACAATAAATGGTTTTTCCCTTAATCTGTTGGCAGTTGACAGCAGATGGATCTGACAGCAGTCTGATGGTGCTGAGACACAGCTTGTCACTGCAATGAAACTGTCTTTACCAGGATTTATGTGTCTGTAGAAGATAGTGTGTGTGTTTGTGTGTGTGTGTGCGTGTGTGTGTGTGTGTGTGTGTGTGTGTGTTTATTTTGTAAAGTGGATGTACAGAATGGAAAGTAGCACAGAAAGCAACTCTGGCAAGTTTACATCCTTTATTGGATTGTATCACTCAGCACGTATCTGATATATATATATACATATAACCAGCACATTACATTGTTCTGTCCGTTGTGAATAGGAACTTTGCTTTGACATATAAATGCCACCTTCCTCATTTCTAGTGCACTGAGTCCAATGTTAAACACTCTTAGGGATGTGTATACTGCCTTCTCACTGATGCTTTTTTTCCTTTGTGTTTATTCTAGTGGACATCTGGTCCGTGGGCTGTATCATGGCAGAAATGATCAATGGAAAAACCCTTTTCAAGGGGAAAGACTGTATCCTTTCTGCAGCCATGTCAGTTTACTGGACACTTTTGATGCCTGTCTAATATTAAATAATGACATAGGTTTCAGGAAACTTGTACTAATGAACCCTACCACACACACACACACACATTTAAATATCACTTCATCCAATCACTGTAATAATAAAGGAGATTGAAAGCCACTTGACTGACCAGTAACAGTTTTATTTAATGAGAGGCACTATAAACCCAGTGCAAAATGGAACACAATTACATTAATTGCAGCAGCAGCAGTTTGTTTCCCTAAGTAGCCTCCTATGCTGCTCTTTCCTGCATGTTTTATTTTTGCTTTTAACTTAGGCTTAGACTTTTGCACCAGATGCACTTGATTGATTTATAGTACCGACTAGCAAATAGAGGTTTCATCGTGGCTCTCAGTTTACCTCCTTGCTTTCCCTTTGAGTGAATAATTGCTTATTGAACCACCAAGGCATTCTACATTTAAAAATCCTTGATTGTAATCCCTTTACTACCAGACATGGACCAGCTGACTCAGATCATGAAAGTGACTGGAGTCCCCTCACCAGAGTTCATTCAGAAGCTGGACAGTCCAGAGGTAGGAAAATTTATGTCATGAAACTGCAGGCTGACTGAGACCAGATGAGAAATGGTTGCACTCATTTGCTGATATTTTGTTAATTTTAACCATTTTTGATGCTAACCAATTTAATAAGATAATATTGCCTTTCTGTAAAATCATTGAGAACATAATTCACTAAATCTGTCCCTGAAATCCGTGAAAATGACATAACCAACACTAAATATTTTCCATCACACTAGCAGCCCTTAGAGGTTGCAATATGAATTACATCCAACAATAACCGCATATTGAAGATTTGACCATTGAAGCTTTGCCAGTACTGGGAGAAACAATAATGAATGCTGTCCTGAGAATGACAGTGGTGGCAAATTCAGAAAAACATGTAGATGTGTTACTGGAAAATAAAGTCAAGTAAAGAAATAGTGGATTTGTAGCCCTGTTTTACCAGCAGTTACAAATAGTAAAGCTGAACAACAATACCCAAAAAAACATTTACAGATTTTAAAGGATTTTCATGGTAGCTACAAATGATTCTGCAACTGAGGAATCAAGTTTAATTTCTTTAAGCCGTAAAACAGATATGTGTACATGTATATTGATTGATATAGACTTTCATATCATAACTCAATGATGTAAGGCACAAGAGAGATACTAATGGCTCAGTACTGTGTTAAATTATTTCAACAGATAATGAAAGAACATCAGTTTTTTTAAGCTTCTTGGCGCTCTTAGCTTTAAATACAGTGTTTCTGTCACTTCAACAAAATGAAATGAATAAATTATTTTGAATTTCACAGAAATGTCTTCATTGGCTCAGACAGAGGCATTCCATTTTGCCATTTGCGCATAAAGTATTGATTGATGTCCATAAAAAATGTCTATTATATCATTTTTTCCTTGTATGAGCTCCAGTTTGTCTTTATTTCTAAAACAGGCCAAAAGTTATGTCAAGGCCCTTCCTCGCTATCCCAGAAAAGACTTCTCAACGTTGTTCCCCAGAGCCAGCGCACAGGGTGAGTTCAGCCACAGCAGCTCTTCCTTCCGCAACTGTTCTGTAAATGTTAGTCCAACATTTTTTATCACATTTGAGCTTGAACCAGTACAGCTAGTCATAGACAACTGGCAAGCCTATCTGTCCTGGAAGAGATTTTTAAGGAGTTTTTCCTTAGTTGATGTGAAGGTCTAAGGAGAGGGGACAATTTTTGTACAGAGTGTAAAGCCCCCTGAGGCAAATCTGTGATTTGTGATTTTAGGCCCTACAAAATAAATTGACTTGACTTGTTCACCACCGCCCTCGGGAGTTTGTTTTTAAAGTAATCATCCGTTTCATTTGTTTATATTGGCAATCCTGCCACTTTCTGTCTTTGATTTATGTTCTAACATATTGACTTTCCCTGCACCCTGTTCATGGAAGTTTTTCCATCTATTGTCGAAACAATCAGTGTCATGTAGATCAAGAACATAAGTCTCTGAAAGCAGTTTAGGAATAATTATTGAAATTAAATAGGTACAACAATAAACATGTGCAACGTTTCCTTGGATTCAAACAGAATTGAATTTGCTGAAAATGTTGCAACAACCTCCCATATGGTTATTGTAAAAAAAAAAAGTAAAAAGTTTTACATATTTGCCGACTCCTACAGTTTGATAGTTTCGAAGTTTCCACTTGTGTTATTCTCCACCCCCGACCACTTGCAGGTATCGATCTGCTGGAGAAGATGCTGGTTCTAGATGGAGACGAGCGGCCCACTGCCGAGCTGGCTCTGGAGCACCCATATTTCGACAGCCTACGGGACCCGGACGACCTTCCTGAGATCGCTCCATACGACGACAGCCATGATAACGCCACATTGTCCCTGGATGAATGGAAGCGTAAGTGAAAATCAATAAACATGGATTAGATAGAAATTGCCATGACATAATCAATGTGCATCTGACATGTGGAGAAAACTGAATGGATTAATTACACAGACACCAGTTGCCTAACATTTTTAGATCTCACAGCATTTATGTGCGTTTGTGTGTTGGTATAAATTCATGTCTTGTTTGTTGATAGTCACTTTTCAGAATATAAGCCTTTAACTCAATATGTTTGTTGTTATATGAGAAAGATATACACAGATGTAATGAACAGTGGAAAATGTATCATTATCATGCTTTCAAAAGGCTTTCCCATTGCACCAAGTGTTTACCAGTGTTAGAGAATTAACAACAACTGCACAAACAGGGCTACAGTCAATGTGGTAATGAATAATTGATGTTGAAATGCCATGCAGTATGCTTTTAATAGATTTCTCCTTAAATTGTTATTTTCCGTGTAGACAGGCTACACACTGAAAACAACAAATGATTTTCCTCTTTTGCCCACAGGGTTATGTTTCAGAGAGGTGAAGAGCTTCGTGCCGTTCCCAAGGCGGGACTCCAAGAAGAAAAACACCCTGACTATGTCTCCGTGACCTGATGAATGTCATGTAACTACTGATGCCCCAACCAACGCAGCATACAACCGATGGTGCCCTTGTATATTACAACCATGGAGTCACTCTGTTTCTTTTATCCTCGATATATTTAGATTTTGAATCAGTGTTCAGAATTTTCACAGCATTTTTTTTTCGTGTCATGTGCAAGTGTTTCCAGAATGTAGATTTTTCTTAATGTTACACATTCCCTATCAGAATGAATTGTCTCTCTGCAAATTGAGTGTGACATGTCACAAGGTTTACTGTATATTTACTGTAATATTGCTAATATTGTTTTCCATTTAAACAATAAGGAATGCTGTGTATACAGTTTTGTTTATGCAGCAATTAGATTAAGAATTTTCATGCCCACATAAAACGTCTTGTCATTGAATTAAGTTCAGTCTTGATGTGAATATTATTACATATTTTTATGTTGTTCATTCCATTAAAATGATCAGCAAGTGACAAAGTCTGTTTTCTTTAAATTAATTGCGGTAATGCTATTCTGTTTAATGAATTTCCCCATGTATTTGAAGTGGGATCCTGAACTGTACATATAGCTGCCTGTGAGACTTAGTTTACCATGTAATAATAGAAAATATGAAGTAGTGCATGCATGGGTGTGTGTGTACAGTCTAACAATTCAACTTGTGAGCATACATGTGAGCACACATGTTTTGTGTACACTGGATGACAGGACAGGTTTCAGGTTTCCTAAAAGTTACACTCCAGACAAAACCGTCCAGACTGAGTTCAGAGCGCTGGGAAAGACTGAAGGGGATAAAAACAACAACTTCAGATGACATTAAGCTTTTACTAGAGATGAATAGGTTACAGACTGTGATCTGTCATTGTGAACCCGGTTAGTAGCTTGCGCGCGAAAATCGTGTCCTGGTGACGTCAGGAGGGCGGGCTTAACGTGTTTCAACTGCTTTCATTAAGGCAGCCCAAATAGAGCCAGAGAAGCGGAAGTGGGGCATTTCGCCGTCAAAATAAAAGTACCTGAACCAACAGGTTACGCAATAATAAGATTTATCAAGATTTGAAGTCCAACTTCAAAAGCAATAGATAAACATAGAACGGGCAACAAATAGAACTTTTAATTTTAACACCTTTCACATACAAGTAATTAGATGAAATAAACATTAAAAGCATATTAAGAAAAGACCTATTATGGAAAACATTAGAGTAAGTAGGAATAATTATTATACTACATTACAAGCCAAATGAGATAAATATAAAATTAGATCAAGAATATGATTACTAGAAGTAGTAAGTATAAATAAGTCTATTATGAGACAACATGATGGTAAAAAATACTCCATCTCTGTAAAAAAACTTTTGTAAGTGAGAATATATTCAATATGAGTGCAGTAAAGCCTGTGAATAAGAGTGTTATAGATTTTAGTCCCCAACACCTACACAAGACACCTACACACACTCATCCAGTGTTAATTTGTTTAATTTAATTAAATAAAATCTTCATTTCAAACGTGTAAAAAGACAAAAAATTGATAAGAACAAGTAGTGGAAAAGTAAATCTATAAAGCTTTGGGAAAAAGAAATTATCAAACAGAAGAAGTGCGAACTTATTAGATTGCATTTCGTCTCCATTAGTCAGTAATTACTTTTTTTATGAGTGAATTTACTTTAACTTGTATAAACATATAGTAGCTGATTATTAAATATAAAATAACTACAAAATGATCAATTACAAGAATCTCAAATAAAATAAGATTTGTTTTATTTATTTTATAACAACTATATATATATATATATATATATATATATATATATATATATATATATATATATATATATATATATATATATATATATATATATATATATATATATATATATATAAACGAATCACTGTGAAAGATTCAGCCGGAAGTAGTTGCTAATATCGATGTAGAATTAACACTGTTACACTGGACTCCCGATAGCTAGCTAGCTAGCTAGAGGAGGCTACTATTTCTCCTCCTTCATAAAATTGGGTCGTCAATAAACATTTCGTCAGACTCTTCATGTAAATATACCACTCGTGTTCTCAGGAAGCCTTCGGGACAAACTGCCTCCCTCATAAACGCCGCGTTGTGAGGTCCCGGGAGCGGTATTAAACGGTGAAATATACCGGCTGTGGCAGCAAACGGCAGCTAACCGCTCCGACAGCACAGCGGCAGGCTGCTGGCCGGGCAACCATTACTGAAGAAGCGGCTTCACACCGCCGGCTGTCGATCTACTTGTGTCAGCCAATTGCCATAATAGGTAAGACGGCCGAAGTGTGTTGTATCCTGGTTATTTATTTTAGACAAATTCAGAACTTCTAACTGTTGTTTCAGGCTTGTTTTGCGTCTTGCCAACATTAAAAAACAAGCCAGCTAACGTTAGTATTGCCTTTATTTCAAAGTAAGCAGGCTGGCTATGTCAATACTGTGCCTTTCTCATTCCGACTTAACACCATCAACCAGTGCTTTAACATGTCAATGTCAGAATTAAAAGATTTAACGTTAAACCCTTTCACATTTTAATAGTGTTTTTAAAACTGTAAATATGGCTGACATTTTACTCCTGTAATAAAGGACACTGATCTGTTGAGGCTGTGGTATTCTTGAAGATGATTGGCTCCGGGTTGGATCACTCAAACTTCTCTGAAACCTGATTGGCTGCATGTCGCCGCTGTGTTATGACTAGATAGTTGGTTGCCAACAGTTTATGAGATAAAGTCGGGATAATCTACAGAAATTTAGTATTTTACTGGCTCTATATGTAATGACAGCGAAGCATACATCAAAGGTTAATAGTTGAACGTCTGTCAGTATATTGTTCTTTACATTTAACTATTTAAATTGAGTTTTGCGAGTTGAATTGTGTGAAGGAATGTTTAACTAACGTTACAGGTGCCATTGGGGGAAAATGCAATCAATCAAACAAACTTTATTGGATTAGTACCTTTCACACAGATTTGTGCAGTTGAAGGTGCTCACAGATGACTGACAAGTTGATAATTAGGCACAAGCCTTACATAAACTTTACATAAACTGAAAAAAATTACAGTTTGAGGTTGATGTACATGAGCAATCAAAATTATGAGTTTTAATAAAGTAAAGCATTTGAAACCTATTATAATTGTAATAAGCAAATTGTGTGAATTAAAAATTGGATAAAAAAGAAATAAAAATAATACATAAAATATCAACTAATAACATTTTGAAACTATGATAATTAGAATGCAATTAAGGCAGGAAAAATGATTTAAAGACAAAAAAAGACTCAAATTGACAAGTAAAAGGCAGATATTGTTTAAGTTGTCAAGAATTCAATGCTTTCTTATCTTTAGGCCTTTGTTTTATGGATTTTTTTTTTCAGAAATGGCCTAATGTTCACTTATTCCGGTAATATAAAATGATCTCAAGAGAAAAGAAGACAGAGGATCCATCGCATTGGCTTAATGCGCTTAACTTAATTGTTAAGTTATCGCATTGGAATAGGTGATAACTTAACAATTAAGATTAAAAAATATAATAAACAGTTAATACAAAAACAATACATCATAGCTATGGTAAAGCACAATGTCCCGTTTCACTGTAAGATTATAGAGGGCTGTCCTTATTTCCTGTTTACATAGAAAATATGTTGCTCGTGTTTAATGCAGCATTTACTGTCTGACACAGTTTTCTCATATTATCCTATATCATCTTAACCAACAGGAGGGAAAGTGTGATTGGTGGCATATGAGGAAGCCACGTCGAAAAGGCCAGGTGGCCACCGTAGGAGGTGGAGCGGATGTCAAGAAGTCTAATGGGACCGTTGGGGGGCGTGGGGGTGCCCGCCAGCGGTCCCCATCCCCTTACAGCCTCAAAGCATCTCCAAGCAGAGAAACTCTAACCTATGCCCAGGCTCAGAAGGTGGTGGAAGTGGAGCTAGATGGTAGGCTTCATCGCATTTCTATTCTGGAGCCCCTGGAGGTCATCACTGAAGATGAGATGATGGCCCAGGACATTAGCGAGTGTAACAGCAACAAGGAGAACAGTGAGCAGCCATCACCTCCCACCAGCAGTGCCCAAACAGTCCGCAAAACCGTCACACCCAGAGGCCGCAGGAAAGATTCCAAATGTCCATCTATCAAGTCACCACCACCTTCCAAGAACCACTGCCCAAATTCTCATTCACACACACCTGAAAAGTTAAACACATCACATCATCATCATAATCATCATCACATGACCCTCCCAGAACCTAAGTTTCGTGTTTTAGAGACCTTTCTGCCAGTTGAGGCTCCTCCTCTGCCTACAGCATATTACCGCTTTATTGAGCGCTCCGCTGAGGAGCAGGAAACCGAGGCGGAATATGACATGGACGAAGAGGACACTGCCTGGCTGGAGATGCTCAATGCTGGCCGGACAACAGAGGGTTACTCTCCCGTCTCATCAGACACCTTTGAGCTGCTTGTAGACCGCCTGGAGGAGGAGGCATACCGCGAAGCCCGCAGCCGGGCACCTTCTCAGAGCACTATTGACGATGATGCCTTCTGCTGCGTGTGCCTGGACGATGAGTGCCTCAACAGCAACGTCATCCTCTTTTGTGACTCCTGCAACCTGGCAGTGCATCAGGAGTGTTACGGAGTCCCTTACATCCCAGAGGGCCAGTGGTTGTGCCGCTGCTGCCTTCAGTCTCCTCAGAAACCCGTTGACTGTGTTCTATGTCCAAACCGAGGCGGCGCCTTTAAGCAAACGAGCGATGGTCGCTGGGCACATGTGGTCTGTGCCATCTGGATCCCTGAGGTCTGCTTTGCCAACACAGTGTTTCTGGAGCCAGTGGAAGGGGTCAATAATATTCCCCCAGCACGCTGGAAACTGACCTGCTACCTGTGCAAGCAGAAGGGACGTGGCGCTTCTATTCAGTGTCACAAGGCCAACTGTTACACTGCGTTTCACGTCACATGTGCTCAGCGTGCTGGTCTGTTTATGAAGATCGATCCGGTGCGAGAGACAAACGTCAATGGGACCACATTCTCTGTTAAGAAAACTGCGTTCTGTGAGGCTCATTCACCCCCTAGCCAAGATGCTGCTTCAGACGAGGAGAATGAAGGGCGAGTTGTGGGCAGCAGAGGGAGAGCTAGTAGAGGACGAAGTGCCTACACAGATGGTCCTATAACACCGAAAAAAGGCAGAAAGTCTGACGATGATGGCAAGACTGATAAAAAGAAAGGGAAGAAGAGCACAGAGTCAACTGCACAGAACCCCACTTCACCACAAGTGACAGTCCCGCAAATACCCACAAGCAGGTTAGATTTATTGTCAAAAGGTTTTTTGTTTTCTGTAATAAATGTTTTGACCAAGAGGGCTGCATTGAATCTTGCAACACACCCAGTGGGGCCCAACTCGGTCAAAACATTGTCCAAAAGCATCTTAAAGCAGCCAGAGTGTTGTTCTAGTGTTTGACGGAAATACCAATCTGTCCCTGTTGTACAGGTTGAATATCATCTGTAAAGGAATCCTCTTCCAAAAGAAAAACCAGTTCATGCAGAGGCTGCATAGATACTGGTTACTGAAGCGTCAGTCAAGGAATGGCGTGCCACTGGTCCGGCGCTTGCACTCGAACGTCCAATCCCAAAGAAATAATGAACAGGTCAGGGTAAGAAATATACTCTAACATAACTGGATTTTTATCAGCAGTAGTGCTATCGATAGAAGTTAAATAACTTCAAAGTAGTTTAGAATTGTTATTTAATGTAAAAGAAATGAAATCCCTCAACATACGTAGGGCCCTTGGGGAAAATGGCATTTTAGTTAGTTAGTTAGTTAGTTTGGACCTCAACATATTTTGATAAAAACAACATAGATTGTATTTGTTTTATATTAGAGGAAACGTTAAACAAATACTCACTAATGAAGTAACTTTGTTCTGAAAAATTCATCATTCAGAAGAGATTAGTATTGACTTATATTTTAAATATAATTGAATCTCATTTCCAGAGCAGCAGCAGATCAGTCAGCATCATGCATTGCTCCTGTCCTCCTATAATATAATATTATAATAATAATATTATGACCTATATTATTACCTCAGTACAGCAGCAACCCTCAGCCATATAGCCAAACAGTGTCAGCAACTCATGCTGTTACAGCCATCAGGCAGAAAATCCCCCCCCCTGCGACCCAGACAGCATTTTTCCCACACATAATCATGGGGAAAAGAGCGGCTGTAACACTGTTGACAGGACACTTCAAAGTGAAAACAACCACAATGTAAAGTCTATGGGCTGACCCCATGTGCATGATGGGATAAATGCGGTTTGCTAATTTTTTAAGATATGAGGCAAACTAAACTCAACAGTTAGACAGCTACATGCTGGCAGATTTTGTTTTAGCTTGTTTGGAACAATTCACGGTTGGCTCAACCGGCTTGCTGTGGTTGTGTAAAACATACCAGCGGTGGATGGGACACTTTAGGTGTAGTCATCACTAGTCAAACCATCTTTCACCTGAAAAAACTGCTATTGTTGAAAGCATATAGTAGAAACACTGTAATACCATTTTCATATTAATTTGCCATTGTCATGCCAAACAATTTCTAAAGATAATTGATTCCCTTAAGATACAAATTTTGTACAGTGTTTATGCATCACGGAACTAACGACATGTTGTATTTTGTAGCCTGAAGTGGATGAAAAGGTTTCTGCTGCAAGAGAAGCGCTGAGATATTGGCAGAAGCTGCGACATGACCTTGAAAAAGCCAGACTGCTGGTGGAGCTCATCCGCAAGAGGGAGAAACTCAAACGGGAAGAGGTAACATACACAGACAAAATTCACACAACAATTATTCTGCTCCAAGCAAAAACATTTTACATAAACTATAATTTTGAAATTGGAAGATTGGCAGTCAAAAATGTGTTTTCTTCTGCGCCTTGTTTTTTTTTTTTTTTAGTCAGCACCTTGGTCCTCATTTCATCACTGTCTAGCTCAGACGTTGAAGAACACCCTCCTGGGTAATTTTGCTTAGTTGTTGAGGAGTGGCTCAGCGAAAACATAAAAACTGCAACATGAAATTCCAACTTTCTGTCATAAAATATGCAGAGGAAAGAAATAGCCATGAGACATTTAACTACAGTACTGTGATCAAAAAATGTAAGTTATACGGTAGTCATACTAGTTTAATAAAAGATTATGAGTAAATTACCATATTTTTCCAGTTTTGCTGAGCAAGATTTTTGTCAGGATGGAATTAATCACCTGTCCCAAATTACTGCTTGGTCTCGTATAAACATCTGGATCTGTTATATGATTGAAACAAGTATTAATTATTTCATATTTTACATTACATGGAAAAGGTTGCTAATTAACAGTTTAAGATGCTGCATTATATGCTGTCCTCCAGTGCAGTCTGAAATTCTGAGATGTTTGAATAGTTTATGTCGTATAGAGAGTGTTGTCATTGTCAGTGTTGTCATTGTTTTTTCATGTGATTCTTTCATCCCTCCACCACTGGCAGCTATGAATAACATGAGCTGTGTTACAACAAAGACTAGCCCTGTCTTCAGACCGGTGCTTTGAATCAATTCCTTCCCCTCTTCTCATAGGAAGCTGTATTTCTTTCTTCAATACAGCCTCCTGTCATAAATATTAATCAACTCTGCCAAGCTACTGCAGTTACAATACAATCAAGCACATCTGCAGACCAGCTGCCCCACATTAAGCCTGAGATAATGGCTACATGAGTCTGATAGTTTACCTGTAGGACTCGAGACCTAATTGTGTTGTTCATCATTTAGATGAATGGCTACAATAGACTTTGTGTTTGGATGATTTATAGACGGGAATCTGTGAAGGTTTACTGCCCGTCATGTTGTCCTCCTGTGTTACTCTGTTTATGATGACAATGAAGTTTAAAGAGGGACAGCAATCCACTGACAAAATGCAGGTCCACTCTTTGGGATTCTGGACTGAGGCTTAAACTTTGAGATTTTTAGGGGACAGTCCTAACAAAAAGCTTTTTTTTTATCAAGGAAAAACCATCAGACTGAACAGACACTGATCCATATGATGCTCCAACTTCCAGCACTCTCTGGATGTTGGAATCTGTCCAAATGAGCACATAAAACAATATCCTGGTTATCTGTAGACGTTTTTGTAGAAATATTTACATTTTACATTCACATTCAACAAACCATTAACTTAATATTTCACAGTCCCCCACTGGTGTTGCTGCTCCTCTCTTTAGCCTTCGCTAAAAATTAGTCTGAATTCTCTTCCACAGAAAGTATAACACAAGCATGTCCTCTGAATGCTGCAGGTCAAAATTCATCAGGCCACTATGGAGATGCAGTTGACCCCAATGTTGGTGCTACTCCGCTCGACCCTGGACCAGCTACAGGAGAAGGACACAGGCCAGATATTTGCAGAGCCAGTCAACATCAAGGAGGTCAGCCATTTCACTGTTTCATTGACATATGTTTCAAGTGGCAACTTGTGGTTGTCAGACCTCAGTTTCCCTCTTTATATGCAAATAAACATGTATATTTTCATTTGCAACTCAGGCTCAGACTTATAAAATATAGCCAGCTCTCTCTATGTGCGTGAAGGTGGTGGGGTTAGATTTGCATACATATCTCTATAAGGATGTGGTCACATGTGATCCCGAGGGTCAGTGGAGGAGGGGTAAATTTTTTTTTTTTTTTTTTTTTTTTTGCACACTTCAGATCAGTCACGATCCCTACTGTGTTTTACTGTAATTTCTGGTCATGTGCATAGAAGAGAGGGACAAACCACACTACTGTCATTCATTTTTCACTTATTCATTATGTTATAAAACAAGTTGAACACAGCTGTGGACGAAGGGTTAACAGACCATGAGGCAGCCATACACTTCGCTGCTTAGTCCACCAGATGTCAGATAAAAAGGCAGTCACACTGCTAATACAATGTGTCCAAATGAGGTTTAGACCACCTTCTAATGTGGTTTAAGGAACTGAATCTCAATGCATTTTCCTGGTTCGGTCAGACATATGTCCTATGGCACATGACAAAAAAACGCAAGTGACACTTTTTCACAGTGTTGGTTCTTTCTTGTCACGTTGCTTTCAACTGCAGCCTCACAACTTTACTTAAAACTGTAGGATATTTAAACCCTTTTAACATATTGTTTGGTTCTCAGACTGAAGATGGATGCATCAGCTGAGTTGAGTTGCACACCAGGTTGTCACACTTTGACTGATTTGTATTTTATTTGTCATTAACTGTTTTGTCTTATCCTCAGGTCCCCGACTACCTGGAGTTCGTCAGCCAGCCCATGGACTTTTCCACTATGCGTTCCAAGCTAGAAAGGCATGCCTACCGCTCGATGGCTGACCTGGAGGCCGACTTTAACCTGATGGTTTCCAACTGCCTCCTTTACAACACCAAGGACACAGTGTTCCACCGAGCAGCACTGCGTCTTCGAGATCTGGGGGGAGCCATCCTTCGCCATGCTCAACGACAAGCCACCAACACCGGCCTGGAACTTGAGACTGGCATGCACCTGCCAGAGTCCCCACAGAAACGAGACTTTTACAGCTGCTCCTGGGAAGATGGTGAGTGACAAAATGTTCGGATATTATTAAAATTAAGTATAGTTTAGATTCCGAGTGGATTCTAAATAAAATAAATGAATACATTTTGAGGCTCATCAAGCATTTTAACCACATAAATAGGAACATGTTAGGTCTGTTTCAAACAGGACTTAATGCTTTTCCTAGGTTCCATTACTTTACCTTGTAGGTAACATTAAAGAGCTATGTGCAGCTTTTAGAAAGATTTGTAAAGATATGTACATGTAATAATTGTTCTTAATGCTAATTACTTACATGGACTGGTGTTAAAAAAAGCAAACTAAAAATCAAGTCTTGACTAAAAGTCAAGTCATTTTGAATCGATAATCTATTTTAAATTGAATCGTGACCTAAAGAATCCAAGTTGGTATCAAATCTTCCATTTGGGAAGTGGTGGGTTTGGATGAGGTATGGGATATAAGTTGGCAGGGATGGTCAGGTGTGTGGGTCAGACATTTTTACCTTAAAATTTGTGAAATTTTGTTTTGAATCTTAGTATTTCTATCTGTATCATTCCACATGTGTCTGATATGTTAATCACCTGGGTAGATTAACATGTGCAGATGTAACAGTGTTGTTCAAAGACATCACAGTAAACAATCACTGTGGTGGCATGTAGGAAAAAATGTGATTTGTGTCATAAATGGTTAATTTATGTTGGTTATAAATACTGTAGCTGAAGGAGTTCAATAATTAGTTTCAATATAATCTGTCAAATGTCAAAATGTTGCTAATGTTGCTATCTTCACCATTATCCTACCTCCTCCTTGTCTTGTCTAGTTGACAGCGTGCTGGATCCAGACAACCGGCTTCACATGACGGTGGAGGAGCAGCTGAAGGAGCTGCTGGACAAGATGGATTTTGTCTCCTCCATGCGCTGCAGCGGCGCCAGGACTCGACGCATGCGCCTGCTCCGCCGTGAGATCAACAGCATCCGCTACCGGCAGGGCCCTCGCCACGCGCTTCACAATGGACACCTGAAAGAAGATGATGAAGATGACGACGATGAGGAAGAAGACGTGAAGGTGGACAACGGCCATTTGTCTTCAGATAAAGGTGGGTGATGAAAATCATTTTTTCAATAGTATGAAATTGCCAATGCATGAACCTTTTGTTTAACGAAAAAAGCCACTTTTTTCAATGAGACCAGTTATGAACATAAGCTAACGGAACATTGTCCTCAGGTAATTGAGCCAGGGTCCCCCCCACGCACCAACCCCAACCACCCCACTGTCTCCAGTCTAGTAAGTAGGGGCCCACAGAGTCTCGTTAGCCATGGCTGCCTCACAACTCCTCTCTCCAAGTGCACTCTATGTCTGCACCTCTTCTATATATCACTCTCATGGACTCACCACTCTCATTGGCCATGTACAGTCATGCCATGTCATCCCACTACTGACTACAGGCCAGTCCAGTCACACAGGAGGCAGCAGAGCGGACGCCTTTCATTGTGTCATGAAATACTGCCGTTACCATGTTGCTGGTGTTCAGTTGTGAGAGCAAGTTATTTCCTTCACTCGTCTTGATACGGTGTTCCATACCTACAGAGTACCTCAACTCTCTTTGGGCTGTGGTTAGACTGTAAGAATGAAATGTATATCATTATGGAGGGCCACCATTTCCCCGTGTGAATACTGCACCACCACATCACACTACATACTGAATGGACGTTCATTTGAAAATAAACACGTGAATGAAATTGAGTTAAATTTTTTCCTCCTCTCATCTTCCAGAAGACCTCAAATCCACTTCCCCCCCGACACTGGAACCTACAGAGCCAGCTCCTCCTCCACGACAGGGGGATGCACCTCTGGAGCCTCCCACCCTGCGGCCAATCACAGGAGGTGGTGCCAGCTGGCCCTGCAAACGCCTAAAGCTGGACGAAGATCCCTCAGACAGCGCCGCCGAGAACATTAATTGCACTAAAGCGCCGGAGCAGCAGACGTCGCAGCCTCCCAGTTTGCACAGTGAAGCGCAGGCGGTGACTAACGGCCTGGCGGAACCTGGCACCCCCACGCGGCCCACCACCGGGGGAGTCGGACGGCGAACCTCCGTATTATTCAAGAAGGCAAAGAATGGAGCCAAGCTGTTCAGAGTGAGAGACAATCCTTTGCAGAATGGAAGGGGAACACAGGACGAGAACACAAGCAACCCACCCACAGAACCCAACTCCACAGCCAGCACCCCATGCTCAACGCCTCTGTCCACTCCATCCAAGACCCCACAGAAAAGCCCCGGACCCCCGACCCTCAACGAACAGTGGACCCCCACCCGAAACATGTGCTCAGATGGTGAGCTGGAAAAGAAACCAAATCATACACTGGAAAGTGGTGAGAATCCTCACTTACACGTTATTGACATTACAAATTTCTTCTCCCCAAGTTTGCTGACTTCCTCTCAAGGTGGTGTCGTAGAAGCAGCTGTGATCACATGACATGTCTGGAACGTGCTGACTCTGCTTTATTTGCTCGCTACCAGAGTCTCAACAGCCATGTTACAAATAACAACCTGGGTCAGACAGCAAATGATCTGTGGGGGTAAATTATGAGTCTCCCTCTCTGAGAAATGTTAAATTTAGCTACAGATTCCAGAACAGGCCCATCATTCCTGGAATGAAGTGTATAGAAACGAAAAGTGAGTTTTTTTTATTTATTGCTTTTTGGTTTATAAAAAAAAAAAAAGTTCCAGCTGTTACACAAATATTGTCCCATGTTTCGAAATTCCCGATCCCACCCCCCATTCACAGCCATTCAAAATAGCCAATTGGAGCAGAGCCTTATTTATAATAATGAGACAACAAACACAAATCAGTTTTTTCCACAGCTTCAGAGAGAATCTTGAGTGAGGAGATCTAAAGATTTTTGTTTTGGTTCCTAAAACCACATATAAAATATCTTGTTGGCGATAATTTTTTGAAATAAAACAAAGAAAAAGTGTAATAGATTTGACTCCCTTTGAGGATTTTCTGTTTCTTGTTATATAGGGAAAACCAAGCATGGCGGCCCATTAAACCAGACACCTTGCCTGCTACAGTCGACCTACCAACAAAACCAGACAATTCTATTTCTGCAGCAGCACAAAAACTGTTCCATCCACCCCGTGCCCCAGTTGTCTGTGCTGTACTCTTGTTTTCATTGTGACGGAGACAAGGTCTTCTTTTCTGTCTAGTTGTTTTCCTGCTCTTGTTATTTCTGGAGCAGCTGTTCTGAGATTTGTCATTTGTTTTCAGGACTGACCAACGGCTTCAACAAGCACAAAGACAGTGGGTCCGACTCCGAATACAGCCCTTGCCCAGTCCTCCGCAAAGAAATGTAAGCCATGATAGAATCAATTCGCGGCAGTAGGTTCTCATTGTGTGGCGCAGCGCCACAGATCTGTGTATGTATGGGAAACGCTGCTGTTGTCAGGGCTCGTCTGTTTTTTTGTATTGTCTGTCTGTTCTCTAAATATACAACGTGCCGTTTTACAGCAGTTCACCACCCAAACGAAGCCTTGGGAAACCAGCTCTTTCCAAAGTTCCCTTCCTGGAGATAGTCAATGGAGATTCAGATTATACTGGTACTGGTTCCCTTTTTCCCCCTCTCTCTGTTTGTTTTTGCAACTCTAACTGAAATTAAATTGCACACAGCTTGTACACAGTTTGTACACATCTGCTCCCTAATTTGGACACTGTGTCCCCCATAACAAAATCTGAGCACAAAAAGGAGAAATGTTGATTTTGTACTTATTGGCTAATCAAAACGCTCTATTTGCATTGAGCTGATCATATGTTGCAATGATTGAGATTGTCTGCTGTTGTTTTGCAGCCAACTGCAGCCAATCGTCTGAGGACGAAACCGAGCTGGAGCCGCTTGATCTGGTGTGGGCCAAATGTCGGGGATATCCCTCCTATCCTGCTCTGGTAATCCCTCCCTCCACCTAATTACACCAGCTTGACAGTGTGATAATCTCCGGTTCATGTATAATCTACCCTAGAAGCACCCAAAGATCAGAGGCTCCGCAGAGATCCGTGACTGACGTGTGGGTCTGTTTGTTCCAGATCATCGACCCAGAGATGCCAGAGGAGGGCTTGCTGCACAACGGGGTGCCCATCCCCGTCCCACCCAAAGACGTCCTCTGTCTGGGGGAGCAGAGGCAGGAGGAAACCAACGAGAGGCTCTACTTGGTGCTCTTTTTTGACAACAAGCGGACATGGTGAGCAATAAACCAATTTAATGCAAAGCTCCTCTTGCCACAGGGAGGTCAGAGGTCAGTGAGCAGGTGTTTAATTAGGCGGCTAATCCTCATGCCTCACTCGGGACCTGAAAGGGCATTTAGAGTTTGATGATAATAATTTTGGCCATGATTATGCTATAGCAATGATATTTGTTGAAACCACATCAAGTCATAATAAACAGTGTAGAAAAAATACTGACACTCTTGGGGTCGTTTTAGGTCCCATTAAAACCCATTTTTTGGTCCCATGACTGCTACAGCATAAAATTGTCTATTTTTTAGGACTTTCAAAGTGAAGCCTTGGCTTAAACATTTTCTTCAAAATATTTTTACTCAGCAGATTGCATTAATCAGGAGTGACTCTGGATTGTGATTTAAGCAAAAAGAAAGTGGGGAAAATTATTCTGTCTGTTTTTATACTGGTGCTGAGAGGAAGGAGTCCAGGAAAATCATTACTACAAGTCAATCTGCTGCGCTAAAAACAAAAACAAACCAAATACTTGATAACTTGTATATCAAGATGATAATTTAAATAAAATATCAGCACAAGTTGTGTTATATTTAAAGCAGCCAGAGTAAATGTCCAAGCAGTGAAAGCGGTTATGATCAGTCTTGTTCTAAAGCTCTGATTCCCTCTCGTCTCTGGTGCTGTAGGCAGTGGCTCCCACGTGAGAAGGTGACACCTTTAGGCGTCGACGACACCAAGGATAAGCTGCGCATTATGGAGGGTCGCAAGTCCAGTATCCGCAAGTCTGTCCAAGTGGCGTACGACCGCGCCATCATCCACCAGAGCAGAGTCAGCCACAACCACGGCTTTGTGGCCTCCAACTACCTATAGGGGGCGGTGGCAAGCCCCGTGTGCACCGACAGTTCAGCCACTATGCATTTCTCTTTGGTCTTAAAGCAGCGGGCGGCCCCAGAGTCCTGCCGCGAGCTGAGTTTTTATTCACACTGTGGTCTGGAGAGGCTGCTGTGGACTGTAAGTTCATTACCAAACCACTAGTGTCTGCCACACAGAGCAGTGGTGTTTGCCTTCCTGTCTTCGTTGTGGATGTGGAGCTCCAGATGTGAATGAAGTTCCCTTTCGGTTCCGTGTTGCTGCAGTCAGTAAGCGTCAATTCCCTGTTGAGGGTTTTTTTCTCAAGGTATCTGCTTACTACACCTGGATGTGTTAAAGCTGTGTGTCTGGATCAAATGTAAAAGAATTTCCCTCTATTTTGTATAATGCTACTGCCAAGGAATCAAATTGTCAGAAAAGAGATTTGACATATTTATATGAAACGCAGAAGACGTATGAATGGATCACTGCCATCTTTTATACAAAAGCTTTTTACATTTTAATCTTTTACAAAGACACTTGTATATTAAAAAGGCACACTTTGTGTACATATGTATGTGTATTATCAAACCCAATTTAATTTAATGTTGCTGTTTAAAAATGCGTATTTCAATCAACCCACAAGGGGGCAAAGCGAGGCTGTGTATATTTGTGGAGATGAAATAATTCCTGACTTGCTGCAGTGTACTTAGCTTGTCTTTGATGTATTTTCATTGTGCTGAGTGTGTGTGTGTGTGTGTGTGTGTGCGCGTGCGCGTGCGCGTGCGTGCGTGCGTGCGTGTGTGTGTGTGTGTGAGTGCGTGCGTGTACATTCAGAGCATACAACACAATGAGCCGTTGTTCTTTATATTGAATTCTCTTTTTGATACAGAGAGAAATAATTTATTTATGGAAGACAGAACTATAGAAATAAAGCTATATTGGTTAAAGGCTAGAAAGAAATCTTATTTAAAACAAATAGTGATGTTTTTAAAACACCCAGCCAACATTTTAACAGATGAATTCTCACATTTTGGTTGGTTGTCGATAATTTTACTCAAGACCACCACCCCCCATGATTCACTGCTGACCCCCAAAAGATTCTATTTATTGTTAGAGTGCTGCAGAGCCCCGTTTTATCAGATGGAAAAATACACCTTTATAAGCTTCTACTACCTGCATATTTTACCTACTTACCAAATACTTTGTCTGAATAAGTATTTCCTCATTTTTGGAAATAAATGCTCTATTAAAAACCTTTTGGTATACTTAACTGTGGGAATTCTTTTTTTTAATTCAAAGTTGAGGGCAGTTCTGTCTTGGTTGTAAAAGGTTTTAAGTACTATTTGCTCACATGCGGGGTATTCATTCAGAACACTTGTATATGTGTCTCTAAGCTTTCTAATTTTAGAAAATTCTCTTATTCCACTAATGAACTCCAGTTGGCACAGTCAGCTTTTTCCATTTTCCTTAAGATGAGAAACAGCATTTGAAGAGGGTAAATATTTGAATTGACATATTCCATGAAATTTCCCTAACTGGCTTCCTGCTTTTGAGTTAATTTTTGAGGTTCCTGAAATTCCATGTTTTATTAGGCAAATGAGGTATTATCTAAATAAAATACCCTAATTTACAAACATTTTCAGGAGAGAAATCCTTTTCATTTTGTTGACACATTAGTGCCAAAGGTTTTTACGGAAGGGATTTGGGATACGTAATCATACCACCATCACAAAATATTGTCACCAGTTAAAACATTCAGACCATAGTAAGGGGAAAAAAATCTGGAAAGTTTTGTTGTAAGTGGGGCTTTCTGGCTCAGTTTGTAAAGAAAACATAATGAATGCAGATAAATTGACTGTGGATTGAGGAGAAATCTACAGGAAATCTTATGGAAGCAAAATTTGGAAAAAAAAATTGATCAGTGCGACTGTATTAAAAAAAAAAAAGGCTGCCTTGTCTCACCTGAAAAAAAAAAACAGTATTTAAAGCGTACATGATAGCTGTATACAACAGATATAAAAGATGTATAAACTTCTCTTTGCTCAAACATCCTACAGCAGTCAACAAACACATTTCCCTCCTTTAAAACAGTGGTTCTCCAATTTGATTTTCACTATAAACACATCCATAAGTAACACAATGGAATGTATGACTATTAATAATATGACTATTGTGAGTTTCATATATACGTCTAATTTGGGCCAGTTTAAGATTCTTTGACTGGTGTGAGAACCACTGTCATAAACAAGCTGAAATGCAGTAATGACCGCAGAACTGGACTCAGCTGAGAAAACAGTGGAAGATTTGTGTGTCAGCTTTGCAACAACTCGACTGTTAATCCGACATTATCAGGTTAAAAAAAAAGACATTTCCATTACATTACATAATACATTCTTCAACACAGTGTTTGTTCGTTTCCTCAGCTCGTGCAGGGCCACGTCGTCCTCTCTCTAGAGTTAGAACATGGAACTCTGCAGAGGTGACGGACAGCGTCGCCTCTCCTCTCCGTCAGTGTCTAGACTGCTGTCTCATCAGAAGGAGGTAGTTGTGGCGGAGGGTGCGGAGCTCCGTCAGTCGGCCCAGAAGGCGGCCGAACCGCTGCGGCCCCCCTCGCGCTGCTCCGGCCTGGGCCCCGCATATCCTGGACAGCATGTCTAGTATCAGTTCCTGTATTTTCTCCACGCAGCTGGCGGCCAGCAGGGACGCCCGGTCTGCAGTCACAGAGAAAGAGAGAGAGAGAGAGAGAGAGAGAGAGAGAGAGATTTCACCACTTAAATATGGACAAATATGTTTCTATGTGCCATATCCAATCATGCATTCTCATTCTATAGTGTCTGTTTAAAAGAGGCCTACATCTGATTAGATCCCAGTTTTTCTCAGCTTCAGTCTAATTATACAAAAGCAGTCGGTTTAAACTTTGATCCGAGCCTGTAGTCAAACCCTTTCATCATTGCCAAGCGTCATTTCCCTATCACTGCTGAAGGTGCTTTAGATAGTTTTAAAATGATTATTTACAGCTGAAAGGAGCATTATAAAAACTTCCTTTTCTAATGATTGGATTACTCCGGACCAAACCAGAGGGAGCTGGGGCTGCTGGTCTGACCTGAGCAGAGCAGGGCGGTGGCGGTGAGCAGGGCGTACTCGGCCTCGGTCACCCGCAGAGCCGCCATGCTGTGGAAGAAGTTGAGCACGGGCGTGAGGAGGTCCTCGCCGCTTCCTGTTCACATGAGCAAATGGGAAAAAGGCTTGTTTATTGATTTATATATATATATTAAATAGCCGCTAGCAGAAGATTTTTTGCATGTTCGGACTCACCTGAATGCACCAACATCCTGCTGTGCAGGTTCTCCTTCGATTCTACATTTCTCAGCCAGTTGTGCGTAGACATGCTGAAAAGCTGCAGGGCTGATAACAGAGGGAACATGATGCTTCAAATCAATATCTGTCTGAACTTGTTTCATACCACCTTCAAAAAAAAAGGTCTGATCCATAAATCTAGATTAAAGCCCATTATTCATGGCCTAGCTGCCTCTGTTCTTATTTCCCTTTTTTCCCCCTCTTCTGATTAGTGTAGTTTTGAGTTCATTCAGGCACAAATCAATTGAAATACAAGAAGAATGATGTAAAACAGGTGAACAGAGATATGTGATCAACTACCTCAGAGCTTGAGATAAACACATTTTTCAAACAAATGTTTACTTACACACAAACATTCTGTCTGATTTCAATGTGCTATGTGTGCATTGCACAATAACATAATAGCTTAAAAACTACGTGGGAATAACCTAAGATCACCACATGTCCCAAACATTTATTCTGACAGTCAAACACCAGTTTAACAGTTTAAAAAATACAACAGATCAAAGCATAGTAGTTAGTTTAGAAGAGCCCAGCTGTTTATGGCACATGACAAAAAAAACTAATTTTAGTAACAACATGTTGATTTAATTTAATTTTGATGACAGATAGGTTTATTTTTATATTGTCAAGTTCATTTCACAGCCGTGGACCTCTGCAAGCCAGAGGGTAGTGACCTAGACTCATATCATCAACCTATTAAAAAATGGCCTAAGTCATTTTTAAAAAGGTTTGTAAAACTCAAAAAAACATTATCAAATGCGGAAATTATATTTATTACCCGTTTCAATCAAAAAGGCCTTGACAGTGGCTGACTGTGGACACACATAGAACAGTGTTTGCCACTTATATAACATTAAAGTGACTCAGGCCAATTTTTCATTCTACTCTTCATTCAACTTTAGGCCACTTTTAAACCTGGATTAAACCGCCTTTTTATTCCATTGTGCTGACTAGTATAGTATATATATATATATATATATATATATATATATATATATATATATATATATATATATATATATATATATATATATATATAGTATTTTAACTTTTTTTAAACCTGACATATATCAAATGTTCAATGAAGTGATGACAATCAACAGACATCAACACGTTTAATGGACTGAAGATCTTGATGCTTCCTTTCTTTCTTTATAGTTGGCAACATATTTATTGAATGTATTGCTGTGCAAAGCATTTTATATTAGATTGTGTAAGTATATCTTGTTAATTTAGACTACATTAGGATAAAACATATCAGATATCACAAACCCTTATCACTCACCAGTTGAAATTGATTCGAGAATCATGTTTACTTTTTACAGCAGCTGCCTTTGTGAAACTACTACTCTGAGTTGGGCAAAAAACTTTCATTATAATGTTTTTTGACCAGGGTTTTGATATGTATGTGTGTGACTCACCTGGACTGGGGCTTGTTGGGTTATTGGAGAACTGCTGAGCTGAGAGCAGGAACATGACCTCCAGCGAGGAGACAGACAAGAGAGAGCTCTGGTCTGGAAAATCCAGGAGGTCGAAACCTATGTGGAGAACGACATTCATTTATGTGCTCTCTCTAAATGATTGATTCAAATGAAAATCCCCCAAATTTAGTTGGCAAGTACAAGGGTTTTATTTGAAAAAACGCAACATATGTTTGCAATTATTAAACTTTTATTAAAAAAAACTTTTGCTTGCTGCTTTATCCAGTTATTTTTGTCTTTATTCATCAATAAAAAGATATAGGGTTGGAAAAAAAATAATTTGGTCTTAAAACCAAAAATTGTGTTCATTATATATTTATCTTGTGCAAATTATTTTTTCCTCATGTGACTTTCCTTGCAATTCAGCAATATTGTCCTCGTTTTATTTGATCCTTTATTTGTGGGTGAACAGACAGTGTAATGCAAGAATCTTCTTACCCGGCACCGTTCTGGCAAACTGCAGCAGTCGCTGTAGGTGAGGCGATACAGCATCAGACAGGCCCTCGGCTTCCTCTGCACAGGGCCACTCAAACAACTGACACACACACACACACACCGATCCATGAGGACAGCATGAAATGGTTAAGCTGCTGTGTTGTGCTGGCAGCTCTGAGCCTACCCTGCAGGTGCTGCTGTCCTGTGCTCGGTACAGTCGATGAGCCTCCACCATCCTGTCCACCATGTACTTCTGTTCTCGGGTTAAAGTGGCAGACGAAGCCTGCTGCAGGTGGAAGGAAACACGGCAAATGGTTGAACCAGAACCAGGGTTATGATGTTCAAACGACAGGTCAAACAGTGTTGAGATGGCAGATGAATGCTGAAGCCTGAGACTTTAAATAAGCTTTATACGGTCTTGTTCTTCTGTTACATGATTTATATGTCCAGCTGTAAAAAAGTCCTATCGTAGTATTTCTTCTGCATTATCCAATCTGAAACACACTAAACAGCCAATAATCTACTCATCCACTCATCTCTGTGGACAGATCTGCAGACGAGGGACAATCTTTTTTTTTTTTTACTGAAAAACAGTTCTCAGAGCTGTTTGCGGTCCAAGTGGTGTTGCCATGGCTGCATGCAAGCAATGAGTCCATGTAGAGAGCTGTGTGTTCATGTGGACTTATGGGAGTTTCATTTTGTTTCGATTTTTTATTAGCTTTTATGTTTGTTTGTCAGACAGGAATCAATGACTGATGAATGGAAACTGGAGATAGTTATAGTCACTAGTTACTTCGTCCAATATAAAAAAAACTAGTTATCAAGGAAAGTATTGCATTACTTTTTCCTTTTTTAGTTTAAAAATGTACTGGGATTTCCTGAAGGTCTGTGAATGTGTCTTGGAGTAAGATGCTGCAGGTAGTGAAAAAACGCAGCAGTTGTAAACTTTTCTTATGAAGTTACTTGTTTTAGCGTTGGCTACGGCCACAGTAGCCTGTGTTAGTGAGGAATAAAGCTGAGAACTGCAGCTTTTCTCTGCTAAGCCGCTGCTTTACACTACTCTGACCTCTGACCTGTCTCCAGGTGCATGACACAGGTTCTTTTAGCCGGGAAATGGGCCCATAACACGTAGTAACAGTGTGTTTATAACGGTAACAACATTAAGGATAAAATATAATTTGTTTGATCACCCATTACTGAAGAAAGTAACACCCTTATTTTAACGCTGTTATTCCCATCGCTGCGTCTCTTCCTGCTGTGCTTTACCTGTCCAGGCGTCCTGCTGGTGGAGCTGACCCTCCTGCTGTCTGTGTTCTCCTCCTCCTCCTGTCCTCTGCCTTTGCCTCCTTTCCTCAGTCGTTTAGACTGGCACTGCACCTCCGTCAGAAGGCCTGCGGGGACAAAATGGTGTTTATAGTTTTATTAGGCTTTTTTTTTAATTTATAAAAACATTTGATTTCATGAAAGTGCAGAGCCTACACTCGGCCAGCATCCCCACGGCGCGGCACTTCCTCAGCCGGCAGTCTTGGCACTTCCTCCTCATGTACATGTCCATCTCGCAGCCGCCGCCGCTCTTACAGTGATACACAGCTTTTTTTGTCACGCTGCGCCTGAAGAAACCTGCAGCGTAGGGGTAGAGAAGGAACTCAGCGGCTATAGAACACCTGAGAAGACAGGAACCAGAGATTGTACAACAAAGGCGGTGAGAAGCTCAGACACCTTTGCACCCCTCGCAGGTGAGGGCGTTGTAGTGATACCCCGACGCTTTGTCCCCACACACCACACACAGCTCGTCCTGGCCTCGGCTCTTCCCTCCCGGCCCCACTCGCAGCCGCCGGCCCAGAGGGAACGCCGCCACCCCCAGGCCCTGGCCTCGGTCAGGGGCCCGGGGCTCGGCCGGCTCCGCGGGGGCCCGGTCGGAAACACAGCGGGGGTCGGGGCCGGGGTCACAGGGCCCCTCCAGGCAGTGGAGGCTGTAGTGGTACGAAGGGAGGCAGGGCTGCGAGGAGGAAGAGGAGGAGGAGGGGGAGGGGGTGGAGGAGGAGGGGGAGCCGTACAGGGAGAAAGGCAGGCTGGCAGGGCTGTACTGCTGCTGGCTGTAAGGGAGCAGCTGGAGGTCCGGGTCCTGCAGGGGGTAGCCCAGAGGGTCACCCAGCATGTCTGAAATGCAAAAAAACAAATTGATGAAAACTGGAAAAATCATAAGTAGGAGCAGCGTGTGAACTACTGTTGTTTGTGATTTAACCTGTTGAGTATGTGTTTGGAAGCCTGAATGAATGATCAGGCTCAATTTTCCTTGATTATACCTCTTGGAAAATGTTTAGTGTAAGTAAAAAAATTTTAGAAGATGACAAAAGCAACAGTGCTCGGGTATTCACACATTTAAAGATCACATGAAATAGCAACCTGTAACCTGAACAGCTTAAAAACAAAAAGTAATTTCTGATTCCAGACTGTTGCTATTTATTCACAGACCTCCGGCTTCTGTTGTTGGAGGCTCTGATGCTGCCCTGATTCACCTGGAAGATGCAATGGATCTGTTTCCTTATGCTCCACATTCACCGCAATTCAATATATTTCTGTTATCCTAATTCTCGTATCCAACTTCTCCTCTTCTAATGCATTGTTTCCATCCTGCAGACGTCATCTACTGCAGCCTGTCTGCCCGGGAAGAGGGATCCTCTTCTGTTTCTCTCTCTGAGGGTTTCTTCCTTTTATTCCCCATTAAACGTCAAAAAACATCAAAACAATATTGTCCAGAAACTATGAAAATCACAGCTGCATCCCTGCATTAGGCATTCTCTACCATGAACATGAGCATTTAAAAATACCCATTAGAGCATCGACTGTGTACTAATCCTCAGCTAAAACAGTCCCCATCTAATGCATTTTTTACCCCTATTTTCATAAAAGGAAAAAAAATAATAGAAGTTAGTGATGTTTCGAAAGATTTACATATTCTCTATGAACTAATGAGCATAAGTTGGGTTTGATCTTTTTATAGGTTGTCATGGCGATATGAATAATACAGACTAATGCCAGTTTAATCCTTGAAGATTGATTTTAACAGACGATTGTGTTGCAGCAACCTGACACATGTTTCATGAGGAAAATCTAATGATGGAATAATATAAGTATCCCAATGCTCAAGCAGTGCTAACCCTAAATTACCCTTTAATGTGTTCCAATGTGGCAGGATTCATTAAACTTGAATTGCGGCCGCTGGCTTTTATACCCGGGGTAAAGCAGAATTCACAGGGAGCTTAATGCGCAGAAACCTGAATGAATATTTCAAGCGGCGCTATTACACTCCTGCGTGGCCAAAGAGCATCATAAGAATGTGTTGTTACGTGATTCGTGTGACTTCACTGCTTTAATGGATCTTGGGGGATACAATAAAAAACTGCTGAGAGTGAGACCTTGTGAACTTGTTGGAAACAGGATGCAGCTGAGAGCTCCCAGTGCCATTTAGGATTGTTTTGATCCCCTTTCTCTGGATGCCTCATTCCGTCTGTAATGGCCTTTCAGTGTTGCGACGGGCTCAGATGGCTCCGAGCGCGGCAGCTTGTGTTTTGCAAGTCCTGCGTCCACTGAGGAAACATGTGCGGCCACTGGCAGCCGAGTGGAGCACAGCTGGACCTGCAGGACCGGGACCGGTGGGATCGGTTCTGCACTGATTAAAAGGAGAGCCCGCCCTACTGAAGGGAAGGCATATGAGGGGGGAATCATGCGTGGAGATAGACATCGATATCAATGCGCTTAGATGCTCTTTTAAACTGTGGGTGTGGCTTTAAAGCTTGGACCCACCATCCTTCTACATCTGAAGTGTGGATTAACAGGAACTTCTAGTTGTTGGGTTCAGGTACGACCAGGAAGTTCATTTTCTTACTAACAGTGCAAAAAATGTCACCTTCACGAGTGAGAAAAAATATTTTGCATTTGATGTAGTTAGCCCAATGTTGAGTAGAACTATCTCATTCTATTGGCAGATAAGTTGATTTATTTCATTTTTTCCTGATTTGATTCAATTTGATTTTTTTTTTAAGAAATGAGAATTTTCTTTAAAAAAATTATACAATGGAATTTTAGAATGTTAGATAATTCTACTTAGGCAGAGATAAACTGATCCTAACGTTACTATTTTTATTCAGTTTGAATTCACTGTTATTGGTGCTGACATGTCACATGGCTCAGTCAAAAGTAAGGAGAGTCTTCATCACATTTATTTGATCATGATCCTATATATTTCATACGGTTATTCTTCAGACTCTCTAATATGAGTAAAACCTCTTTATGTGTAAAATCAGTAAAATCACATTTACTTAATGAGTCTCAGAACCTTTTTATAAAAGACACAAAAAGTATTCCACCCATCAACTTTTTCCCTAATATTGAAGTTTTATTATGCATCATGTTATATATTGATGTGTTCATTGATCAGTGTGTGTGAACATTTCTCCTGTTCATTTTCTGATTGCTTCAGTGAGAGTTTCTTCCAACTACTTAAAAGACAGAAGTCAAAAGGATTTGGAAAGCGCACCATCAGTATGCAGTAGTAGTCCAATAAAAACATTTTTGCTTGCATCATGATGATGACATAATGCACAAAGCACATCTGGGCCATGTTCACCAAGCATGTGAACTCACCTCTACAACATAGCTGAGTTTTGACCTGTTCACAAAGATGCTGACACCAACCATGAGAACTCATTTATTAATTCATTTCATTAATTAAGAGAATTAAGAGACAGATGATGTCATGTTGCATGAAACAGTGAATTCATCATAGAAATACTGAACGAGGTATGTATATGATATATGTTCCAATAAATATTTCAAAATTAAATGTAATGTGACTGATTAAACAGGAACACCTAACAGAGCTCAGAGCATTGACCATATAATAAAATGCTGATTGAACTTGATTACGTTATACTTTTCTTTTTATCTGACGCTTTTATGCAAAGTGACACATCCTAAAGGTAATTTCGTTATAGAGTTCTACGTTGCTGACGTTACGAGGTGAACTGCAGGCAGCAGACCTCTTCTTGACTACTTCTAGTTTTAATCATAGGTTTGAGATTTTCTTGTCTTAACATTAACAAATTTGTCAAACACTTTTAGACGCCAAATTTAGAAAGCCATTAAAAAAATGTACCAAATCAGTAAGTCAGGATCTACTATACAGCTTAATCTGTTTCATGAATACAAGGCCTGATCTGCTCTGTAATGAGTTTAGGGAAAAATCATTAACCCTGAACCTGAACCTGACCCTTCTCCTGCATGAGTCCAAGCTGCCCCCGCTCAATTTTTTTTTTTACTTCTGCCCTTTAAAGAGTTTGTGCACGCTGCTATTTCCCAGTCATCAATCCTCTCTAATCGACTATTGATGATGACGAACGGCCAGCGGATTGACGCCTGAGCTCTGGGAGAGCCACGAGTTTAAAGGGCACTTATTAACCCTTTCCTTTTTGTCGCTGGCTCACTCTCTCCTTTTCGCTTTGTCTCTCCAGATGTTTCCTGTCTTCACCCGACCGCGGCGGCAGCACTCGTGACGGGGGTGTGTGGGGTGTGTGGGGTGGGGGGGGGTTGCTTTCTCAGCATGTGACAGAGCTGTGGATCACTCTGTTTGTAAACCATTTGAACGCTGTCTAAACACTCCTCAGCCTCCTCTCCATCCCACGCACGCTACGGAGCCAACAACACCAGCGAACTAACCCCCCATGGTGCCCTCCCCCCCCCCAACAGGGGGAATTTGTAGATGATATTGGTCAGTATAAATAGATCGTGGATGCACGCGCAGCCTTCCTCTCTGCTGCTGCTGCTGCGGAGGCCGGCTGAGCCTCGTCAGGAACCATGAGAGACGCCTGGCGTCCACTCACCAAGATGAGCCTAATACACATTATTTTCTAGGATCACATGATCACTGTAGACATGTTTCACTGAAACTACTTCCACCAGAGAAACAAAAAAAAAAGTTCTATGGATTATCAAGAGTCACAGGGATTCTGGAAGAAGATGCTACTTTTGCCTTTATGGATAAATTACTAAGTCACTCCCAAACAGCAGGAGGTGGAGGCAGAGATGTTACAGGCTAATATCTTAACAATGAATATTTTGACACCATTTGATGTAAGTGAGAGAATATGTTTATACAGCTTTTTGGATTTTGATGAACTCTTCCTTTGAATCCATAAAAAAAAGTCTCTGTGCCCTTACTCTTGCGAATATTGACTTTAGCTTTGTTACCAGTAAAACCAGTGACATAACAGTATCATTTAAATAAATTTAACACATGCCGACACTTTGTGCTTTGCATATAATCAAAGCGGATCCCATAAACATTCAGATTTGATGTTCAGTCTTTTCTGCAGATATTTACTCATATTCAACTGAAACAAGAGCTGGTTTAAAACTATTTAATGTCTTGGAGCAGCATACTGTGTTTTCTTGGTTTTTTTTACACATGAATAACATGAATTAATGTGTGTAACAGTGCAGCTTGTTCTCAAGAAGCAAAATCAGAGATAGAGGAGAAGCACGAGTAGAGACTGATGTACGAGCAGCAGCAGGACTCACCATAGTACTGGAGCTGCTCGCTGGAGCAGTAGCCATCCGAGGCGGAGAGAAACCCCCCGGCCGAAAAGCTCATCTCCAACTCCGTCCACACATACGCACAGATAATTACTCAGAGGATCTACGCAGATATGAAGGATCTGGGAAGTTGGGAGACATTCCTCAATCCCCACGATGCGTCAGGTCTCTGAGCTGTCAAGGCTGATATTTTTAAAGCGGAGAGGACGAGTGCAGCTGAGGCTCTTGTTCTGTGCTCTTGATGATGTGCTGGAGGAGGTCTCAGCCGTCCCCGGGGGGGGTTAGACGAAAGGGAGAGCGGGGACACCCAGGAAGGGCAGGGACGGGACCGGGGCCCAAACAGCTGGACCTGGCAGGGACATCACACGTCGGAGGATGGTGGGGACGGAGGGGCCCTTGTCCCTCACGGGCAAAGCGACGGAGACTCTGCGATACTCTGTGTGTGTGTGTGTGTGTGTGTGTGTTTGGCCTGAACGGATGAATCCCAGAGTGCAACAGCTGTCCAGACTCTGAGACATTTTCTCAGATTAATATAATGATTCAAATAAGTGAATGTCATGTTTTTTCCGTGATCACTTTATAGACTAACTGGTGTTTCTGAGGAGTTTAAAAAAAAGTTCTACTACATTCAATGAATGATTTACGACACCGAATGTGTGTGTGTGTGTGCGTGCGTGTGTGTGTCCGTGTTTGTCCTTCAAACCTTGGGAGTGTGTTTACTCTGCCTTTTGTTTACCGCTGTTCTGTTTGTGCTGCAGTTAATATTGGACAGCGGTTAGATTTAAGGGGCTCGGGACCTCCTCCTCCCCCGTGGACAGTGATCCAGGCGGGGCAGAGCGAAGGAGTGGAGCCCCCCCCGTACCGCCTGGAGGAGCCAGAGGACTGACCCCGCCACTGGCCTGTAAATCTCTCACCAGGGCGGCTTTGACGTGCAGCATGCTTACTGGGGATTAACGGCGTCCTCCCACCCGCATATCATCCCTTTCACTGGCTCCTTGTGGGAGCCGGACTGAGCGGTGGACAGCGGCGGGTCAGGGAAGAGCCTTCATCGATCACGGTGACAAATGAAACAGGATTTACTCGCTGGCTGCACACCGTGTCATTCCTTTGAAGATTATGTCCACATGTTGGTACACATGTGGTCAGAGTGAATAATGACAACACGGCATCTAGATAAATTGTATTTCTTGTAATAAAGCACAAACTAAGAGAGCAAATAAAGAGCAGAAGAGAGCCTTGTCTCTTAAAACAATCATTAGGATACATCCTCTGGTAACCAGGAATGTCTGTACAAGACTTCCTGTCAATCCATTCAATGTTGTTGGGAGATTTCAGTGTGGACACACTGACAGTCCAGCATTGATATCCTTTGAGGTAACATCAGTTTACTTTACTCTAATGCAAAAATTTATTTGCATTATTTTTACTTTTCCAATGGCATCAATGTGTTTTTTTCCTGGAAACTTTCTGAAGTAAGTACACTTGTGTGCTATTTGCAGACATGAGTATTTGTCTAAAATGGTTTAGATGTTAATTGCAGTACATACATGTCGGATAAATACATTTATGAAAAATAAAGTGACCTAAGAGTGAACGTCTCCACCAACAAATTTCTAAAAGTGTCACACTGACGTATTTTGCCATTTAGCCCAGTTCAATATTTTGTGGTATGCTTTTTGCATTATAGCAATGCTACCATAAAGGTCGTGGTTTCACAAATAACACAAGAATTATCTCGAAGTTGTTTCACATTGATTGGCACATCGCATGAGCCGATAAAAAGCATGGGGTGAGGAAATAGCAGCCTGAAAGCCTTCTTGACCTGATCCATGTGTCCCGAATTTTGTTCTTCTATGTGAGGCTATATGGTGGAGCAGTTCTTTAGGTGATGCTAATGAGACATTTTATCACCCCCATATTCAAAACCTATAGGCCTTATTAAACTAAATAATGTACTGGTGGTAGTATCAGCAGTGACATGAATCTATTGCTAAAGACGTATTTTATTTCTCAACCATCAGCCATGAACCGTGTCCCAACATATGCGGTAAAACAAGCCATCACCCTTCCCTCCAGCTGTCCCTGACCCCCGAGGAGCAGGAGAAGACCAGGGAGCAGGCAGGCCATGCTGAGAGTGATGTTAAACGATGAGAACAATATCGGAGAGTGCACAAGTGTTACCATGGATCTTCTGGAGGTGACACAATGTTGGACTCGTTGTTGGACACATGCCTGACTGCAAGGGCTCACCCCGAGGGAGACGAGTGTCACGAAAAGAGCGAGGAGGGGAGGGGGGAGGAGGGGGAGCGTAGGATCTGTAGAGGACGTGTTCACATCGAACATGGTTCGCCCAGATTGACTCAGCAGTGTTTGCTCACTAAGTTTTGCTTTCACCCAACTAACAAACCGCAACGAGATGCCCGAAAATGTCTGGAATGTGAAATGGGAGAAATTCAGAAAGGTCCACGATTCATTTCCATGTATCAGGAACTC
This sequence comes from Eupleurogrammus muticus, assembly GCA_036785175.1. NCBI lineage: Eukaryota > Metazoa > Chordata > Actinopteri > Scombriformes > Trichiuridae > Eupleurogrammus > Eupleurogrammus muticus. The sequence continues at coordinate 19,064,563 of JAYKQN010000008.1, forward strand.
AAACCGAACAGAAGAAAAATGTCTATGAAAAAAAAAATCTAAGTCAACTTATCCTCTGTGGTTTGGACCAAAGAAAACAAACCAAAGGCCTCCTCAAACCCTTAAACTCATTAGTCCTGCATCACTCACAGCGAAAGCCTGGAGATAAATTCAGCACATCATAAATCCGGTTCAGGGCGTCCTCACCATGTGTCCAGATCCTCTCTTTATCAGAGCGCCGCGGGCTGGTAGCTGCAGCTCGATAACGGCCTTGACTGTTTACTGATCCGTGCTGGAAAATGTCGCTTACATTAACGTGACCTCAGGATTCACGAGTAAAGTCCACAGCTTACGTCCCACCATGTGCGAGTGTGGTCGGGAGGCGATACTCAGTTATCGTGAGGAGGAATGTAAAATCAGAAAAGTGATGTCTGTCTTATTATGAGATTGGAAGTGCATTGTTTTCTTGTGTTTTTCTCTGTTATACATGTATAAATGTGTAATTACATATAAATGTGTAATTACACATTTATCCACATTCAATTACTTCACTTAATGAAGTTCTCATAGTTGTTTCATAGTGTTAATAGGATTCCTATTGGCTCAGCCATTATTCATCTCACTTCTTTTATTCAAAACGCTTTTAAAGTTTGTGATTTTTCTCATTCTGCTCATGATTTAGTTTTCTATTCATGTGAGTTTTCCGAGGTAAATTCCAACCAGCTCGGTTGAAATGGTTTCATCTAAAACAGAAACATAAAATATGTTATATATAATCTAAATTTTAAAACCTTCCTAATAGTAAGGACTAACGGAGACAGAATGCAGAACACAACCCACCTGATCTACAGGCCAAAGATCACTAAAAGACATCATGCTGGGTTATAAAAGACAACTTTTATGTTTTAGTTGAGTTAGGAGCAGAAGTTTTGGACTCACCGCTGATGTTGGGAGCCGTTCGGAGCGTCCTGTTGTCCTCGCGCTTTTGTCCGACTATCTTACTTTTTGTAATGTTGACTCCGGCCCAGCCTCCATCCTCACACACAGACAAGAGTAAACAGAACCTCTCAAATGAGACAGTAGGTCTTGATGCGTGTGTGTGTGTGTGTGTGTGTTTTAGCGGGACATGTGGGAACTGTCTGTCTGAAGCTGACCTGACCAAAGATCTTCTAGTTCTGTAAATGTTTTCTTCCGAAAAAAAAAATCTGTAAGTCAGTAAGAAAACCATTCCTAGACATTATATCAGGATATTATAGGGATAAATAAATAATAATAAAACCCATACTGGGGGGAAATAATATTACAGTATATATATATATATATATATATATATATATATATATATATATATATATATATATATCCTCCATATTACACATATTTCTGGTTGCAGCAGGGATTTGAACTCACAACCTTGGTGTCACAAAAGGGCCCCCCCCTCCCCCGACTTCCCCTCCTCTGCTTGCAGCAGAAACTGGAAACATCTCATTAAGAAATTCCCAGTGTAGTGTTTATAAACAGGCTCTTGTTGGTGGTGGTGATGGATGGAGGCTTCCTATCGCTGGCTCTTCCTGCTAACTCCCCAAACCCGCTAACTATCTCTCTGCCACTGTTTCACAACCACACACTGCAGCACCATCCATCCCCCAAGACACACACACACTTACTGGACACTATGACCTGGACACTGACCTCCGTTCCTTTGTGGGTGGGCCCTTACTGTTTCGAGTGTGTGTGGTTGCATTATGTTTAGTAGTGGGGGGGGATGTGCGTGTGTGTGTGTGTGTGTGTGTGTGTGCGTGGGTGGGTGCAACAGAGGCCAGTGTGAATCTGCTAATGAAGAAAAACAACATGGCTGTCAAGGCCTCCCAGGAAAAGGTTAAACACAGTCGCTGGGGGTTGAGGGGAGTAAAGGTGAAGGGTCAGAGGTCAACATTAAGGCCAAGAGCAGGCCTTGACCTCTGTGGGCTGCAACTAAAAAAAAAAAAAAAAAAAAAGAGGTGAAGAGAGTAAACCATTGAGGAGGGACGGCTCCCAGAGTGTTTTTCTCGTTCAAGAGGAGCAGTGATAATTAATGCATGAATAAGTGAAAGCAAGCATGTAATGAAAAAAGGGGGCGAATGAGAAGAATTTTGGACAAACATGGACCTACATGACTCAACACACACTTTATTCAGAATGAAAGAAACAGAAAAAAGTGTAATTCAATTTAATTACTTTTAATAATACGTTTAATCCTTTTTTAAGTACAAAACAGTTTGCATCAAGATAAAATGACAATGAAAAAAAAATGTTTTAATCAAACATGGTCCTGAAAAACTGCTTTAACTAATGTGCAAACAATACAGGTCAAGTTTCTGCATTTGTTTGTAGTTTAAAATTATGGCACAAGCTATACACATCAATTAAAATAATAATACAATTTATATTTCTTAACATTTTTTTCTCTCTAATCAGACCATTAAACACATTTACAGTACATCTCAGAGCCCAAAAAACACACAAGATTCAAGTTACAGACGATTTTTCCCCAAATCACAGTAAACAAGATCAGACGGGACTCTGTGCAGCGGTTAGTGTCGTAACCGTCTTTGGCAATGTTCAAACACTGGAATAAATTCAAAAATAAATAATAAATCTGTGCCGCCTGGTCACCCATACCAGCAAAAGAAAAAAAAAGAATTCTAAAAATCTAAAAAGTTCAGTTAAACAGTAGAAGTTTTCGTTCTTGTCACATTAACACATGAACTGTCCCTTTAAAACTGTTAACATTGAAAACAGTTTGAATCACCTCTGCTGCTTAAGCACAGCAAAGATCTTCGGCCATCTTGTCTTTTAAAGAGTAAAATAAATAAATCTATAAAAGCAAATGTAAAATGTTTTTTTCCCATCCTCATATTATGGAGGAAACATGATGTTGAGGGTTTACTGGAAATGATTGATCGCTGCTGTCCCACCAGTCCACGCTGATCTCTCTAGCTGTCTCTAGCTCAGCAGAGGACGCCTCTCCTCGCTCGCCGCTGAGGAACCTTTGCGGTACCGTATGAACTGGCAGGTGATCTGAGCCAAAAAGGTTAAGGGAAGGTGAAGAAATCCTGGGAAATGCAGAATTAGCAACAAAGAGCATGCAGCAAACACACTGCTAATAAAGAACAGGGAATACATGAGTGATCTACATCCTGTTGAGATGCCCTACAGAGAAATCAAATTAGGTCATTTAATTTGTAAGTACCGGTAAATGGTGCCTGAACACAGTTCCACATGGTCAAATTTCTAAACTGTAACACATATGCATTTTGGGTTGTACTTGTTAGTCTGTGGGCATTAGAGCACATAACAATGCTGGAAATTCTGCTGGGGAAGGCTATATTTAAAGGTCCCCTATTGGGAGACATTGATTGCTTGTTGATTTTAAGAAGGTCTAGGTCAGAGGTCACCAACCCTGGTCCTGAAGTGCTACTGTGAGTGCAGGTTTTTGTTCCAACCAAGCAATAACTCACCCGATGATAAAGTAGCAGCGAAATGAAACCTGCTCATTCCCCATATTTATGGGATAGAATTGAGACTCTCCAGAAAGGGGGGAATCACAACGTTGAATCAAAACCTGCCGTGTTAAACAGTCTGTCACTAACATGAATGTGGTGATAAAAACTGTTTCTTACCTGAAATTCATAATCCGCCAAAAACACCTATGTGGTGATAGGAATCTTTAATTTAAGAAGGGTGTTATTAAGCTACTGGGCTGAATGGATCAAGACTTGTCTGTTAATTTCAAGTCATAAAAAATATACACATATACACAAGAAGTGCAAAAGAAGAAGGTGAAAATATATAGTTTTTGGTATTAGTCCAATATTGAGTAGAATTGTTTAATTCCATTGGCAGATATTTCAAGTTTTTCTTGATTTTAGTAAATTTAATGTTTTTTATGAACATTTCTATACATTTACCAGTGGAATAAGACAATTCTACTCAATCTTGGACTAATTTTACAAAAAACAAGACATTTCCACCCGTTAAGGTCTTAGTTTTTCTTGTGTATATTTATATTTAAACAGAGCTGCACACATCGTCTTTCCATAAACGTGGCTGCAGAGAGAAGCTCGGCCTCATGGTGCCGCTACTGGGACTCCTACTCCCTCACGTCTCTTTGCTGGCAACAAGCCAACTCCTCCTGAGTGTTTGGACCTTTGATACTGTATATTGTGTTTCCACACATGCAGTCACGAGACATAAACTCGCCTGATGAGCTGCCGGCTCATCTCCCAACTCAGCAGCTTTCTAAAATGTAGCATGCACATGTGATTAGGGAGGGCCCTGAGGCCCGGCAGCAGCAGCAGACGTGTTTCTGGGTTCTGTAAAGGATACGAAGAGGTCCAAAGAGAGCGTGCCGAGGCTGCCGATGAGCCATGGCAGGTGGTGCACCATGTAGCTCCTCTCGCCTTGGTCGTCATCAGGGTTCTTCAGCAGGACACTCAGGCCGTATGTTGTGTTTCCCAGAATGACCAGACCGAACAGGAAGTAAGACACTCCCTCCGTCGACTTCCTCTTAAACTGTGGAACATGAGAGGATGGACAGGAAGTGAAAAAACTAAAAACTTGATTAAAAGCAAGCAGAGGGGAGGAAGCGGGTATATTCCACCGGAGTGACGTGCAGTGATAGACAAAGTCAAAAGGCTTACGTATGGGTTTCGATTAAAGGCTCATTTCTAGCACTTTCATTCACAACTGTTTCAAGAAACTCTTGGATAAAGCTTAATAACTGCAGCCATTACAGATCAAACATTTGAACATATTATCCTTTTTTTTCCCCATTTTCCTTGTTAAAACCCAGAGCCTACATTACCCATAAAGCAACAAGGCCGTCGTCTGATTGGTCAGTAGGTTCGTTTGTTGTTAGGCTATTAGAGTAGAGTAGCTAATGCAGCCTCATAATGGAGCAGAATTACTTATCTGTCCACGAGGGGGAATTGGTTTGGAGCACAACCAATTTCCCCACAGGGTCAAATGAAGTTCTATTGCTGCAGCCATTAGCTTCAGGCTGAGAGGCTACAGAGTTCTGGTAACCCAACATCTTTTTGAACTCCACACAGGTTGTTTTTTTTCTCCTCCAGCCACCACCACAACAAGTCAAATCAGTTTCCCTTTTTGAAATAAGTACAACCATTATTTTCATAGTGACAGCCTATCAAATGAAAATGTGTAATGTGAGAGGTGTTGCTAGTGATATGTTTTCGCAGACTCTGCACCTCCCTCGCCTTAATGGGACGCTGACTGTGATAAAAATAAAAGGAAATGACTTCACTACCATGGCATTACTGTCATTTCTTTTTTTCTATCACATCATTAACCCCTTGAATCAGGAAACTTTTGTTGCATATTGTCTTTCCCGCTTTTGTTTATACACCATCAACTGTCCAATAAAAGTGGACCTTATTTAATGAAATGATAATTTGTAGATGATCTGTCATACTCACGTTAGTGTAAATCTGGGGGAGTCGGGAACATAGGTAGAGCACCGATGACACTGAGCCGATGGAGAAACCGATAATCTCTTCAGGGGTAAAAGCCTGACGTGACAGAGGCAGCCACAAGGTTAGAGAATAGCATCGGGGGAGTAAAATAAAGTGGGATTAGGACTAGGACCCACCCTGATAGGGCTTTCAGTGGTTGAGAGCAAGGCGCGCCCTCTGAACTCGGAGGAAATCCTTTCCGGTGGGGTGCCCGACCCGGGGAGGTGGGCAAAGCTGCTGGTGAAGCCCAGGATGCACACCACACCAATCACGTTTACCACCGTCCCTGGAAAAGAGAAGACCCCTTGAGTCACCATCAATACTGGGAGAGACATTTCAGCACATTCTTCCTGACAAGGGTCACCGTGCCATAGGTCACGCATGTGACAACACATTACAGGGACAGGCATTACCATTTTCCTCTGTCTAGACCTGTCATGGATCCTTGCATGATTGACATTTGTTGACTGAACTGGTTTGATAGATAAAACTTCAAAGATACATACAATGGTTTGGCAGTAGCTGAATTGAAAACAGGTTCAGACTGTGAGGTTATTGATGTCTGCCTGAGCAGGACGTCAAAAGAGGATGCAAATATAGTGCTGGAGTTCAAATGGCAAAAGAGAATCATTTGGTTGCTATATTGTCCATTTGGGAAACTGACTAGTTAAAAAAAAAAAAAACTCACCCCCGGCCATTCTGTTCCGTGCCTTGTAGTACAAGTACATGGCCAGCATCACCAAGTCAGCCAACACGTAATACACTGCTGTGTATGTCTAGACAGAAGACAGGAACAAAGAGACGTGATTGTCAGAAATGAACTTGCCCAAACACATCATAAAGGGCATTAATTTGTTTTGTTTAAAGCAAGAGCAATCACAACAACACTCACTGATTACTCAACAAGTAATCAATAAATTATCTAAATCACTGATCAAGACGAAAACATTTCTAATTACTTTGCTTTTATGTTATCTCATCAACACTTGTCAGACAAACCTCCCCAATGTAGGATCTTGTAAACATATTGTGACTAGTAAAGCAACAATGGAAAAGATCATTAATCTAATTATTAATTAGGATAGTCACCTGAAGTGGAAGCTGGTTGGCCAAGAAGGAGCCAACCAGATTACAGGTGTCACCTCCGAGCCACAGCAGCAGGAACCAGAGAGAGATGGCACTGTCCATGTTACCGGTTTTACACGAGCTGACGTACTGTCTGAAAGTAGGAGAAGAAAATATATTGATCATTTGACATGGTGAACAGACACCAACAAAATACAGGAGCAATGATTACTCAATGAATCACTGACAACCATTAAATTATTTAACAACTATTTGGATAGTAAATTGTCTTTTTTTAAGCTTCTGTTTTTTCAATCCTCTGTGACAGTAAACTAAACATATTGGAAGGGTTGATCGGGATGAAACAATAGATTTGAGGTGGATATTTGTTAACATATTCTTTCATTTTGCAAATAACCAATCAATTAATCTAGAAAATAATGGACAGATGAATCACTAAGGAAAGTACTGGCGAGTCCAACACCTACGGGATGGACGACACCATGAAGCAGAAGATGGACAGAAGGCCCAGATAAACACTGGCCATGTCTCTGGCATCCTGGGCACATTCTCCCAGACCCTCCCAGACCCATTCGGTCCCATTGGGGCACAGAGTGGTGAAGTTTCCCTGAGCCGACCACCCAAAGGCCCCACGGGAGAGGACTCCGTCTGTGACCATGTTCTGCAAAGGGAAAAACGGCCTCTGTTAGTATCCAGCACACATCCCTCATCCTACATCTACACTTACTGTGCTGCCATGCTGGAAAACACAGTTACACCAAATGCTGCCTGATAGATATAAAGGTCAATGGTGATCCAATGAGTGGCTGCTATATACAAAGAAGTAAATTATTTCAGCAGCCTGTAGAGTGAATAATGCATATAATGATATAAATAACATACACAGCCTGACTGCTTCTAGTAATAAGGCAGGTTTTAGCTGTTGTTGGTCAACAACAGCTAGCTGTTTAGATCCACATTCCGCAGCTGTTCCACTGATTAGATCAACGCAGTTCAGCTTGAAAACAATGCGACATACATTAAGACATTAGACAGCGTAGGAGGGAAAAAAACATGTCACACTCTCAGAAACACGTTCGACAGACGCCAGAGAGAGAAAGAAAATAAATAATGAAGAGAAACGAAGCGTACCTTGCCTGTGTGGCCGCTCAACGAGACAGACAAACAACCCACTCCGCGGAACAAACACTTCTTCAGACTGCTGACAAATTCACGGAAGCAGACGGATAGCTGGTCTGAGTCCGCGCGCTCATTGGTCGCTTCGCTGCGACGTCACCGACACGTGACCGAGTCCAAAACAAAAGCGGACAGACCGCTCGCTGGTGGGATGCAGCGGTGGAGGAGGTCCCTGAACGCCTCACGTGAGTTCCGGAGCAGATCAGCAGGAAAAGGACTTTGGTAGAAGTTAAACCTCGACTAAAAGCCTTAAAGAATATTATGTTTATCCTATTTAAGTGTCAGAAAGTCATTTTCTGGGTTCACATCATATTTGTTTCATCTGAATATTGAACACGAACTGGCTCACAAACTAATTCTCACACAAGTTGTTGTGTCACATGTTACATTTTTTAAGTAAAGTAAATTGTTAGGGGAAATTTAGTGGAGTAAAAGCAAAGGTTAGAAATATTTAAAAAAAAAAAATCCAAATACTCCCAAAGTACTTTAACAAGTATTATGACTTCGTTACATTGCACGGTTAAAACAGCCAATTGTTGCATGTGTGTTTAATGAGCAGTATGTACAGAGCGGCCATCATGTTCCAGAGATTCTATAGATGGGTCAACTCAGACTCCACAAATTAATTCTAGTCCTATAAAAATACGTTTTTATGAATATCAAGTGTTACATTAAAAAGTAAGTTTGTGCAGAGTGTTACATTTATGGAAACACATTTTTTTTTAAAGTAAGTAAAAAATCTGATATTTCCTAAGTGGTTCCAGTCCAAATATGCAGTTTCCACACAACCTTCCACACAACCTGCACTACTGAAACAACATTAAAGAGAAGGTTTTCAGACTGATCAATGACATGTTAAATGCAGATCCAGTAGCATGATTGATGAATTTCAAAGTTGGGTTATTAAACCAGAATGTTATGCTAAATCAGACAGTTGATTTCAGACTGGTGAAAATGTCAAATGTATGACGAATGTTCCATCTTGGCTCTAACATTATTGCTGTTTGGATGCAGTATCATGTAATGTGATTTATTCCAATAAATTCATACTTTTTTTGTGGGGGGAAAAAAAAAACCTCAGACTGGCCTTCAAAATAAAAGTTTAACTTGTAATGCTTCCGGGAAAGAGGAAAATTATAATTTCATCAGTTAATCAAAAAGGGAATGTGTGGTAGACGTCATAAATAGACAATGCATGTCTATAAAACATTTTAACACTGTATTTAAAAAGCAGAGAAAGTTAAGGAACCATATGTGAACAAAAAATCCGGTGGGGTTAAAACCACAGTGGGCCTACCTACAGACTATGAAGCCCGTAAGGCCATTTATTTATTTATGCATTTTATTTCAACTGTACAGTAACAATAATTATCAAACTAAACAATTACAAAACTTGAACTTGACCAGTGCTTAAGCAATTAAAAAAATGTAATTGATCCATTAGCGAGATGTGTACCTTGTCCTCATTCAAAGGGATAACAATAACTGTGCAGAGGCAGATAACTAAAATGATGACTATTTTTCTCTAATATCTCCGGTTGATATCTTCTGCATAACACACATAACATACCAGGTTTTTATGCCTGGTTTGAATGCTGAGGTTGAAATGATTGCTGTCACAAAGTTCAGGGTCCACATAGCAACATTCTCTGGTCGACAACTTGAAAAATATTTATTAGGCAGCGGGACAAGCTCCCGGTATGCTTTCATGTTAACGTCACTTTTAAGTAGAACTGGACAACCAGTAACCTGATGTTATAGCACTCACACATTTCACATACTCACATCACATATCAATAAGCCTTGTTAAATTGGATTATTTCATAATTCAGTCATTAGTCCTGGGTCGTCATTGTTCTCGAGGCCTCCTGCATTCCCTAACGAGTTTTGCATTTTAGTATGCAGCCGTGAAATGTACTTGATAATTCATGTGTGGATTTCCATCCGATGCAAAGCAAGCCTTGTATGCAAATGTCCTTACGCTGCTAAGAATGGAGAGGCCGTAGAGAAATTCAACATTAGAGAAAAGACAGCAACAGAAACAGAAACTGCTTTTTGCCAGCTTTCAGATTTTTGAGGATGTTGTGTTATAATAGTGTATGAGTCTTTCTGGTAAATGTCCTCAGACTGAAAGGGAATTTCTTCAAGTCACGGATGACTGACTGCAGAGCCAGTTTTCTCAAGGATGCATAAGCAAAGCATATATACATACATACATACATACATACATGCACGTACATACCTACATACATACACATACAAACATATTTGCATATATATATATGGACATACATATCCACGCACATACCCACATGTACACATACATAGCTAATGCACACTTAAGGTGCAGGGTGTGTGTGAAGAGAAAAAAAAAGTGACCAGTGAAAAAGTGACAGAGTGACTACAGTGAGGTTTATGTTTATGTTATGTTATAGAGTCTTATTGCTGTCGGGATGAATGATCTGCGAAAGCGCTCCTTCTTGCAGCGAGGGTGTTTGAGTCTCTGGCTGAAGGAGCTGCTCAGCGCACCCACTACCCCATGCAGAGGGTGATGGGGGTTGTCCATGATGGATGTCAGCTTTGCCAACATCCTCCTCTCTCCCACCACCACCACCGACTCCAGAGGACATCCCAGTACAGAGCTAGACTTCCGTACCAGTTTGTCAATTTTCCTTCTGTCCCCGTCTGAGCATCCGCCCCCCCAGCTGACTACTGCGTAGAACAGGGCAGATGCTACGACAGAGTCGTAGAAGGTCTTCAACAGAGTCCTGCACACACCAAAGGACCTTAGTCTCCTCAGCAGGTGAAGTCGACTCTGGCCCTTCTTGTACAGGACATTAATGTTTGTGGTCCAGTCCAGTTTGTTGTTCAGGTGAACACCCAGGTATTTGTAAGAGACCACTGTCTCAATGTCTTTTCCCTGGATGCTCACTGGTGTGGTGGGGGGGGGACTTCCTCCTGAAGTCCACAACCATCTCCTTTGTCTTGCTGGCGTTGATTTGGAGAGCGTTGATCTCACACCAGCTGACAAAGTCATTGATGACCCCCCTGTATTCCTGGTCGTTCCCATCTGATACACACCCGATGATGGCCGTATCATCTGAGAACTTATACTGACACTGATCATTTCTTATCCTGTGAAACGCAGAATTAGCATCTGATTTCTATTAAAATAACTTGCACACTAGCAGACCAGAGGGAAAGAAACTATATATTGTTCTTATATTTTAATAACTGAATTACAGGAATATTTTAAAACGTACAGTGTTTATTTAGGGGATAATGCCAAACTGGTACCAGATAGTTTAACTCTCTTAAATTTAAAAATTTTAAAAAAGCATATTTTTTGGTTACTCCATTTGACATTTTCTGTCAAATAATTGTGATTGAGATACAAATGAACATTTAAATGTCAAGAAAACATTGAAAAAAGTGTATATTTTGAGAGACCTGATGAATGCTTCTTAAAACTATATTTTAGGTTTTTGACTGTCCCACCTTGCTACATGATCAAGTAATCGCACATGCAAAAAATTGTTCACTCCCATTAAGTAACTGAACTTCTAAAAGTGTTGAAAGTGAAAGAGACGATTGGATCCAAGTCGTTCACTCTGAATGAAAAGGGAAACATGTGTGGTTTCTGAATTTTCTGGAGTTGAGGCAGAAGTTGAGCATCTGAACCGTCTGGCTGATGACTCAGCAGCACACTGCGCTGATGTCAGCCCCTGAGGTTATTTCAGGAGTTTCCACCTCTGCTGAAGTGGACTTATGTGGTTTAGGGCACAGCCAATAAGGACATAAAGCGCATGAAGTTGGCAATGAGCTTAAATCATAAAACAGTTCAAATCCTCTTGTGGTTCACATGGAACAAAAGAAGTTGTTCAATCCTACTTAACAATCGATCAGCCATCATACCGTCCAATTGATTTATGTATTTTAAATTATATATTTCAAATATGACAGATGCTGAAAAGAATTTCAGACATGGTAAAAGAAGCGCTAAGTTTAATAAGTGTAAGGTGGTAATTGTGTAACAAACATCACCATAGACCAGTGCTGACGAGTGAATCAGGGCAGTGGCATTATGGGACAGCAGCAAAAAACACGTCTGAATAATAAACTGAATAAGCTGAAGCCCATCTCGTTGCTTCAGTTTCAGGATCCTCCCATTATCGTTACTGCGACACATTGAGGTTTTCAGTTTCCAATTCAATTTTCAACAATGATTTTGAAAGACTTTGCTGTCTGCTGCCTTTTTTTAAACCAAATTACAGTTAATCGATTTTTCTCAGTGTTCAATTTTAACACGTTATATTTTTGACCCTTTTGACTCTTTAATAACCAAATTGAATAAAGTTAATTGTATTTATTTACACAGGTTTATTTGCATATTAATGAGTTTGTCTTCTTGGCTTTGAATGTTTTATATGAAGCAATTTTTGTGATCAAAGTGACGTTCATATTTTTGTTACAAATACTGAAGCTGTAGACATTTGCTAAACTAAGATGGTGAATAGTGCTTTACCTTACAGCTTCACAGACCTGTTAGCATGGCTCTGAACTTATGAGACCTGGAGAATTCTATCAGTACCACAACACATCTCCATTATTTTAGTGTTTACTGACACTTGGTCGAACAAACCCTTGAAGAACTCTCAGGCATTAACTCCCGCCCTACTTCACACCACACATTTTCTTTGATATATTTCAAGAACATGTTTTATTGATGACGCACCCAAACATCTATACTGGAGGAACACCTTCAGTGTGCTAGATTCTCTTATTTACATAACACTTCCACAAAGTCATACAAATACTTGGTAGGTTTCATGTCAAAGAATAGATATTATACATTAAGAAATGAGGAATTTAAATGTTTTATAAAGCAATAGTCACAACAAATCTACAAATGAAATGGATGATAGAAAAGGAATGAGAACATTCAATCATTAACTTAAACTACTGCAAAACAAGTCCTACTTCAAAATCTGTACAAGCGAAAGTTCGTGGGTGTCCATGAAATAAGGAGGGAATGCAGCTTTTCTGTCTTTCTGTCCTCCAGAGCTCTGATAAAGGCAGATAGTTGACAATAAATCTTTTTAGTAAAGGCAAGGATGAGATAAACCAAGCAGTTTGTACAGCTAATTTTGTCCTTTTTGTTTGTTGCCTCAAACAAAGGAGAAGTGTGGGATGTGGGAAGACAGTTTTTCCACATGTGGCTTATTTTCACTTGATGTGGACCACTTTCTCATCCATTTTTAACCGTTTGCGTCTGGGCTGTATGAAGTCCTCCCCAGAGTCGTCCGTGTCTTCCTCCTGCTTTTCCTCTATTTCCGGAGATTCGGCTTCAGGCGTTTCAGGGAAGCTCTGTCCCGGGAAGATCTCCTTCAGCTTCTCCTCGAAGAACATGCTCACAGCCTTACCAGATATCGCCATCTCCGATCCCTCCTGCCAGAGAAGAAGGAAAAGGAGGAGGAGAAGAGTGATATGGAGGAAGCAGGTTGTGAGAGTACCATTGAGCGGGAGGAATGAATAGGTTGAAGCAGGGAGGAGGTAGAGGAGAATGAGGAGACAAATTAGATCTGGTTAAGACCTGTAGTAGCAGGGTCGCCCCGGCTCAACCTTGCTGTACAGAGCAGAGATATCCTGCCGCCCCACCCCTTCCCACTGTGGCTCCATGAAGTATTTTCACATTTCAGACTAGTTTCACAAACACTTCCATTTAATTTACGTCACACGCTGTTTCAGATTGATCTGAAATGTCTTCCATTCAGTTCAGGGGTCACAAACCTCTAACAAGAATGAAATTTGAGAACAGATAAAGGAAATCGGCCTTAAACCAGGACTTCTTAAAAACAGTAGATGCTTGGGTTTAGAGGGCCTATAAGACCAAAAAGGAGTATTTGCTTTTAACTGGACATTTTCAGAAGACACTATGAGGCGCTGAGCCAACCATGAATAATTAAGAAACATTTTCACTCAAATGTATATACACTAGTTTTATTTTCATGAACACTATTAACTTCTTCCTATAATTTTCATGTACTTTTTAAAACTCTGGATATGTTTTCACTCATATTAACTTTAATGCATGAATGTATAGGTTCATTCACTTGAATGGGACTTTCGGACCCCTCTTTACAGACAATAGGGTTGGGCAGTATCTAAAATCAACACCAAGAGTAATTGTCACATTGACCTTTGTATTATTCAGTAAAAAAACATCTAAATGCACTTTATGACAAAAGTCTCCATACTCACAGTGGAGTTATATTAAAGATGGGTTTGGCATTTTTTCCATATTCAATAGCTAAAAACACATTGGTATTCATCTGTTTAATGTAAAACTTAAAGTACATCTTTTAAGTATCGAAATACATCTGAGAAACACAATTATGACTTCTGTTAGCTTATCATCTTGTCAGCGAATGCTTGTGTCTGATACTACCTGCCTGGGCCTGCTTGCTGTGGTCAGAGGATGTTACATCTGCGTTACAGATCCATAGCTGTCTTCACGGCTAATTACATCACTTTGAACTGCAGGTGTACGAGCAAATTATTTTAACAAACATATTGACTGAAATGAGGTCAGTCTGAGAGTCGTAATAAAAAGTTTTATATTTAGTAATTAATTGCACAGCTCTAATATGCATACATGTATTTATCAGGAGTAATTGTATCTAATAGTAGCCAAGATGAGCCAAGAATTGATCATGGCTTGCAAAGCCCCTCATTAAATAAAATGCATAACACATCGACATCACATATTTTACATCTTAGAATCTGCTCACTTAATCCATAACCTCACATTAAATAAACTGAACTCAAGACCTTTGAAGTCCATAAACTAAATATAGGGCATGTATACGCCTTCTTCAGGACCTAAGCAGAACTTGTAATACATCATACCCTTTCTAGGTGAAAGCAAAGAACTTCAATCAATTTTTATTCCTTTTTATGTGTAGCTTTCTGTTGTCAGGGGTCAAAAACATTTCTTGGAGCCTCAGTGGGAGGGGACAGGACATCTGTGCTCCATTCGAAACGGCTTACCTGCGTATTAATCTGTTTCTCTTCATCATATACCTGGATTATTCGAGACATCTAAAAAGGGGCAATAACATTACAGACAGTGAAGCAGCAGGGGGTAAGAAAAGAGGCACAGGCAGGTTAGATAATAACAGATCAGAAATCTGTTAATGGCCTACTGTGCCCAAGCCTACAAGGGGTGCATCACCAAGTCGTTGCTACAGAAATTAACAGCAAGTAAAGTTGGCGCTCACTCATGTCTTGAGTCTGATTAGTAAATAGGCTTCAGGAGCTACTACAAGATGAGGGATAAACTTTAGTTGGACTACTTTATATAATGCAGCATATTCTCTAGATCACCATCTGTATGAAAGGTCAGATCCTATAATCCAGTCTTTATGCTTCTTCGCCACTTGCCTGTAAATAAATGCATTAAGGTGTTCTATCTTGACAGTAAAAGTCAAGAATGTCTTTACAGGTGTAACAAATCAATTTAATTATGTAACTGTAGTTGATATTCTTGTAAAGAGTATTATAAAAGTTCAGCTTCAATAATCTGTGCTTTTAGTGATGTCACTGCTCAAAGCCCTCCATAACATCTGAGAGTCTTTGAAAATTATAATTTTCATTAATTCTAAGACTACAGATCCTGTAGCTTTAAAATTGTAGTAATAGGAATTGATGCACATGTTTACAAGCCTCCTGTTGCAGAAGCTCTGATAAGGGAGAGAGCTTCAGTCTATCTTGAAAATCTAAAACCTGTATATGTGATGTCCCGTGTTACCACCTGATCACATGAGTGATTAATCACTAATATATGATAAATAATAACTTTTTAATCAAGATGTGAGTAGTTCCCATGGGGATACGTCTTTCTTTAATTATTTTAAGCATGGAAACTCAACAGTACTCAAATCCTTCACAAGTGAGAACGAAGCTTGCTGTTAACTTCAGTGACATAACATGTATGGTAAGGTTGTCCTGTCCCATCACCAATAGCCAAACCAAATTGTCCCAGGGTAGTCTGAGGTGTTATTGCAGACACCATTAACTTCTTGACCAATAGAAGCTCCCTCATGTGGTTGGAAGGTATAATAACATGATCATATACAATATATTAGACCCATATACTGTCAGTGACATATCAAGCAAGACTGTGTAACTTGGGTCACAAATGGTGTTCAAGTACAGACAGAAGGCATCAAAATGTAAAGAAGCAACAGAAATAAATTATAGACACTCAAATACACGTTTCCCCACGGAAGAATATGATTAAAGATGAAGTGAAATATAAAATAAATTCACCATACAGCCACACTTGTGATTTATCAGACAGTGTTAACAGGGTTTGGACAGTGTTCCTGCAGCCACATAAAAAGAACACAATGACGCCTTTACACCATCTTCCAACAGCCAGTGTTAGTAAGTCGGCAAAACTGGTACCCACACAGCAGGCTGTAAGCACCACTTCCTGTTACAAGAGTTAGGGTTGGTGTTCAAATTAAGGTTAGACTAATATATTGGTTTCCAACACTGGTCTTTATTGAACTATTACAGAAGAGTGAACACTGCTTTACAAATATTGCTTCATCTATTTATCTGTTTAAATGTTAAACTGTTTTGGTCAATGATTTTCTTTTTATTATTGAAAACCCAATATCTTAGGCTCTCTTTTTTTGGAGGGGGGAGGTGTAATGTTTTGATCGGCTTATTGCAATTTAAACTTCAACCCATATCAGTCTAACCCTTGTCTGCATGCACACATACAACCAGATGCCATTTCCCCAAGCAAGCTGTGGACTCATGCTGCTCACCTCATTGTACTTTGAACAGTTTATGAAGACCAGGCGCATGTCAGACACAAACTCCTGGATGGACTTGTAGTACTGGGAGCTCCGTAACTGCAGCTTTTTCTTCACTTTCTTCAGGTCCATGGGCTGCTTGATGATCTTGTAGTAGTTGGGCACCTATGGGTTTAACAAATGTGGGGTCAGACAATGTTTTCAACCATGTCATGGGATAAAACTAGTTTACATTTGCCTAGAACATAGCTGAGGAACTGTATTGTAATAACAAAAAACAATCAACTGTGGCTGACACCACCTCCCTCTACCCAAGCAGGGTTTGTGGCACTGAAATGTTGCGGCTCACATGTGTTTATTCCACATATAATTATTGCTAATGACAATGATAATGGCCTTCACAAACAAGGCTGGTTAAGAAATGAAGCAATTGCTTGCACAGAAATGCTTTTAATTTGCAGCAAATACTGCTTGAAACTGAAATATTTTCATCATATCCA
Organism: Eupleurogrammus muticus; assembly: GCA_036785175.1. Classification (NCBI taxonomy): domain Eukaryota; kingdom Metazoa; phylum Chordata; class Actinopteri; order Scombriformes; family Trichiuridae; genus Eupleurogrammus; species Eupleurogrammus muticus. The sequence goes on from JAYKQN010000008.1 coordinate 19,081,645, forward strand.
TCTCATATCTTTACAGATACAGACAGTAAAACAACAGTGATTGTTGCTGGTGTGATGTCAATCTTATCATCGTCAACATAAAATTTTCACAATGTTTTTGCTGAGAACCACACAGAATCTATAAATGCCGCACTGTGAGGCAGCTCCAACCTGTTAACATGGCCACTGATATGAAAAGCTGCTCTGCAGGCAGTGTGTCCCAGGTGTTGGTGTTGGAATCTTGGCTTTAAGTACAACATGGAAACTGAAGCATTATTTCACTAAAAAAAAGTGTTTGTGGATTCACAACCAGCGACTAACTCGCACAAACCACAAACCCAAAAAATCGGTGGTTGAAAATCAGAATCTGCTCAGTGTGGACGCTGTAGCCCTCTCTAAGGTCCAGATACTATTTCTGGCAGAAGAACAGAAATATTAGAAATATACCATAACCCCTAACTAACCCTACTCAAACAGTTCCAAATTGTCAGATAAATCATTAACATTCACTTCAATCAATGCAAATAAATACTTTGAATATAGTGAAGTAAGTCACTTCTTTTAACAATCTTGAAAATGCATCACTCAGATCGGATCATGATTCTCAGCTGCTTTGCCTACATACAAACTATATGAAATTATGTTCAATCATACAGCTATTAGTACAAAAATGTCTTAAAGGATATAAAATAAGTCCACAAGGCACTAACTTATCGATTATTAAAATATGTTTTCTATTTTCCCTTTAAATTGAGATAAAACATACTTTTATGTGGTAATGGTCACAAGTTCTAGCATCTATTTCTGTTTTTTTAAATTCCATATGGCAACCATACTACAAACATCTGACTTTATTCTCAAAATGCACATCTGATGAAATGACAAGATTAAGCTTTTTAAAACAAATAAAGCATTGGCGGAATTGAGTTTCGGAGATTGTACTTCAGAAATGTTATCAGGAATTTGAAATGCTTGTGCAGAAAATTATGTCCCTTCAGAAGGTGAAATCATAGAAACTGGAAAGAGGTGACATTCATGTAAATGTATCCATGGTTACACCTGTATGCAACACAGAGAGGATATGTTGTATCAAGACACAATAAGATGGTTGATCAATTTGATTCATCGTGAACACAGGCAGCTGGCAAAGCACTTAATTGCTTTTCAAATATATATTGCTACATGCACTGGCACATGGATGAATATTAACAATTCAACTTTTAAGATAAGATAAGACTTTATTGATCCCACAATGGGGAAATTTGTCTGTTACTGCAGCGTACAGAGTAAAGAAAGAAAATAAAAGCTAAAGAAGATAAAAGCTATAAAAAATAAATATACACACAACACTATGCACAAAATTCGTAGAATTTGTTGATGATCAGCATACACAGTATGCATTATGGACTTAGAATGGAGAAAAAATATTAAATAGCATTGAAAGGAATGAGAAAAAAAAGAAAAAAAGTATCATAAGCAAAGCATATATGCATACATGCACGTACATACCTACATATTTTTCTCACCATTCCTTAAAATGCAATATTTAAAAAAAACATCCTATTATCTTAATAATGCCTGTCATTAATACTGAAATTTCCTCTTTGTTCTTAAAATTCTGACTTCAATCTCTGAAAGCAAAACAAGTTTTAAAATCCTCCTTTTTTATGCCTGGACTGCCTCCAATACTCCTTCATATTCACAACATGAAGGGAAACATTTATGGGATCGGAATGGAGTAATTGACCATTTATTCAGAATAACATCTTACAGGGTGTGTGTGTGTGTGTATGTGTCAGGTAAAGACACTTACAGAGCTGGGAACAGGTTCCCTGAAGCCCACGCTGAGCTCATGGCAGAAGATGTACAGCAGGAGACGTTCACATTTCTGCAGAGAGAGAGAGAGAAAGAGAGAGAGAGAAAGAGAGAAAGAGAGAAAGAGAGAAAGAGAGAGAGAGAAAGAGAGAGAGAAAGAGAGAGAGAAAGAGAGAGAGAAAGAGAGAGAGAAAGAGAGAGAGAAAGAGAAAGAGAGACGAGAGAGAGAGAGAGATCAGCGCTGCAATAACCATGAAGAAGCCTCGGAGGATGTAGAGGCTGTACTGACCCTTTGGTCCTCAGGATTCAGGTCCTGGTCTCCTTTGATTTTTCTGCTGTCGTCACAGTACTCTATCTCGGGGCTGGTTAGACTCCGGCAAAATGTGCAGAGAAAGTCCCCTCTGAGACACAAAAATCACAAAGAGAACATTACGTTACCATCATATTTCACTTGACCTTTCATACACAGTTTGAAAGTTGAAAATTTAACAGCAGTCAAACCAAAATGATTCAAAAAGGACATAGGGGAGTGGTGATTTAGATATTCTTTTAAGGTTCTGGCGCATATCTTTCGCAAAAACGACCCTTTTACTACATATGATCATCTTTAAAAAAGTCTAAAACAGTATATATGTACTTCTGCTTCGGTGTTGTTTCTCATGTCCCTTTCTGTTCTCTTTTTTTAACTTTGTGTTTTTACTTTTGTCTATGTAGCTTTTGAGTATCTCTTAATGCCTGCAAAAATTGCAATGGTCAAACTAATAAACCTTGTAAGTATTCCTAGTGTGCAGCAGTGGTAAATCTTTTGTTGTCAATATGTAGTACCGGTCAAAATCTTTTACATAATTTCTCATTCAAGGGAAAGTGCATGCACCTTTTTGTCTGAGACCACTTACTTTGGGAAGATTTTGATGGTGGGTACATGGCATTTCATGTGGAACACCTTGGGACAGTGGTCACAGCACAGCAGATCACCACCGTTGATACACACAGCACACCAGTCCTCATTAGGGTCATCTTCCTTCCCACTTGGATTGGCTGATGCCCCAACCCCTTTGCTCTCTGCCCCCTTGCCCAAGTTTCCATTAGTGAGCAGAGAGCCTCCGGTGCTGCTACTGTTCTCAGTGGATGACGAGGTAGTGGAAGAAGAGGTGGTGGAAGTACTGGAGCCATTTAGTGCAGAACAAGGTGTTTCGGACTTGGGCTCAGTTTTGATGCGCTCCCCTAGAGCTTTGAGAGCATCTTGACCTACAGATGCAACTCCCAATACAGGAAGGGGGCTGTTTTCAGGACTGCTCATCTGAGGAAAACACATCAGAACATACGTTTCTAAGTATGGAGCCCGCGCCACCCACCCACCCACACACACACACACACACACACACCCACCCACCCACACCCACACCCACACAAAACAGATTAAGTATTCTCTGAATGTTTATGAATACAGCCCCTATAATGATAATAATAATAATATTCACAGTTCACAATTTTGACAGTGTGATTAAAAAATTAAAAAAATTATTCATACCATGCAGGCACTCCTCCCTGCATCTTTGTCCCGCTCTGTCTTCAGAGATGTTGGACAGTTATAGCTGTCTTCTGTACCAGGCTCCTGTTTCACCCTCACCTGCTCCACCACAGCCCCACCTCCAGTCCCTGCCCTCCCTGCAGAGCTACAACTTAAAATACACACAAAAACAAGTCATGAAGAACATTACTGGAGTTACACTCATGATCAACATTAAATCAGATAACTCCTAATTATATGTACACAGAATTCATTGAGACAACAACAGCATCTAGTGGTGTGTGAACCTGCATCCTTAAACTCTTCCTCTTTAGGATCAAGGTATCAATGACACTTAGGGTGAGTGGGTGGATTTATCTAGTATAACTTAAACTTAACCTTACACACATATTCTATGCATGAATCTGTACAGCACATTGGTCTCTGTCCTCACACAGATCTGCCAACATTTGCTGCTTCAAAGATGAGGCACAAAGCACCCTGCTTCACCAAGGAGTCTAATGAAACCAGTAATTATTGTAGGTGTTCAGAATGACCCTAAAACAATTAGGTAAATATCAACACTCAACAGAAGTTTGTCTTAGATTGATATATCAATTATGTTAACTTATAACCTGAAAACTCAACAACTCAAGACATGTCTGAATTGTCATCTGCATTTGAGTAAACAGTAAAAATATCTTCTTACCTGCCTCTGCTGCCTGTGCTGGACGTACTAGAAGGTCGTGCTGGTGTGTGGGAGTTGGACAGCCCTGCAGACACAAATGAGAAAACTGATAAACATGTGGTAAAGCAGCAGTGATCACTTCTTAGTTATTGTACACAGTTCTACTTCTCTGGATAAATATAAAAATAAACAAAGGATCTCAAAATCGAGTACATTGTTATACCATATGTATAAGGTATACATATGGAAATTGAATTTGTGATAGATTACATTAAATAATTTAGTATTTATAGTTGGTGAACGAGGGTAAAAGTTACTTTGTCACTTTTTTTTTTTTTTTTAACATTCAGAGCCTTAGTTTTTGGACCTGTACCTGAGGTCAGTGATGACATGAATGTGATTATGACAACTTTAGTGAACAGTAGTGATATATCAAAATTGATTTGTAAAAATATATTAAATAGCAATAAATATAACTGCATGTATGTGCTCAAGAATGGGTGTTATTGTAAATGTGTTTTGGTATTTCTAGTTGAATAGCCTTGTTTTCCTGTGGTGGATGAAAGGGAAAGAGACACGAGCCACACATGAGTGTGCATAATTCAACCCCTTCACATCAAAAGACTCCACAGAAAATTAGGGAGGGTCAAATTTTGTATATTTGGCTATACCCCTTAGCACTAAAACACAACATGTAAATTGCTTCACAAACATTACTTGTCCCTATCACAGCACGGTCAGATGTGTACGGCAGGCCCTCTCTCTGAGGGTATGGTACCTGAAGATCCAGGAGAGTGTGTAGACAGTCCAGGTGATGGGTTCATGTCCACTGAACCTAACTGATGTTGCGTGCTGGCTGTGATGTAGCGAGACAGGAGGTGTCCAAGGTTGCTGGAACCGGCATCCTCCAGCTGACGATGCCAGATAATCACAGTGGCAGGAAAAATAACAAAGTTACTCAAGGGGTCACTGAATTTTTGCTAAAGAATTTACTAGGTTTACTAAAAAAAAAAAAAAAATCAGTTCTTTGTGTTCTAAATATTGCACATTTTACACATATTATATACATGAGATTAGATACATATAAATGCAAATATTTGCTAATATTACTTCTCATTCTCTCTTATTTGTTTATTTTGCATTTAAATTTCTATAAATATTTCATTGCACAGATGTTGTGAATCCACCCTACTTCAAATAAACACACAGTTAGAATGTGCACACCTGAATGGGTGGGATTTCAGGTAGGCAGGGCAGGTTCTCAGGGTTAGTGACGGAGGGGATGAGCTCGATGGGACCTATGATGGGGCTGGTCGGGCCGCGGTGAGCATGGGCACCGGCCATACTGGCACTGGTGGGACTCGTGGGGTTGGCATTGTGGAGGGATGCCACCGGGAAAGGACCTGCGTGCCCAGGGTTGGAATGCTGCGCAGAAAAACAATACAGGGAGGGAGGGAAAGAGGATAATAAAAAAGAGAGATAATAGAAAAGGTACGAGGGAAGAGAGGCAGAAAGAAAGAGGACACAAACAATGAGACATGTCACTTACTCTGTTTCAATAACGTTGTGAGAACAACATGGTTGCATGATCATGCATTTGGGTGAAAACACATGCTACACAGACACATAATAAAGTAGGAAAAAGGTGCCAAACCCCTGATTGTAGTAAGAAACGAAACCTTTGGTGGCTCATCTCAGATTCTATAGACATCTGGACACAAAGACAAAAGGGGCTGGATATAGTGGAGATTTGTCTTACCTAGTCTTACATGCAGACAGTAAATGTACATTTTTTTTAACTCGTCTTTAGCAAATAAAAAGCTTTATATGTATAGGTACATCTGCGAGGCAGTGCTAACCTGGACTGAATGAGGAACGGTACCCCTACACCCTCTCTGAAAATGTGTGCTTTAGTTGACATTTGCATTTAGTCATGGTACTTTATATATGCAGACATCTCAAATTAATTATTTAAATATATATTTTATTATAATTTGCTTTAACCTTTAAATATTTGAAATTTAAATGAAATTAAAACATGAATTGTTCTATAACACTATCATTGTTAATCTATCTATCTATCTGTGATAATCTATCTATCATTCTGCATTTTAACTATATTTTTTTTCCCCACAAACCTCCACACTGAAGTTTTTAAGTTTCAGTTCAGACATCAGTTTGCATTTTTGGGATAATGGCAGCATTTATTTCAATCTGCCAATACCCCTTTTCATACATGGTAGATACATGTAACACCCATTTTGCATTGTAGAAACAAAACCTAATGTTATAATTATGCAAAATTGTTTTAGATCAGATATACCTGTTGGAACCTGGCTACTCCTGAATATTTACTGACTAGTAGTGCAGAGTCCAATTGAAACCAAACTTCAATGTCTGGTGGTATTAATAATATAATAAAATTATCTGATCCATTGGGTAAAAAGGATGAACAATATACAAAAATTAGAGTATACAGCTTTATCAGGTAGGCTGTTTGGTTGCTTCAGACCAGCCTCGCCTTTTGTATCCACACAGCAGGACTGACATTTTGGGTTAAAAAACATGTAGAGCAATGAACGTGTTACATGAAAAACTTCACATGTAAAATCCTGCATCGACACCACAATATCATCCGTTCATCAGTTTCCATACAGTGAACGTGTGTTCGTGCTGACCTGTCTCTGTAGCTGAGGCTGCATCATGGAGGGATACTGCTGTCCATTATGTCTGGGCTGAGCCGTGGGCATCCGGGTCTGTTGGGGACCCGGGAGACGCATGTGGTGGGATGACGGGTACATGGGGGGACCCGGCCCACCGTTCATACCCCCAGGCCCTCTCGGGAGTGGCTGCATACTGATTAGCCTTGGAGGCTACTCAAAACAATGCACAAACACACACAAAATGGTATATGAATATTAGATCAGTGGATACACAACCATGGTAAATAAAGTAAATATCAGGCATTTGTCATGGTCACAAAAGTAGAGGACCAAGTTCTAATTTGTGCTGGCAAAACATAGTCAGGGTTTCCCATAGGCAATAGTGCCTCTACAGTGTTTATTAAATTGTCAATCACGGTCTGTAAAAAATAGAGATTTTATGATGTATTCAGGTACACCTTGCTTACTCTTGTATCTACACAACTATGGATGGCAAAGTGTGAATCCATAGTGCATTTAACTGCCCCTTGCACAATCAAATTTAAACCCAATTGCCCGAAAGGTTGTTTAAAAACAGGAAAGCATTTCGTTATTTTCCTGTGTTGAAATAGAAACATCTGTTATTGCTTTTTTGTTCTTTCACTGCAGCATTTTAATAATCACATAGCAAAGCCATAGAATCTAATCTTCAGAATTCCAAAAAATAATGAAATCAAAGCATTAGCAGCAGTCGTTATCAGCAAATGCCAGGATATTCTTGCACAGGTCCCTCCATCTTGTTTTACAGTGGTTCTTTGGTTTGTGAATGTTTTCCGTACCTGCTGCTGATGCTGCTGCATGGGTGGCCCAGGCTGTCTGGCGTGTTGCTGGGACATTTGTGAAGCTATGCGCATTTGTTGCTGGATCTGCTGCTGATGCTGCTGCTGCTGCTGCTGTTGCTGGTGCTGATGCTGCTGGTGCTGTTGTTTTTGCTGGGCGTAAGCGGCCTGCTGCATGTGCTGCAGCCGGAGCTGTGCCAGGTTGATCTGTCCTGGGTGTTTGCTGTGGTGACTTTGCCCTGGTGAAATGGGTGGGCCTCCTATCATTACACCGGGCAGTTGAGCGGGCGGAGGTGGCTTCTCGATTACCAAATTACCTGGAATAAAAGGAATAGCAAAAATGCAGTGGAATTTAAAGGAAGCGGTGCAAATGCTGTAGACATCTGTGAAATGTTTTATTCACACAGCAGGGAGAGGAAAATAATACATCATTACTGCTTAATTTCCAGCTGTTGTGGGTGCTGCTTAAAGGCAGTTTACACATGAGCAGTATCATGTATAAATAAGCAAAGACGCCACACTTTGATGGCAAAATAAGGCTATCGTCTCTCACCTTCAGTTGTGCAAGTCAACAAAACAAAATAAAATATATATTGAAAAGGAATATTGTCTAGTAAGGTAATAGGCTCCTCTCACCAAGATTCACCACATTTTTGGCCCAGAAAGTAGGATCACAGAAAAAGCGCACAACTCCATTGGCCTGGGGTGCTGGCTCCAGCCTTGCCTTAAAGAGCTGGCGTAGCTGGAAGAGAATCTACACACGCGCACACACACACACACACACACACACACACACGGACGCACGCATGCACAGACATACAACATACAATAATTTCCCTCAGTCAATGAGTCTGGCTATATCACAGCAACTAATAGCTCTTTTGTTGTCATGCCCTTTGGGGGCATTACACTTCAATCCCACAATAGATTTTTCTCAATTACCTAATTTTCTGATGGTCTTGCGGTAAGCAGTGAAACTAACATGACCAAAAAAAGAAAAACTCAATCTCATAATGTAGGAAATGCTTCTACATCACCTCTAGACAAGGCAGGATCTGCATTAATAAACCAAAACAAGTGTTATAATCTGAGATTGATGTTTGAAACAAAATGTCAACTAGCTATGACACTATATGGTATTATTGTTGATCGCACCTGACAATGATGACCTGGACGCACCTGATATTACCATGCTTTCTGAGTGACCCGATCACCCAAACCACATTTGGAGGTCTGGGCCACATACTTACAGCAGTGTGAACACGAACGGGTCCTGGATCACACTGAAGGGCTACCTGACATCCAGCAAACCAGGCATAGCAAGCACATTGCTGCTTGCTGTGTTCAACGTGTTTGATAACAGGAAAAATAATGCCAGGAAAGGAATGACAATAGTATAGTTGTCATCATCTTTCTAGAGATGGAGATAATCTCAAAAGTGCATACAAATTAGGTAAGGAACAAACAGTCTCTATGGCATTTTAATAATAATTAGTAATTTTGTTGTCATTCATGGTTGCACTAGTTTCTCTATGTTTATTAATTTGCTGTAAGTGCATTAGAAGTTCCATGGCTTGCAAACTAAACCAATGTGTTTATTTGCATATAGAACAATAAAAGTGAGATGAGATCACTTGGTCACTTGAGACGCATATGGCGATCCATTTTAATGCCAGGTGTGATCAGATACACTTTGAGTCATCCACTTGTGATCACCTAAGCACAGGTGTGCACAGGGCCTGAAGGAGATACAACACAAGGACTTGGCGAAAGAAGAACTCCAGAACTAGTACAATTTCCCCGATGTACAGCAGAAGTTTGTATTCCAATAAAGACTAAATGTACTTTATGCATTGAAGTAAATTCGTTTCATGTTGTTTCTGGGGTAAATTCAGTTTTGTTTTGAATACATAATTGGCCTTTAGACTCTGAAACCGTTAAACATCTGGGGTAAACATACCGGTCTCTTGCTGTAAAGCAGCGCCGTGCTACTGCCAGTATTGATGGCCCAGTGGCAGAAGTTAAGTACATGATGGATTTGTTGGGCAAGCTGGGCTGTATCCTTATGTTGCGCCACAAGCCTCATGCTGCGCTCTTTGGTCACACTCTAGATAAAAAAGTGAGATCAATCTGGTTAAGAGAGAACTTCAGAAAGAGCCTGAACACCACAGTTGAATAAATGATTGCAGCACAAGCCATATCTCTAGCCAAGCTATTACAAAAATGTTAGCATATGCATGGAGACAGATCAGATGATTAGATTAAAATGTAATGATTCCGGTGGGAGCCTGGGTTATTGCATCAGTGGATAATAGAATGCAGCAAAGGAAAAATGAATGAATAAATAAATAAGAGCATTGCAAATGGGGCCGTATTAAAATTGTTTCAATGCTTAAAGATATAAATTTCTAAAGCAGAAGAACATAAGAATAAAATAAAAACAATGTATAATTCATACCATCTGAGAGCATATTAAGCAAAAAGAATCTATCACAATATAAATGAGATGCAAGCACATGTAAAAAGAAATAAATAAAAGTGCTCCCACAGTGTCCAACAGTTGCTCTTTTAAATGCATACAACTGTTTAAAAAAAATTGAGATTTGGGGCAAAATGCAGCTCTTTGCTTTGGTTTTCATAATATTCTCTTACCTCCAACTGTTGCAGCAAGGACTTGCCCTTCTTGTTGATCTCATTTATAAGAGTAAACACTGCAATTTTGATCTCATGCTCCACCTTCCTATGTGTCTCATTCATTTCTTTTAACCTAAATTGAAAAAAAAAAAAAAAAACAAGTTAAGCCATTTAACCTGGAGGCACCTATACAACCTCTGACTGCATTGGTGAGAAAAAAAAAAATCTTACCTGCTTTGCACCTGAGAGACAGAGTAATGGACGTAGTTCTTTCTATCCTGCAGTTTGGCCATGCCACTCTCAATGATGCCTTTCTGGTTCTGGAAAGCCTCCTCCAGGAACTGGTACCTGAGAGAAGCATAGTAATTCACAACCAGAACTAAATGAGCTAATTTACCACATTAAACATAAAAAATAAGGTTGAAAAAAGAAAACAGGTAGTATATATAAATTCCTGTTGGAACAGCAAGTCTGCTAAACCACAAGCTGACAGCCTAAATTTGCTTCCGGCTCCCCTATTGAAATTGAAAACCTTTAATGGATTTAAAGATTTGATAACAAATGCACTTGTAGAGAATGCTGAATCAACCACAGCACAAATGATTGTGACTTTAACACAAACAGATTTGTGTTTAAATAGGATGTATGATTATGATCTCCCATTGTTTTAGGTTAGTTCAATTTGTGGGTTGTGTAATTTTTATTTATATATTGTAAATTGAATGCATAAATATTTTACTACCTAGGCCCAGAATTTTATATGTGCAATTTAGATCTGGATAATCTGTCTTGTTCAGGGATCAAACTGACATTATTTGGGTGTTCCACAACACTGGCAGGTCAAACCAGTGTGATCCCTCTCTAATTTCGACATCATATTCAATATTGATCATAATGAAGAATGCAGCATTTCGTCCAGACTAAAGTTACAATTTGATTACCAGACCAGATCCAAATCTTCAGAATCAAGAATCTTGCTTGATCAAGAAACTGCTTTGGAATACCCAGTTTCTGGGGAATAGCAAGAGAATAAAAAAAAGTACAATCTGAACATGTCTACTTGAAACCTAATGGTGAGGTTGAAGATATACTATATTGCCAAAAGTATTTGCCTTGACTTGCATATAAAATTAAGTGACATCCCATCTCGAGTCCATAGGGTTCAATAGGACACATGTCCTGGTTTGCTGTGAAATTCACACACCTTTCACTGGAACCAAGGGGCCAAGCCCAACTCTTGAAAAACACCCTACACCAACCTTTACACTTACCACAATGCATTTCAACAGGTATTGTTCTCCTGGCAACCACCTAACCCAGACCTGTCCATCAGATCTCCAGATGGATTAACACGATTCATCACTAAGGAGAACTCCAGCCTCCACTGCTCTGGAGTCCAGCGGTGGCATGCTTTACACCTCTGCATACGGCACTTTGCATTTCACTTGGTGATATACGGCTTGCTTGGCCATAGTAACCCATTTCATGATGGTCTTGATTTAATCTGAAGACCACATAAAGTTTGGAGGTCTGTAGTGACTGACTCTGCAGAAAGTTGGCGACCTTTTGTCATTATGTGCTCAGCATCCACTGACCCCGCTCCAACAGTTTACATGGCCTACCACGCCTTTGCTTTCATTCCCAAACACTTCAAATTTCTTATAATACAGCTGATAGTTGCCTGTGGAATATTGAGAAAGTGATTGGAACACCTGATCCCGATTATTGGATGGATGAGGGAGTACTTTTGGCAATATAATGTATAGTCTTTCACTCTCTGTTACACAAACAAATCTGCCATTTTTCCGTAATTACGTTGCGGTTATGTACTGGTCTGGCAATAAATAGTTAAAGGTTGAGAGAAAAAAGTTAAAATGGTGATCCACTAGTAATAAAATAAGTGTTTCCATGCTGAGCTACCTGTGCTCCTTGTGTTCTTGCAGCTGGCAGTCCCTACAGGTTAAAGTGTCACAGGTCTCACAGAAAAGCTTGAGTGGCTCCTGCTTGTGGATGGGACAGAAAACAAGCCTCTGTCCTGGTGTACCAACAGACTCTATAGACACACAGGAGACAGGACAGGGATAATCAGGAGAGACAGAAATAGAAAAAAAGAGAATTTATCATTGAATACAGTTTAAGAACAATACAGAAAAATAGTCAGCAACCCCAAGTACTCTTGTGAATCACAATGTCTGTTCAGAAAATGGTGCCTTAGGAGGAGTTCTAAATGTTTTGTATTTTTTAAATATATTTTTTTAAATCGAAAGAGTAGTGGATTTAAAAAAAAAAAAAAGCATAAATGCAACATCAAGTTCCCATTTTCTCAAACTGGATCAGAGACAGCTAGTGCTGCGGCGCTGCTCGAGTTCTTCTTAAGAGACATTCTGATTCATCAGCCTTCAATTACATTTCCAACATTTTCTACAAGTCCAGTAATGCCTTCCAAAACAGCGAAAATGTGATGCAATGTTCCGAACGGAGTAAGGAGAGTGATCACTGTTTACGTATGCTTTGTGACATGTCTAATGTCAAACATGTCACAAAGCAGTAGGAAGCTGCAGAGAAGATCCTGAGCAGATGACCATTTAGTGATGTTAGTGAGTTTTTGGGGCTTTTGATTCTAGTTCAATGAAGAAAATCCTTAACATAGGGTTTAACATCCAAAAACCTTCACTCCCACTTTCAGCAGACTAAAAACTTAGGTCAGTGCTTTAGAATGTACAGCCTCACCAGCTTGAGGTGCCATCCAAGCCTTTGGACTCTGCAGCACTGTTGCCATAGCAACAGCCAAAAAGCAGCTTCACATACACTGTTTTCCAACTAGGGTTTTATTTTATTATGGCTTTTGCAGGTTTTGCGTCGATAACACCCATCTCACCGGAGGCAGTGTCAGCATCCGCGTCATCCTTTGTGCGAATCTTGTGGTCCTTGGTAATTTTGACCCTCTGGTGGGCTTCCACACAGGTCTTACACAGCCATTCTCCACATTCCACACAGAAGCCTATGGTTCCAGCATTGTCCTCGCAACTTGTGCAGACCTTCACAAGATAAACGATGAGAAGAATTCTAGACATTATCAGAGTGGATTCATAGTATACTAGTACAAGTACTAGTGCTGATACAACTTGAACATACATGTGCTTGTACACTCAAACCATGTTCCTACTAATATTAAGCAAAAAGACACTGTACTAATAAAGCATGCTTTGAACAAACAACATTTCCAGCCTGAAGTACAATATCTAATGTGAAAGTGCTTATTTACGGATATATGATGGATATGGTGTTTTTAGTTCAATGTATTTTAATCATTTTTTTTACACTTGCTCACAATTATTATTTGTTTGAGGTCATTTAAAATAACATGAGAAGGCCCAGAAAATAAAATATCTGGCTCAAGGCCGATCATTATCAAGTAGAATAACGAGAGATGCAGCTCAAGGCCGTTGATCTTTTAAATAATTGATAAACTCAGTTCGAGGCTCGTGAATAATTATTAATAAACCCAGTTTGAGGCTGGTGGATTATTATTGATAAACCTAGTTGGAGGCTGGTGGATTATTATTGATAAACCAAGACTGTGATTGGTGAATAATTATTGAAAAATTCAATTTGAGGGTGGGGAATAATTGATAAACCCAGTTTCTGTCCTAGCATGAGTAGACTTAAAGGATAAAAGCTCTAATTATAATCTGGGTCGAGGCTGCTCGTTATCACAAAAGACTAACATAAGATATATATATACAGACATACATACATACAGATGCACATACAAATATAAACACACAATCACAAAGTTTCCCACACTGGCCGCCCTGTAGAACAAATGCCAACTCACCTCGTCTACATCTCAGAAAAACAAACGACAAACAAAGCAAAAAAAAACATTCTGCAGCCCTGCATGCATAGTATTGTAAAGTCCCTCAAAAGCCACAAGCTAAGACATTAGCCAGTTAAGCTGGGACGTTTTTCTTTACACTAATACAGGCTACTCTGGCCAACGCTGAAAAGAACAAACCTCATAAGAAAAGTTCACAAGTGCTGCCATCGTCTTCTTTCAGAGAGCTACTCTCAGTTCTCTAGCTTCAGTTTCTTATTTCAATACAAATTATCCTCAGGAAATCACAGCACTATCACCTAACAGAACTGAATCCAGGTCTAAACAAATCTAATTTCTAAACAAATGCACAGAAACTTTAACAGGTCATATTGTGGCATCTTACTAGTCTTATCCATTCTGGGAAATTGGCACATATCTAGATAAAATTGCCTCTGATTATGGCCCAAAAAAACTTTGCCCTGAATTTCCTTTAAAAAATAAAATGTCAAAACTCCAAGGTTGTGCCAAAAAGGCCTTCAAAAGTTGAGGAAAGCCTACGTTGACACATGCATTGTTTAAAGTAATGAGGCCCACAGGCCTGCAGTTTTGACATACCTGTGCAGCCTTTTCATCAGAAGTGCTGGTAGCCTCTGTGGTGTCTTTAACAAAGTAGTTGTCAATAATATCACTCTGTTTGTAGTCCTGGTGGCACACTGAACACCGCATAACATTCACTAAAGACAGAAGGAACAACAAAAGGGAACAAGTCAGATGAGGTTAAAAACAATGGAATGTAATGATTTACTCATGTACTATGTTTAAGTACAATTTTGAGGTACTTGTATTTTGTTTGTGCATTTCCATGTGATGCTACTTCATACTTCCAATCCTCTACAATTTAAGGGAAAATATTGTATTTTCTACTCTACTATATTATTTGACAGCTTTAGTTATTTTTCCAAATGCAGATATTATAACAATGGTTAAAAATACAGATGTTCAAGTAAAACCAGCGGCTTCCAACCTTGTTTGTCTTTTGACGTCTCACTGACAGCAGCGTATATAAATGGGTCACATTTCACATGCCATCTAAACCTCTTACATGGTTTCATTTCAATTAATGTGATTAAAGGATCCAATATTTCACAAATTAAAGATCAGAGAAAAAAAATAAAAAGTGAAAACAGATGTGTGTATCCCTACTTCTTTCCTCAGCCTTTACTCAACTTACAGGACAATGCCATAACTGCCATGTGGTGTAACCATACAGATCTGGTACCAGATAAATTACCCCCCTAAAAAGGATTTAGAAAATTAAAAACATGTGTCTATTTTATGATTGAGGTGGAATACGTATTTAAAAAGTATCATTCTTTTGTAACAACATTTGACCACCAACTGGACTTTTAAATAATCACAAAACCAACATTAGCACACAATGTAAGTTGTGAGACAGGCCTCATGAATGCTTTTAAAAATGTATTTCAAAAAGATTTTGACTTTCTCATCTTACAGACCATAATTTGTCACTGATGCTTATAACACCTTGGATTGATATTCTGACCCTTTGGAGGGGCCTAAAACCCTACGTTAGGAACCACTGGACTATATTAGCAAACCATTTACAAAGTATTTTAAATTACATTGGTAACATGCTGCTAAACACTGATGGTGGATGTTAAAAAAATAATGATGTCTTGGTAAAGGATCAGAGTACCTTCTACCACCACTGGTGGATGAACTGGAATGGCACACACAAGTTAATCCTTGGCGTTAGTTTATTAATGAGTGATCTTTTAAAAAAAATGGAAACAAAGCCAAACAAGCACTCACCACTTTGACAAACCCATACGTAAGCTATTACCCGTCTTAACTCCTAACTCTCAGCTAAGAATAGTCGTACTTAAAACAAAAGAGGATTAATAAGAGGCCTTAAGCAGACTTTCAGCTAATTTCCATATTCTCCCTTGAGGCTAGGTAAATTCCTGTTATTAAAAATTCTCTGCACCATAGGACACATACTGCCTATTCATGGAGGCTAATTGATTTAGTGCTCATCTCCAGAAGATTCAATCTCGTCATCCTTGGCATTTTTATTAGTATATTAAATCACAAGGCCAAACAACGAGGACAGTTTCACTTAATCGGGTTGGTTGGTTTCGTTAATGGAATTAGTTAAATTACTGCTATAATAATACATCCCAACAAATAATTAGTTCAGTGCATTAATTTTGCCAATTATTTTTTTTCAAGTGTGATATTATATGCATACAATTTCACTTGCTATGAATGTTTTAAATTGAGTCAGTATAATCATATGCTGCCACTCCTCCAACTCTAATAAACCCATAAATTTCACCCGCACCAGCCAGCTGAGGTAGGAACCGCTGTGAGCCGGTTTGAGCCAGTCTACACTGGCTCCAGCAGCACACAGCCGGTTTGTGTAAGCTCCAGCTGCACGGGTCCCTGAGTGATTGGTTGTGAAAGCAGCTGGACTGGGATTGTGTTGAGGACCCCCCCCCCTACCCCACACACACACACACACACACACACACACACACACACACACACACACACACACACACACACACACACACACACACACACACACACACACACACACACACACACACACACACACACACACACACACACACACACACACACACACACACACACACACACACACACACACACACACACACACACACACACACACACACACACAGAAATGGAGCAGTTCATGCTCAGCTACACCTCTGTATATAAAGCCCCTTAAATCAACACACAAAAATTAAAACCTTATTCTAAACAGGAGTCGAATTGTTTTTCCCTAATTTCAGATAATTGTACACCATCCTGCTAAGGAAAATATGGACTGACATTAATAGCATAGCTTAATCCTGATTAAAGATTGATTTAGACAAATCAGACTAATGATTATCCAAATATCAACATAGTAAGTGACAGGTACCAGTAGTAGAATTAAGAAAATAATACAATAAAACAATAGTAGTAATATAGTAATAGACCAGAGAAAGGTACAGTTCTTCTAGATAATTTCTATAAATTAGTAAGAAGCTAAGTAGCAACTACCACCAGCTACTACAGTGGGTTTCACAAAGCAGAATCAGACAGTAAATATGTGTATATGAATGATTGGTTAGTCCAGGTAGGAAATACTCACTTGGCTATTACACTTTTCACATACCACAGAAACATGCTTAACCATTTATCCATCATGTAAACTCTCTAACAATAGCCCTAATATTAATACCCATTACTGTCCCACTTTCCTCTGGCCAGGTAAAGCACAGGATTTAATACTATCAATCAGTAACCTGACTAAGCATTGTGACCTAGGCAGGGATGACACAATTCATAATCCTTTAGATAAAAGTTAATCAGTGCCGACTTACAACTTTTTGTACAAATAACCTGGTAGGTGGAAGTAGTCACTTAATAATTTTTTACGAAAATAAATACAGGGAGATAAAGACTGTCGCAAAACCCCAGCCCAAGTATAAACAAGCCTAGTCTTAAGCAGATCATTTTAACATTGAGGTAAATAAAGCCACACCTTTTAAATAGAATATATTCCAGTTTTAGCCTAGTAGCAGTCTTTAGTGGTAAGACAGTTCTGTAAATACAATTCAGATCACGTGATAACTGAATCTGTCCCAAAACCAATACTAATGTAGGGTAATTCTTGAAAACAGCATTTAGAACACGTGATATTTAGACTCTCCACTTAGACCAAGACTAATACAATTACAACCACGCTGGGTGGCAGATACAGTAACCATGGGACACTTGTTGGATTTCCTTCGTTCAACATGAAATACACACATTTTCTGGTTCACAACTATTACTTATACATTAATCCAACAATTATTTCCTCAATTAACCAATTAACCACCTAGACTATATAATTTTTAAGAATGGAAGCAAAAACTTCCCAATAGCCAAAGTTCAATTCCTTGATGTTTTGCACTGTAATGTAAGATATAAAATAGCATTACATCCAAGAAGCTGGAAGAAGCATTTTGCTTCAAAATAGTTATTGGAATAATCATTGCAGTTTCAGTATTCACAACTGAAACAAATATTTTCTTGAAGCATATGAGCCCAGATATGCTACATTATCATCATCATCTTCATCATCAGTAAGTTGCTCTAACAAGGATCAGGTGTTGGCACCTAAGAGCTAAGGATTAATTTGCTGAAGTGAAACTGCAGAGGTGAGGCTATGTGAGGATAATTACTGTTTGAATAGTATAAAACTAGTTTTGCTTCAGTTCATAAAGCAACATTTATAAATATGTTTTTGAACACCAACTGAGCTGTATTTGACCTGGCAAAAGCTCAGAGAACAAACTTTACAAAAATGTATTAACAATATCAGACATTCTTTTAAAAAGATAGTGTAATATGTGTAACCTTTAAACTATAAGGTATTAAACACGATGATGTTTACTATACGGCATGATTATACTACTATACGGTATGATGCCAATATATATGGCATCATACCTTATCAAAACATAATGTTAACTTTTCTCACCTTAACTTTATAGGCACATTTCATTTGGTTAAATAAATAGGAACCCTTATCTCATACCTTGCAAAAATATCTCATAATCACGAGATCTTTATCTGATATCTAATTAGGATAACAATCTCATAACTACACAATCCTGTGTTACTAATCAAATAAAGCATGTAATAAAGTGTTTTTGTGTTAGTATAGTTTAAATTCCTAATTATGTCACAAAACCTAATGGGTAACACGACGACGCAAATCTGGATGCCTTTCAGATATTAGACTTTGTATCAATGAAGCAACCTGTAATATTTAAGCTGTTCCTAAAGGGCAAGATAATATTCAAGCAGGTCAGATGGTGTTTTTCACTATTGATCATTGCCAAGGACTTTAGATTTCTGTGCAACGCTGACATAATAAAACCATCACATTACCTAGCGACATGTTCCAGTGTCACAAACCCAGTTACCCACATATTTTTGTCTGATTCTGCAGAGGTCATTTTCTCATAATATTAACACATGCATTTTCTTTTACTTATTAGATAACAAACATTACTATGAACCATTTAACCATGTTAAAAGCAATTTGTTTATAGTAGGCAACATACTGTAAATAAAGATTTGTTACCAAACAAATCATACAAACAATCACAAAGCAGGAGATAAGGCATGAGTTCTTATGAATATAAAAACTGGTAAACAAAAAAAAAACAAACAAAAAAAAACTTCTATGCAAAACAGCTCTATCCTCTTAAGTGTTTCATTGGATGAATATTTAATAATTAACTAGTGAGTCATTAAACTGCTAAAACTGTTTGAAAAAAGGATAAAGGCAGATAGCCCTAGCTAGCAATCTATCAAAATCTTGAACTGGGCCAGAAAAGCTTGAAAATAAATTTAAAAGTAACATTTCTTTTCAAAGGTTAAGAATCAAACTATTAGGCAGAGTTCAATAATAGATATACTGAAAATCAAAACGTGATGCAGAGCAAAATCCCAATGTTAGGATGTGGTGAGAAAAAAAAATTTGGTCAACTCAGTTTACAAACTGTAGAGAACCTCTTGTGGCAAATAATTGTTATCTTCTCTTAGATACTTATTATATTTTAATTTTTAACTGTTCCCGTCTGCACAAACATCTTGATATGGTATTACGGACAAAATCAAGCGCTACAATGTTTTTAGCAAATACATCAATATTTATAGGGATGACTATTTCATTACTTCACAAATTTTTTACACAATGTGATTTATGATAAATAATCCTTATGGGGTAATAGTGACTAATAGGAAAATAATAGAACAGCTGGACCAGTCCAGTAAGTTTAGAAAATTACCTCACTTTATTGTAATGCTGACCTCTGCCATATTACAATATTACACTAGCCAAAAATCGAAGACTATCTTGATGTAGTCCGATATCATGATACTGATATTGAACTGTTCATCCTCATCAGGTAGGGATTAAGAAATTGGTCTGCCGATTAGATAATGCCAAGAAAATAATGAGGATGGTCAACAACGCCTGGTCTGTACTTCCTTGTCATCCCTGCTGTCCTCCCAGGTTATATAAAACTCAGCTGCTCATCACTAGAGAAGTACATCTCAGTATTTTTGCAATAAAGGGGATTTTAGATGCACGCAGAATTGTTTATTCTCCCTTATGTGTAATCACCTCTCATAAGTAGAATATATAACACAGCCCCCAGGCATATTTTGACACATGTCATTCAGATAACAACTCTATATACCCCATTCTCTGGTGAAAAAAAAATCAGCAGTAAATGTATTAAGATAATAATAATGTATGATATTATGAATAAATTCTGGGAATTCAGTGTGAATATTTTTGCACTTATCAGCATATTTATTTACTACTGCAGTCATTCTCTTTATTAGAAAATGGTCCTCTGTTATTAGCTGCTCCTGAATATGCAGTGGTACATTACATAAAAGTATAATATAACATAGCTTAGGCTAAGAGAGGCTTGCTTGTGTTCTGCTGCTCTTCCTGTTTATGCTGATTCTCCATGTCCACTAAAACCTGCTTGTGGGAACATGCACAGCTAAATCAAAAGCAAAGCACTGTTGAAAACCATCTTTTTTGAAAGAATCATGATAAATGTTTAGAGTCATCTGTGTTTTATTAGACAGTAGTAGTGACATTTCCCTAAAAGAATTGGTCAAAAATTTGCATGGTTTTCAAAAGTATTTTTTTAAAGTGAATATTTCTTAGGAGAAATCTAGCCATCTAAGTTGTTGACTGTATAGGTTCTAAAAAAGAAAAAAGGTGAATGAGTATTTGTCAGAGGTGTATATTATTACCTGATCAGAAGTGAATTCCACTGTTTTTCAGCCAGGATTATTACCACATGTATGAAATACATTTGAGTCAAAACAGATGAAAATACGAGCTAGTAACCATGTTTAATCTTAAAGTGCTCCTATAGAATGCTTGCATTTATAAAAAAAAAAAAAATCATACAATTCTTTGTCTCAAGAAAGTTGGAGCATTATTCATATATTGCAGTATACAGCAGAGGTGGTTTTGTCTTTCATTGTGCATCCTTGCCCTCCCTTTCATTCATTCACCTGTCGACCAGATGCCAGACGAGTAAACCTCCTTCCGTTCTCAACGTATCGGCTATCGCCTGAAGCCAGATTCACCTCTGGGGGTCAGCTCCAATATTTCTGTGCTACCACTGGTGCCAGAGTATATCTAGTTCAAGACTTCCTTTTGCATTCTCAGTGATTGTTTACTCACCAACAAACTCCCATCAGTCCAGAGATGAAAGCTAATAAGGCATCATAGTCTAATGGTTACGGCACATAACTGCAACGTCCACCATTCCACTCCTGGCTGGGGGTGGGGGTCTGTGTTGCAGGTCACACATCTCTCTTTTGAATTGATGTCTGGTTAGCGTAACGATGGTGAACACAGCAGGAACTATTGCAATATTGACAGGTTGTTCAACGCCTAAGAAAATTGAAGTGACCAAAGAAAAAGTGATAGTTGGCTGCATGGTTCAGTGGAACCGATTTTTTTTTACCTGCTGAGAAATGCATTCCCTCAGTCACAAACACACAAGGCCAACTCCAAAGAGTCATTTAAACACTGTTTGAGAAAACTGAGTTGAGATCATCTGGGTCACACTTCATGATTTTTTTTAATGTTTGGGTGAGGACAAAATCTCTCAAAAGGGCCTACAAAAGGCCGAATTCTGACCAGACTATTTTCAACTCAATATGCATAAAATTTCTAAAAGCACCAGGTTTTTTGTAAATTTGTCTAACATAAATAACCCCAGCAACCTAAAAATGCTGACAACCTAATTGAGTACATCTTTATAGCTCAGGCACAATATGAAGCTACCTAATAAATAATCAAAAAATATCTGCCTCTAATTTGACAATGTATTACAATGCGAATCGTAAACTATTTTAGGAGACGACTCCTTACAACCTACAATTACAGCTCAAAACCACAATATGAAAATTATATTGTGAAGAATGGAAGCCGTTATTAAGATACTCCTCTGCTGAATAATGCATCCACACTATCTTTAATTATTGTCAATCAAATGTTTTAATTAGCACATATTTTGAGCAATTTTTAATAGTGTGATTTCATACATCTAACACTCATGTTATGAGAAGTGAGATGCAGCTCTCAGCAGGTAATAAAATACACCTCTAATGCATCTACACTGTATGAAATAGGAGGTGAAATGCATTACTCTGTAGCAACAATCAGTTCTCCTGAATAATGTAAGCACCCCTCAACACACTCAGTAATGACAGCACATCAACTTTTACAGAGTGAATTTGACACCCCATGTTTTTTCTACATTTAAAGAAATATTTTTCATATAATAATCTAGAATCATAGGTTTAAAAACACACCAACAATAATCACAGAAGAGTTGTCATAAAAAATGAGTGATTTAATCAGGGAAGGCCTGTAACTTTCAGATGATTGGTATTGAATAAACTAAGTACTTAAAAACACTGAGGTATTTTTACTTTGAGTCAGCATTTTTCAGTTGCTGGTTACAGTCTATATATATATAGAGAGAGAAAATATTGTACTCTACACCACAACATTTATTGGATAGCTGTAGTTAGATTTTAAATACAGTTTAGAGATACAAGAGTTTGTTAATTGCCAACTATTAGAATATTTGCCAACTATTTGAAGTATTGATTAATCATGAATTAAAAAAATGAAAATTTCATTTCAGCCACTCAAATCAGTAATACTAATGTAATGATCTTTTGGTTGTGAACTATATAACAAAGGTTGTATTTTCTGGTTTGGGAAACTGAGATCCACATTTGACGCCATTTAATGAACCAAACAGCTTATTAAATATTAATTTCAATAATGTATAGATTAATTGACTATAAAAAATAGCCAATTGACCAGTTAGATGCAGCCCTAATACAGACTTAAATATTTTAAACACAGTTAATATACTTTAGTCTATTTGAAATTCTTTTAAGTTGGTTCGCTTTTCTTTTTCATATTTGCTAAGCTTTTTGAGTGAAAGAGACAATGCAGTATAATTATAATTATTGTAGCCAAAGTATCTTAAATTGGCTCCATATTGATGGACTAAACATTAAATGCTATTAATTGTATTCATTGATTTAAAAACAGATATTAGATACTACTCTAATAATATAATGGTCTACATAAAGATAATTACTTTTTATACTCCAAGTACATTTTGCTGTACTTTAATTATTTCAGGGTGTTTTACTTACTATTAAATATTTATTACTCAGGGAGTACTTCGTCCACCACTGCGCATCAAGGAAACGTTACTGCTACCGAGTCTGATAAAACATAAGACCACTAACCATCCAGGAACTATATGTCAGATCGTTCAGCATCTTTGATGAGGAACCTGACACAGGAGATATTATACAGAGATGCACCAAATGTTCGACGGGTAGGCATAACTCTGCAAAACACCGGAAGCCAAAAACTTGTCATAGCAATATTGCCTTGCAATTGATCACGGCATCTAAGATATAAATATACCGGGGGGCGTTGCACATGGTTTAAGCATATTTAAGATCCCAAATTCAATCAGTGTTTTTGGGCTTATGGGTTTTTGGGAGGTGATTAACGCTAATTAGCAGCTTGTTTCAGACACACTCAGTCGCCACCTTCCTCTGCGCAATGCAGAAATGATCAACGTGTTTACAGTAGGTGTTAAATCTTAAGATTAGACTCCTCGTCGTTTTCGTTCCCACCCGAATTACGACAAATCCACCATGAACGCCTTCAAACCTGAAGTTGATCAGTACATCGGACGTCAGTGGAAAACTCACCTATGTGTGTGTCCGGTTGGCCGTGTGGCCCAGGCACCTGTACGCTTATTTGTCTATCTGGTTGCGGGATACATTTGAGGCAGAAAGAGTGCAGACAAGGCAGAAGTTTTGGTTCACAGTCTCGGCTCTGCAGACTTTGTTTACACACTGCGCACGTATCCAGTAAATTAACGGGAGTGGACGCCGGTGTGGCCGCAGGAGCAGTAGGAGGGGGGGACATTTCAGTGGAGAGTCCGCCAGCAGGAGACTCCCCGGGAGCCGGGGCTTCAGCTGCAGCCGGCTCCGCGTTGGTGCTGCCGGTGGCGGCCGGGCTCACGGCGCTGCTGCCGTTCGTTTCCCCTCCAGCAGCAGCAACCACGCCGCAGCTAACGTCCGCGCCGCCGCCGCTAACATCTACACATCCGCCGCTAACGTCCCCTCCGTCGCTAGTGGGTGTAACATCGGGTGCCTCTTTAGCGTTATCACGGGACTCCATTTCTTCGCCACCTTTTGAATTCTCTTCTATGACTACAACCGCATTTTCGACTTTCGTCTCTGGCTGTTCATTTTCTTGCGCTGGAGGCGCTGAGTCCGAATTAGTAGACGGTTCCATATCCTCATCGCCTTTGTTATCCGCCATCTTCCTTCCTCTTTGAACCTCTGCACGTCGTTCTGCGTAAACTCCTCGAACCAGGAGTACGTTTGACGTTATGACGTCGTGACGTAGAGACTACGGGCGTCTTTTATGAGCTTGTTGACTGTTGACTAGTGTGGAGTCAGTATTTTTACGCTTTACTTGAAACATGTAATTTTTGCTTGTACATATTAAAGGAGAGAATTATAAATTTCTGTGTAACCGTATCACAATAGTGGCCAAGTTCTATTTTTAGAAAATGTGCGATGTCACAAATTTACATAAGCTGATTAGGGCCATAGTAGGAAAAACAAAGTAAATAACCTAGGGGGAGGGGCCTTATTCTAAGAAAAAAATATAAAACAAACTTCATGGATTCTTGCATGTTATATAATTATTTTATGGTACAATTGCAACGGTGTGCAAACGGTATTTCAGAAATTCTCTGAGATTTTTCTTTTAATTCGAAAATTTTGCTATTTCTTTTTTCAGACTATTGCCCCTCCCCCATGCCCCATATTTAAATTTAATCCTCTTCCCTAATATTACTCCTCTCTTTGTTTGTAATCCTGTGGTTCTGTATTTTTTTCTTCTCTATACTCATAACAAAATAAAAATTTTAAATCTGGAATAGTCATAATCATATCTATGCACTATTCATTATTTTGGAAAAGTGTAATGTTTAGATTCACTAAATATGATTTGAATCTCTGTTCACAGTTCTGTCTGATTAATTTACTTCAAATTTTGACTCAATTTTATATTAACAAAAGCAAACTCTTTAGCAAATAGCCTGTTTTTCTAGAGCCAAGTGTCCGTGTGTCCTGTGTCCAACAGTCAAGAGTCAAATAAAAATGATATGAGAGGAATTGATTTGTTTTTTTTAGTAAAAAATAAACGTTGTAATAAATGAATCAAGTAAATAATGCAGAGGGGCCCAATTATTCAACCTGCTTCTCTATTTGTTTGGAATGATGTGTCTATATAGTTTATTGTATTGTGTATATTTAGAGGATATTGCAAATATAGGTTTTAGGTTGACCTATGTGTTCCTTCTGTCAACAATAATTTTTTTTTAAAACAGAAAATGAAATCTTTGCTAATGAAATCTCCCTCAAGTCAATGTATTTATATAATATTAATGTAAATTTATTTCTTTATTCATAGAATTTTACACACATCAGCAAGTTTGCGAAATGGAAATGCAACCTTAATTTCTTCATGTTCCTTTTAAAATCCTACCTGCTATGTACAACTATGTAATGAATTTAATTTGCAATTAATTTAATTTTAATTTTTATGTTTGACTTTGTTTTTTTATTTTGTACTGAAGTGTTCTGATCTGTGCACTACATCAGCAGAGAGATGGATTTATTTAATGTCACAACTTTGTAACAACACTGGCTGGATCACTTCAAACTGTTTCTCAGATATTCTAATTCAATCTGAAATTGTTTTCCCTATGTTCTCCAAAATGCATGGTCCAAGTTTACTGTTGCTATGCAATAACAATACCAAAAAACTCCCCCTAAATAACATTAAACAGATGCTCAAATTTATCCTCAAATTCTTAAATTGGAGCAAGATACAGTGCCAGTCAAATGTTTGGAACAGAGAAGAACACAATTTTTGTGGCTTTGGCTCTGTGATATCACTCTCCCTCTCATATGTGTGGGTTCAGTGCAATACATTACAGTCCTGTTCTGTAATGTATTAGGTTAATGGATGCTGATGATTATTGATTTTGACTATTATTTAATACTTGTAGCTATCACACAGCAGGTGGGATGATACCAGGGTTGGATAGCAGCAGCAACTATTTATTAATTATTTACTCTTGTCAAGTCAATGAGTTTATTTGTAGTGCCCAAATCATAGATCATAGATTTAGGTCAGGCAGCTCCATTTCCTATACAGTACTGCAACTTGCAATGTCCTTAGAACTTAAAATTTAATATGAAAACAACAAAAATATCTTTATGGGGAAAAAATTAAAATGGAAGAAACCACAGGAGGTGCAACAGAGGAAGGATGCCTTTGCCAGGATAGAGACTAACGATAGATGTAGTGTGTACAGAATGCTACACATCCATGTCCTTAATAAGATGTTGTACACACACACACACACACACACACACACACACGCACACACACGCACACACATCTGCAGGCCATCTGCTCCTGTTTTCTTGTGCTCTGTACTGTTCACTTCACACCTGTATGGAGCCCCTGAAGGGACATTGGTGGGGTGGGGTGGGGGGGTGGAATTGATGGGTGAAAAAAAAGTAAGGACAAACTTTTGCAAGATCTCAATAGTAGTGTCTTGCAATAGCTTTGCAAGATCTTGCATTTTTTTGTGAGATCTCACAAAGTTTTATCCTGCTTTATTTTTCTTTTTAAAGCAATGTTAGTGACCCAGAAGTTAAAAAAGGCCACAATTCTGCTGTAGGAGACATAAAGTGATAGATTTTACAGAAAGATTCAGATTGAAATAAAAAGTTGAAGGAAAAAAAGCAACTGACACAGTTAGACTCCTGTTTTGTAGGCTTGGCCCAATGCTCATAACAGTTATACACCAGTTCAAATTGTATTCCTTTTGTTTGTAAAATGGGCGAATTTAACAGAATCACAATTTAGATTTTTATATATAAAATATGTATTTTGAAAATATTTTTATACATTAAATTCTCAAAATTATTTGAGATACACCTGTATTGTTGTTACATGCCTATTTATATATATAGGCATATAATAACAATAGGTGTATATCAAATAATTTGAAAGAAAAGTTTTGTGTTATTATTCCTGTCAGAAATAATCATTAATATTACAAGAAATAAAAAGCTTGAAATATTTCACTTCAGATTCATATTAATAAAACATGAGCCTCACTCTCTGAAATGATTGATGGCAGGGATCCACAACAAGTCCGAGCACTACAGTTACTTATAGGAAGAACTATACAATTAGTCATAGAGAGAACTCTACAATTAGTCATAGAGAGAACTCTACAATTAGTCATAGAGAGAACTCTACAATTAGTCATAGAGAGAACTCTACAATTAGTCATAGAGAGAACTCCTTAGTTAGTCATAGGAAGAGCTGCACATCACATATAAGACTGTTCACGCTTGCCCACTTGTTCCCCTAATCTGGTGAAATAAAACACATTGGCTGCAGCTATTAGTTTGAAACATTACTGAAACATCACTCTACATGCCTGTTTTCTGCAATCCATGGCAATGTGTGTAATTTACAGGTGGCAAAGTATGAAATGTATGCTTTTGCTATACAATCTCTACTGCTGTTTCCCTCCCTTCTTTACCACAGTAAGCCGCAGTAACCTTTCCTAACTTTTTCTTATATATATTTATATATTTATATTTATATATTTATATATATATGTGTGTGTGTGTGTGCGTGTGTGTGTGTGTGTATATATCCCTCCAGGTATACAACATGTGATAGCCTTGCAGCAGTGGTAGGTAAATGTGTGCTACCACTCAGTTTCTCACCCCATGCCAAAACATATTACACCTTCCAAAAAATAATTTCAATAAATCATTTTAATTCATTTCAATTCAATTTAAAATCATTTATCTTTAAGATATGGCTGATGACTTCTCCACACTGCCCATACCACAAGAGAGGGATACTAATCTGTAGTTATCTGCCCCGAAGACTCAGAGGTCTTCATCACATCTCTAGTGTTCTGTGATTGAGGCCCCTTTGTTTTTTTTAATGTGGCACAAGAACCTGTGCAAGGCCTCAGGAAAGTTGATGTCACTGTTGGCATGGAGTTTTGTATGTCTCTCATTTATATACAGGATGTGACAGTGTGCTTGTGTGTGTGTGTGTGTGTGATACATTCCTAAAGTTGGGTCAGGAACCGGATCCCAGAAGTAATTCATATGCTAGAGGCATTTACATGTCTCCTCTATGACCTTTTCTGTGTCAAAACAGGACAGCTTATCATAACTTGCACTATGAGCCAACTACTAGATGAAGTCAAATTCAAATCAATTATTTGTATAGCCCCAAATCACAAATCACTGGGCTTTACACTCTGTACAACAGCAACACAACATCCCCTGTCCTTAGACCAGGGGGGTGCAATGCTGGATTTAGAGAGTTACAGCAGGTACTGCTTTTTGTTCCAATCAAGCAGTAACACACCTGATTCTATTAATGAAGGTCTAACAGTTGATTAATAGAGTCAGGTGTGTAACTCAGAGCTCAGTTGGAACACAAGCCTGCACCTACTGCAGCTCTCTTAGACTACCCTCTCTTAGACCCTCACATCATGAAAAGAAAAACTCCATAAAACACTTTAATAAAGAGTTCCTTTAATGGGGAAAAAAGAAGAAGAAACCTCAGGAAGGGAAACAGGGGACCGATCTCTTTTCCAGGACTGACAGGCTGTAACAGATGATGCAATGGAATACCATCCATTTAATAGGAAAAGAGTTGAGTATGACAAAAATAAAAAAACAGAGATATATTGATTCATGATGTATGTGAAAGATGAGTAGACAGGATCCATTCCAGCTTCCGGGTGAACCAGGACAGAGTGTGAAGGATCCTTGCAGTGGCTGCACTGCAGCATGGTGGATGAGTAAAGAAAGAGCAGGACTCTGGAAACAAAATAGATTTAGAAGGTACATCAGTGGGTGAGTGTTACAGATGGAAGGAAGAGAAGTTCCGAGTATCTCATGAGGTCCAAACCCCAAGCAGTCTAAACCTATAACAGCACAGCAAAGTTCACGTCTAGCCAGGACCTAACTATAAACTTCTTCAAAAAGAGAAGTTTTGAACCTGTTCTGCACTAAAAGAGAAAGACAATTCCACAAGCGATAAGCCTAATAGCTGAAGGCTCTGCCTCTCATTTTAATTACAAAAATTCTGGGAACCTCTTGTAAGCTGCATTTTGGGATGATACAGGACTATGAGATACTTAAGATAGGATGGAGCTTCTATTTGTAAGCCACACATTTAGTGTGAAAGTTTTTCTTGATTGATGTTTCCCAAATAAAAAATGGGATGATTTATTTACTGAGACCTGGTCTTATACCGAGAGATCCCCCAAAAAATTAAACATGTTTAAACTATAATTATGTCACTGTTTAGGGATCATTATTGAAAAAAATATGTCTAGGTTGACTAAATGTTGTCTTTTACATGAGCTGATTTTTTAATGTTTATTTTCAGGTTTTTAGTAATGATATAAAATTACACATTTAGCTACCATTGATGCAACTCTAGGACTTTTTTTTGTCTCTCTAGAGATGTATACCTGACCAAAAACTACAAAAAAGGGGCAACTGACCCTGGGGACAAAAAAATAAATTCTGCTAAAGTAAGCTCTAAGTGTCCCCACAAAGGAGAAAACATGCCAAAATTTTAATTACTGGGTAAACCAGAGTGAAGCGCTCTATAGAGGGTCACTTTTTGTGGCAATGTGGTATTAAGTGCAATTATGGATGCCTTTTGAGTGGAAGTAAATGTGGTAGTGATCTGTAAAATACACCCACAGCATGTAATGCAGTGCTGTTGTAATAGGGCGGAGGACCTGTATAGCTGCCCTTCTAATGAAAAACAAGTGCAAAGTGACATTAGGATAACACACTGAAGTGCAGAATCAGGTGGCTTTTCAATAGAAAAAACAGGATTGAGGGCACCCTCTAGGCTCTCTCCAGGGAAAACATGATGGCATTATGAGTGCCCTTTTAATGAGAAAAAACATGGTGAAGTGCCTGATAAGTTGCTCTGTATGGGAGAAAAATATGCTGAAGTACCCTTCCAGTAAAGAACATGAGATTCTTTGCCCTTTAAGATTCTGTTACGCTGGAGTAAACCAACCATTAGTGCACACATTAATGTGTCCTTTATGAAAACTAAACATAAGCTGAACATAGACTAAGCGTGATTACAAACAGACTCTCTCACATCTTCTGCTGTTGTCCATTTAGGGTAAGTGAGAGTGATAATTATTACACATTTAACAATGACTCAAGCTTAGCTTGGGACCCTCTTAAAGTGATATAGCGTTTTTGAACTACATTTTTTTAAGAAAGATTGATTCCTTTAGTTTAGTTATCATCACTAAGTAGTCATAGGATGGCCCTGTCATATGAGTCCTTGTAGTAAGTGGTGATTGGTTAGGTGCGGGTGCAGTCATTAGTGTAGATGGTGTAGAGAAAGGGGCTGAGGACAGAACCCTGTGGGGCTCCAGTATTGGTGATGATGGTTAGTGGTGTGACTGTGCCAATCCTTAATGCTGGAGGCCTGTTGCAGAGGAAATTGAGGGATGGTGGTATGTTGAGGTGTGGAGTGTCTTGATAATCTGATTGTATTGAATTTTATTTAAATCTGAGATGAAGTCTTTTTTCTTAAATAAATATATAGCAATATGAAAGCGTCTATAATTTATGTTTGGAATGTTACCTGTAAATATCAATGCTCTGTTCTTAATTGACTTATTCAAAAATGTTTTGTTGCCTTATCTTGCAACAAATTGTCTGTGTTTTCATTGTTTATACATATTCTATATTGATCATGCATCTTTTGATGCATGATCAATATAGAATATATATGTCTAGTGTAAGGTGTTGGTGTTATTGTTGTGTTGTATCATTCATATGATTATGTATTATTGTATCTTGTACTGTTTTGTGTCCTGATATATTGCATTTTCTGATTTGTCATTGTATCATCAGCAGAAAAGAAAAAAAGAAACAGAAATTGTGTGAGTTTAGAGTTATTATATACAATATAATTATATATTCTAATTGTGTCCATCCCTGTTGAGCTGTAAACAATCTGACATAGATACAGTAAAACCTATATAATTACAGGTCAATAAGTCAGTAAAGGTCTCAGGTTTTTATTCAGTATATGAAGTGCTACCTTATGATTTTTTTTATAGAAATACATATTGTGACTCAAAAGACTAGATTAGGTATTACTCATCACATGATGTCACTGACCAATACGTCATCACATGATGCCATTGAGCGTTAGATCATCACATGATGCCATTAAGCGTTGTGAGCAGATCTCATGACATCAACATGATCGGACAGGAAAACGAGGTCGTTTGCTAATGTGCTGAGTGAGTCACGGCTTGTTTTGTCAGATGGTCAACTTCAGAGTCACCAGTTTATTGAAAATCTAACTCAAACATTATAATAAGTTGATCCTGTATATATATATATATATATATATATATATATATATATATATATATATATATATATATATATATATATATATATATATATATATATATGCTAGAATTGACTGCAGTGGACCCCTGTGACCCTAGTGAGGTCTAAAAGGGTATAGAAAATGGATGGATGGAACATGTGTATACTGTAAAATCATTATGTTATGCTTGCTTTTAACCGAGATGTGTGTGTGATTGTGTGTGTGTGTGTGTGTGTGTGTGTGTGAAGCTGACAAATGTTACGATGACCTGCATTTTATCATTCTGATTTATTATATGTGTGTGTGTGTGTGTGTGTGTGTGTGTGTGTGTGTGTGTGTGTGTGTGTGTGTGTGTGTGTGTGGTTCAGTGTTTAAACATGTTAATGAGCACCAGGTCTTTATAAACCTTAAAAAGCTGTGGGCTGAATCTCTGGTTACTGTGGCAATTTTAACTGGTTGCTAATGACAACTGCTGCTTTGCAGATGGAGGAAGACAAAAATGTTGAGAATATCAGCATTTTTCTCCCTCTGCACTGGTCTTCCATTTGAGATTTGACTGACAAAACAGTAGCTCCTTTCAGAAAATAACATGGACCATCCTCAGCTTAAGGACTTCACTAAAGTTTTTGTGTGATTTGGTGTCTCTACAGTAAATATTTTAGAGACAAGTTTAAAACAAAAGGCTTCTCTGCTTCTCTCTGAAAATCTTTGTGATAGAGTAAATAAGCAGAGCAGAGACAGACGTGGCCACACTTTTAGTGGTTCGCCTTTCAAATTCAGTTGATCTCTCAGATATTTTTTAGCCTATTGTGAGAATCAGAAAAAAGTTGGAAAAAATCATGTGTGCACATTGTAAATTGTGGCCAGTGGGAGAGTGGAATGAAAAAAATTCAAGATTTTTCTTATGTTCTCCTACCCTCTATGTGATGATGTCACCCACTGAAACACCAACATTCTGTCCCATACAGTAAAGACATGTCTACAGTTTAAAGTTTGAATTGAGTCTCAAGGTGACAAAAACTTTTTATTCTCAATGATAATTTTTTATCCATTTTTTGCAATGGAAATAATATGTAATTTACATAATTTGGATTAGGCAATCAAGATGTACATTTTGGTATATAATTAACTTGGGTCATCTCAAAGCTATAGGGTGAGTTAGGTGCTAAAATCCATGTCCTGAAAAGGAATAAGAAATAATTCACAGTATAATAATAGGGCTGAAACTTTGTTCTGAGCCTACTCTCTTCTTTAATAGCTGTAAGGAGTAGTCTCAGTGTGACTGCTGTAGCCCTAAGTAACCACTGTAGCTTACTAGGCTGGTTTGATTTAAAATCTGCAGGAAACTCTAGCAGATGTTTTATCAGTCAATAGCTGCAAGCCTGTGCTGGGGAGGCAGCAGGAAGAAGAGAGGACACCAAGAGACTGGACCAACTGACCAGGCGTGCCGGCTCTGTGGTCAGCATAAAGCTCTGTTCTGGCAGTGGTAGTGAAGAGAACTCAACAGACTGATGCCTATAGTGCATAATGTTTACCGGCCTCTACACAGTGCCACCATGGTGCAGGGGTCAACGCACATTCAGTGGCAGACTGCTCCGACAGAGTTGTTCCACAAACAGACTCAGGAAATCCTTCCTTCCCTGGGACGTTAGACATTACAACATTGGAGAGGAGGGGAAAGGCTGGGGAGCTATTAATATCACTGCCAACTGGACTGTAATATATTTAGAGCACTTGCTATGCTCAGCTTTTTTTATTCCAGTCTAGTCTATTTATATTTATATTTATGCCGATTTGCACTTATTATTGCTGTTTTTATGTACTGTTTACTGATGTGCACAATATATCTATCTACAGTATCTATCTATCTACAGTATCTATCTATCTATCTATCTATCTATCTATCTATCTATCTATCTATCTATCTATCTATCTATCTATCTATCTATCTATCTATCATATGACATATCACATGACATAAGATATGATAATAGCAAAAACAACATAAAGTTGGAAGGAAGTGAACCTGCTACCATGAACCTGCAGAAATGACTGAATGTTGTCGAGGTGGAAATAACTGTCGTGCAAATATTATATAGATATGAGAAATGCACAAAAAACTGTAAATTATGTAAATGTGTTTGTGATGTACAGCATATGGAATCAATTAGATGTGACATTTTCCAGTGTTTATTTAGAATTTGGAGATTAGGTGTAGATTAAGTATTTTCGTCCATGTGGGGTAAGGGGAAATGAAGCTGAGGATAGAATGGCCAAACAAGAATAACATAATACACAAAGCATTTGATAAAGGGGAAGCCAAGGAATTGAGCTAGAGTACAGTGTTAAAGGGACAAGCAGGAGAGAAGAGATAGTAATAAGTGGGGTTTTATCACACTGGTCAAAGTGTAAGAGAGGCTGGACAGGAATAGGGATTTTGAAGTGAAATGGGTAGCACAGAGAGGGGGAATAGAATACTTAGTAGATACCAGATTGTTTGAAAAACTATAGTTTTTATCCACTACTAAAGAGTAACGTACACTGGACACTCTGGAGTTTTATATATTTACTCCGATACGATAGGTGGCGGTATGTACCTAATGCTGGTATTACAATCCCCCCCCCCAAAAAAGAAGACGCGAAGAAGAAGAGTTTTATTTTGAAGGCCGGTTCCGGAAACGCTAGCTTTGTTAGCGGCAGAAGTGTTTTATCCGAAAGAAGCATAAGAGAAATATACTATATAAACTGATTAGAATGGCAGGAACGGCTTCAGTGGCTGGTGAGGTGTTTGTCGATGCTTTACCATATTTTGACCAAGGTTACGATGCGCCGGGTGTCAGAGAAGCGGTGAGTTAACTAGCTTTAAGTGCTAATCGCAGCGTGTTGGCTAACGTTAGCATGCTAATGTTACGTGGATGCAATCAGAAGCTAGTGAATTTATTATGTTTACAGTTGGTATTTTATTATTTAATATACTTATGTAGTATTAAGCTATCACCTTCCAGGTCTGAATGTGTATGGAAACCTATTCATGCTTATATTAATATTTATGAAATATATTATTCTGAATGAAACATCGAAACAATGAAACGCAGCAATATCTAAATGACATATATATTTATGAGTTAAACAATGAAGAAGTTATTCGAAAAGAAAAAAATCTTCAAAACAAAATCTCTATCGCTGCGTTCATCGTATCCATGGAAACTAAATGAACAGGATGCACAGACCATGAAAATTTAATTATTTAACTTCTCAAATAATTTTTGTTCTTTATTATAAATAGAACTAACATATCAGGGACACAATATTAATTTTTATGCAGTATGCTAAATTATTTGTACTCAGATATGAATATTGTCAGAAGAATATCGAGAGAATTCTGAAAAAGAAATTGAAATAGTAAAATTAAGTTATTAAATATTCAGTTTGTTGAAGATGTAATGAAATGTAAAATGTTTTTTTTCCAAACCAACTGTCGACAACCGGAAGATCAAACTAAAGAAACTAGAAAAAATAATCAGATTTTAGAAGCTGGAACCAGAGAATTTTTACATTTTCTTAAAAAAGATTCAAGTCAATAGCTTTGCAATAGCTGGCAACTAATCTATGCATCAACTAATTATTGCAGCTAATGTCAAATGGTCTATTTGTGTGAGCATTCAGTGGATATAAAATGTCTACGTACTCCTGTTGAAATGGTCGGTTTTTGTGAAGTTAAAAAATGACACTGAAAAATTATGCTTTAAAATCTCTTTGAAGACCACAGCTTGTGATGGAAGATGTGGCTACAATTATATCATGAAAACCTACTGGAGCAGCGGAGCATTTTTTAAATGGTACTCAGAGACACTTTGAATGGTGACATGTGTGTGCTGACTCCAATTTAACATGAGTCTGAATGTAATTGGTTTAATCTGAACACAGCCACATCCCTAATTATAAGAGGATGTGCACACTTCACAACTGTACAACTTATTGTCTCAGTTGATTATTTTTTACTTCATCTCCTTGAAATATTTTTGTTTGTTTTTCAATTGCGTAATAGGTTACATTAAGGGTTGAAAAGTTGAAATTATTTATCTTGGGGTAATTTTAAGATAAGATAAGATAAGATAAACTTTATTGATCCCACAACGGGGAAATTTGTGTGTTACTGCAGCGTTACAGATAAAGAAAAGAAGAAAAAGTTAAAGAAGATACAAAAAAACTATAAAAAAATAAAAAAAATAAAAACACACAACACAATGTACAAATTCGCAGAATTTGTTGATCCGCATACACAGTATGCATTATCGACATAGAATGGAGAGAAAATGCTAATAAATAGTAAGAAAAAAGTATGCATAAGCAAGGCATATATACATACATACATGCACGTACATACCTACATACATACACACATATTTGCATATATATATATGGACATACATATCCACGCACATACCCACATGTACACATACATAGCTAATGCATACTTAAGGTGCGGGGTGTGTGCGAAGAGAAAAAGTGACCAGTGAAAAAGTGACAGAGTGACTACAGTGAGGGTTATTGTTATGTGTTGTTATAAAGTCTTATTGCTGTCGGGATGAATGATCTGCGAAAGCGCTCCTTCTTGCAGCGAGGGTGTTTGAGTCTCTGGCTGAAGGAGCTGCTCAGCGCACCCACCACCCCATGCAGAGGGTGATGGGGGTTGTCCATGATGGATGTCAGCTTTGCCAACATCCTCCTCTCTCCCACCACCACCACCGACTCCAGAGGACATCCCAGTACAGAGCTAGACTTCCATACCAGTTTGTCGATTTTCCTTCTGTCCCCGTCTGAGCATCCGCCCCCCCAGCAGACTACTGCCTAGAACAGGGCAGATGCTACGACGGAGTCGTAGAAGGTCTTCAACAGAGTCCTGCACACACCAAATTTTTTTACTGAGCAAAAACCCTGGTATTTTACCAGGAATATATAGAGGGTAGAAATATATTTATATGCATGTATAGGCGTTTTGCAGCAGCACTGGCACCGGTGAGGTTTTTTAATGAGGAAGAGAGGAAACATTGTACAGGCCTCCGTCTCATCTGTTCAGAAATTAATGTGATTAACGACGTGTTTTGGCACAGAGCACATTGCAGACACCAGGCGCAGCCTTCCTTTACAGCCAGCTGAGAGCGAGTCGCTCCTGCTGCCAACGGAACAGCATGAGCACCAACGTCACGCCACCTCCATTTAAACACTTACAAATTTATTGTGCTTCCATATAACTTTGTAAAACACCAACCGTAGGCTATAAAACATGAGTTTCCTACCGTGGTCTTGTAGAGCCACTGTGGGTGCAGGTTTTTGTTCCAACCAAGCAGTAACAAACCTGATTCTAGTGATGAAGGTTCTTAGCAAGGGCTAAAAAAGAATTTAAAAAAATGCTGCAGCCACAGTAGCTCTGCTGGACCAGGGTTGGAAACCCCTGCTATAAAACAAGGGACTGCATGTTGCATTTAGTTTTCCTATAAACTCTGAAGTTACATCACTTAAGGCAACATGTGTGCGATTTCATTGTGCATTCAATTGTACATTGTAAACCCAGAAATCTGAGCTCAAATAGACACAGAGATGGTTTAATATTTCATTTTTTTCTGCATTGTTATTCCAAAAATACCATTTGAAGTCATTTAAACATCATCTACTGTTCCCCGACTGAAAATACCAAAATCAATGAATATGCAAATAGTTATAATACATGTTCCTACAGCTGCAGAGTTTTACACTATAAGGTTGTTTTCACTTCCATCTTAAAATCTGATTTGAAGGGGCAGGTCTAAGAGCAGGGTCATAACTAGTTTGGATGGGGATGTTTGCGTAGATGTTGACATGTTTAACTTTCAACTGACACACGATAAACCTGAGGCATACTTGGTATGTTTGGCTGTCATGTCATGGCACTGGAACATTTCTTTGTTCACCCTTAAAGCATGTCTCAATATAAACCTGTCATGTCAAAGGCCTAAGGCTGTGATACAAAACAAATAGAAGTTAATATTTATTCATAATACATTCATCATAAGCGATGAACACTCTCTAGGCTCTTTCATGATGATAGAAACTAGTATGTTTTATCTTGTAAGACATATAGGAAAGCGATCACGTATGCTAAGAAAGTCATGTTCTCTTTCCGTCCAAAGAAATGATACTGACACTTCAACCAGGCCTCCTAGGCACATTGTCTGTTTGGTCTGAATGTTGCCGATCATCATGTGCAAAATCTGAGTTCTCTTTGGTCCTTCAGGCTGCGGCCCTGGTGGAGGAGGAGACCAGGAGATATCGACCCACTAAGAATTACCTGAGCTACCTGCTTACACCCGACTTCTCTACCTTTGAGGTGACAAACCTCCTGAGATCTCTGAACGGCTTCTTCACAGCCATGGCCAGTGTGACACAGATAACGGCATTTCTTATTTCTTGTCACCCTTCAGACAGAGATCATGAGGAATGAATTTGAGCGGCTGGCAGCCCGGCAGCCGATGGATCTCCTGAGTATGAAGAGGTGAGAAAAGGTGTCCTGCAACTACTGTTGCATCCAGCACGTGTGTAGTAGTATACAGTATAGAAATTGTTTTACTGAAAGTTGGGCTTTACCTTTATTTTCCTCAGAGGAAAAGGTACACAAGCATATATTTAAGTTATGCTGCTGAGGGAGGCAGTCATGGATAAAAATATTAAATAATAGCTGGGTTACAATAACCACCGGGTCTCCTTTAAATATTGGGTGTAGGTGTATATTTAGAATAATAACCTAGATTTTTGTCAGGAAAGATCGAATTACCTGTCCCAAACTACCACTGGGTTTTAAATATGTGATCTGTTAAGTGATTGAAACAAATTAAATGTCCCGTTTTGTTATTTTCTTGATTAATCATATGAGAATATCTTAAAATGTCATGTATTCCACGATAGTAGACAGAAAACGTTTACATAATAGCTGGCTTCTTTTGGAATGTGCAGAGTTTAGCATGATTTATCATTACAAATTGTAGGAATCTTGAATGTTTTGGTGAAAATAAAATATTTCTTATCTTTTCTGGTAGGACGTGTATGTTTATGGAATGCTATTGTTTTCCCTGTGTAGATACGAGCTGCCAGCCCCCTCCGCGGGGCAGAAGAACGACATCACAGCGTGGCAGGAGTGTGTGAACAACTCGATGGCCCAGCTGGAGCACCAGGCAGTCCGCATCGAGAACCTGGAGCTCATGTCGCAGTATGGAACCAACGCATGGAAGGTCTACAACGAGTACGTGACCACTGCCTGTCTATCTCAGACTGTTATTCGCTTTAATCAGCCCGCTAATGATTACTCTTTGCTTCTTCATTCAGTAACTTGGCCTTTATGATTGAAATGGCTCAAAAGGAACTTCAGAAATTCAGGTGAGTGGTCACTGGAACATTTTAACTGTATGAAAGTGTTATTAAATATAAGTTCACTTGTTTACTGTTTATTTTTGACACACAGGAAACAAATTCAAGATTTAAACTGGCAGCGTAAGAACGATCAGTTAGCGGGAGGAGCCAAGCTGCGAGAGCTGGAGTCAAAGTACGTTGTTTTGGAGATGTTGCATGTTTATACCACTAATGTAGGTCAGATTTTCCTCGCTCAACATTCGCGTCCGTCCCTCCACAGCTGGGTGTCTCTGGTCAGTAAGAACTATGAGATCGAGCGGGCCATCGTCCAGCTGGAAAACGAAATCACTCAGCTCGGACAACAGCAGGGGGATGAGAACAAGGAGAACATCAGACAGGACTTCTAGAGCAGCAGCAGCAGCAGCAGCTTTCATCCTTACTTCACTGAACTCCACAATAATAATCTCAGACAGACTAATGACAGATTTCATCTTGTTGCACGAGGCTGACTGGAACAAAGTGAACGAAGCCCCGTCACTGAAGAGCAGCCTGTGTGGAGGAGATCTAATGTGAAGCTGCATATTCTGAACCTGCATCATCCAGA
Source organism: Eupleurogrammus muticus (assembly GCA_036785175.1). Taxonomy (NCBI): domain Eukaryota; kingdom Metazoa; phylum Chordata; class Actinopteri; order Scombriformes; family Trichiuridae; genus Eupleurogrammus; species Eupleurogrammus muticus. Next base: position 19,121,263 of record JAYKQN010000008.1, read on the forward strand.
CGGAGCTGCCTGCAACACATGTTACAGTTTGTTCTACTGGAAAAACTGGTTGAATATGGTTTAATGCAGCATTGTCAGTGCGAGAAGGAAATGTACATAATTTGACAAGTCTATTTCTGAACACCTCGACACACATTCAAGTCATTTTTTATGCCGTTTTAATAAAATGATCTTTTCTTAGATATTCTTCTCTGTTGTCTGAACTTTTGATTACAGATATCATCATATTAAACCAGGTTTTATTTTATGGTCTAGCTCTGCTCATGTAAAATGTCTTTGGCATGATTTACATTGTTTTCATATTAGTATATAGTGTATAGCCAATTCAAATTATAAAAGGGATTCCTTGCGGTAGTACAACTTTCCTCTTTTACCCTATTCACCTCAATATATTTTAACTTATCAATACCTGCCACAAAAGTGGATTGTTTGAAACCAGCAGTACTGTGGAGGAGGTTTTAAGCACTTGTTTACCCTGATTTAATGGTTACACATGCAAAATAAACATTTTGAGAGTCCCAGGTATCTATAATAAGTATACCCAGTCAAATATTTGATATATTAACTGATGGTAAGACTGGGCATGAAAAAATCTTCCCTGTTACACATCAACCACAGCTAATGTGTGGGAGGTATGTATGAGCAAAATAACATGAACACCGTACAATAATATGATCCAATACAACCACAGCTTTAAATTCTATAGGATCATTGAGGTCAATCTTCACATAGAGAGTTGCAGTTTTTTTTCTTCATTTCTTTACATTTCAAACTTTACAAATTGGTTAGAAGTCTCTGAATCACTTATTGAATATTACAGAATATAATGATGACTCCAGTAATTATTCACTATTTAAGACAACAACTTACTATTAGGGGTTGTGTATTTATGATATAATTGGTAAGGGGATATTGCTTTTAATTTTTATACTAACATTAAGAATAGTAATGCTTTTTTTAGCTTTATAAACTCATACAACTTATGGTTGTCACCATTTTATTGTAAGACTAAATAGTGTGTGTGTGTGTGTGTGTGTGTGTTTTTATTATTACTCTCATGAACAAAGGACAGAGTGTGCTGCAGGGTCAAAGAGGGAGTGGACAGTGTATGTGGACTAATGAGGTCAGTAAAATGTCAGCAGGAGTGGAACTGGAAGATGATAACAGACTACATGTAGAGAGGAGAGTTAGGAATTATAATTGAGTGACTATATCTCTTTATATGGTTGAGAAGAATGTGTGTGTGCTTTTTTTGTCCACAAGACAAAAAACAAGAGAAACCTCTTCATTAGCTAAGGAACTTCATCTCAAGGGAATCCATGTTTCTTAGTTTCTTTACATGATAATTGATGTCATAATGCTTTGTGATTTTATTCATAAAATGGGACCAATACCCAGTAAGTCATTTAAATAAGATGTAGTTGTGTGTGTTTATATGTTGTGAAAACCCAGCTTCTAATACATGAGCAAACTATTTGATTTCTCCAACCTCCCCACAAAAATTAAAAACAAATAATACAAGAAAAATCTCAAGACTTCTATAGTATTGCTGCACTTATTAGCTAATATGTAACACTTTCTCTACTATCTCTTTTTTCATGCATACCAGCAGTATGCATCACTTTTTAATCACACTAGACACTTTTAAAAGGACCTAAAGGCTACTAAAATGCACTGGGACATGTCTGCACGCACCAAGTCAAATTCCTTGAGTGTTTTTACATACATCAAAATAAAGTGATTCTGATTCTGCTATATTATCTGCTGTACACAAAATCAGTTAATTATCATTTATTATTATTTATTGCCACATTTCATACACAATGTGCATAACAATCATTCATGTGCCGCTCTTCTGTTACTTCCATCTTTGGTCAGATCAAACAAACTTAATGATCTGAACATCTGAATTATAAACGTCAACTCAATTTGTGGCAAAAAAAAAAAAAAAAAAAAAAAAAAAAAAGCTCAGCTGCATGAGATTATCTGCATGGTTGTCATGAAAAAGCCAGATGTCCAGCATAGAAACGGGCAAGGTAGCGTGGTAGGTAGACCAGATCTGAGGAGTTTTCTACATACACCAACACCCACCAGAGATTGACCAAAGTCAAAACCCTATGAAAACACTGAAAATTATAATCGTTCACTCTCCGTCTTTTACAACTTTCACACATCTCACACGAGCACACACACTCACGCACGCACGCACACAAGTTTGCAGGCACCATTAGACCATTTGCAAAGAAATTATAGGGTTCTCTTCAGGAAAAGTCATCAACTGTGACTGAACCAAATTTGACTATGTGCAAAACTGTGGATAGCGTCAGCCACCGGTAGCAAGAGTAGCAGTAGGTATTTGTGGCCATGCTCCAGTCTATATACTGAGAGTGTTGAGGGCCGGTACTAAAGTTACAGCCTCTGGCAGGTTCTGGTTCTGGTCTTGGCCTCCTTTGCTCTGGAGAAACTTCTGCCGATGCCTCTCCTCCTGACGCTTCTTCTTCTCTTGCCGCTGCTGCTCTTTTCTCTGCTTGTTAGATACCTGGGAGTGAGGGAAATGTTTGACGGTTATTTCACCTTTGCAGAGGTGTTTTTTTCGACTTATCCATTTCCAGACACTTCACAGCAGTAAAAATGCTGCACTCTGTCTGCCTGCAATGGTTTTGCAGATGTTTTGGTGAGAAAAAGAAACGCCAGGAACTAAAATAGCCTCTTAATAGACAGGACAATGCCAAAAATTGCATGTGGTGTAAACCTAAAAACTTGGTTACCAGATAGTTCTCTTAAAAAGGTTTGAAAATTAAAAAAAAAAAAAAAAAATGTTATCAATTAGTTTTATATTCTAGGTAGACTAAATATTTAAAATGGATCATTCCTTCTCCTGTAAACTATTAAACTATTAAAAGTACAATACAAATGGACTTTTTAATGACAAGAAATCAACATGAACACAAAATGCACATTTTGAGAGACCTGATAAATGTTTTTTTGTTAAACTGTATTTTAAAATGATTTGAACTTTCTCAGATGAGTGGTACAGGGGAGCGGTGGGGGTCATTTACAGCAATAATATGCTTCAGACATTGGTTTGGCAAGGCAAGGCAAGGCAAGGCAAGGCAAGTTTATTTGTAGAGCACAATTCATACACAGGGCAATTCAAAGTGCTTTACAGTTACACAAAATCACAAAAGGAGAGCAAAACATACATAAAATCACAAAAGGAAAATCATAAAACATAGAATTCATCAATAATTTAAAAAAGAGTGAAGAGTGTAGATAAGATACTTTCAGTTTTCATATGCACGGTTAAACAGAACTGTTTTCAGCCTGGTCTTAAACATTGTCAGAGTTGAGGCCTGTCTCACATTCTCTGGAAGACTGTTCCAGATTTTAGCTGCAGAAAACTGGAATGTAGCTTCACCATGTTTAGTCCTGACTCTGGGCACCTGCAGGAGACCAGTCCCTGAGGTTCTCAGGGTCCTAGATGGCTCGTATGGCTCTAACATGTCATAGATGTATTTTGGTGCTAGACCATGAAGAGACTTGTACACAAGTAAAGCTGTTTTAAAGTCTATTCTCTGAATGACAGGAAGCCAGTGCAGAGACATGAGCACTGGACTAATATGGTCATATTTTCTGGTTCTAGTCAGAACTCGAGCTGCAGCGTTCTGAATGTTCTGTAGTTGTTTAACAGCTCGTTTAGAGAGACCAGTGAGCAGGCCATTGCAGTAGTCTAACCTGCTGGAGACAAATGCATGGATCAGTCTCTCCAAGTCTGGTTTAGACACTATATTTTTGATTTTGGCAATGTTTTTTAGATGGTAAAAGGCTGTTGACTTTATGTGGCTGTGAAAGTTCAGGTCTGAGTCCATTAGCACCCCTAGATTTCTAACCTGTGTTTTTGGTTTTAGAGAACGAGACTGAAGGTGACTGATTACACGTTCTCTTTGCTTCAGTGGCCCAAAGACGATTATTTCAGTTTTTTCTGAGTTTAGCTGGAGAAAGTTGTTTTGCATCCACACAGTGATTTGTTCAATACAGCAACAGAGTGAATCCACAGGCCCATGTTCACCTGCTGTCAGAGACACATAGATCTGAGTGTCGTCTGCATAGTTGTGGTAAGACACATTGTTGCTGCGTATTAGTTGGCCTAGCGGAAGCATGTACAAATTGAACAGGAGGGGCCCCAGGATCGAGCCCTGGGGAACACCACAGGTCACAGACATTTTGTCTGAAATGCAATTTCCAATTTCAACAAAGTAAGTTCTGTCCTCAAGATACGACTTAAACCAGTTTAGAGCAGGACCAGAGATTCCAAGCCAGTTCTCCAGCCTCTGTAACAGAATATCATGGTCCACAGTGTCAAAGGCAGCGCTCAGGTCCAGCAGAACTAAGACTGAGACTCTGCCTGCATCTGTGTTCAGGTTTGCACAAAGAAGGCAACACTTATGGTCCTGAAGTCCTGAGGTCCAATCAAGCATGGGGTTGGGACATAGCTGCTTGAAAGACTACAAAAACCACCTTTGGTTTGATAGAAAGCAGTGTGACCCGATGGAAATTTCACATGATGAGACCAACCAAACTTGATAGCCAATAGGGGTTTCAAACGACATGTGACATGTAGGAACTGTGCCATTTACAAATTGGTCTCACCATTTTCGCAAACAAGACTGAAAAAGCGGTGCATCTTAAGGAGTATTTTGGTTACAGGAGCTGCAAACACACCAATTAAATTAACTTAAAAAAATAGTCTACCTTAGGTTTCTGTAGGTTGCCGCCATCTGCTGGCTGTTTGTGCTCACTGCAGTCTGTGGCAGCAGCTCTGCAGGCAGAGCAGGATCCTGGGGCACACTGGCCCTGGCAGGACTGGCCCAGCACAGAGCCGACGAGCCATTCAGCATTTATGGTTGCTGCACTGAGCTGGAGCAGGTTCTCCTCATCACCTGAGGTAGAAAACACACATGTACACACAAATTATTCGTAATTGGTGCAGCAACTTAAAAAAAACTACTGTTTACAGATCTCAGCAGTGATTTCACCTGTATATCGACATTGTTTTTTTGGCTAAGTACTAAGAGAGCCGCTAAATCAGAGTCAAATGACTTGTTCATTAATGTTATTGTTAAACAATCTACTTAACCTTGACTGATATTTCCTCCTGATCCTAATAATATAGGAATGGAATGAAAAAGTTTGAATATATCAAAGGCTATGATGGCTTAAATGAAGCCAATTCCTGACCCTGGATTCCTCGATTCTTGATAGAGCTCAGGATCACGTTGTCCTCCTCAGAGGCAGTAGACGAAGGTTTTTTAGATCTGTCTCTCTGGCCATCTCCGAAGTCACGCTGCTGGCCTCGTGAGTTCTGCAAATTCTGGTTGGAGCAAAGGTGAAAAAAACCCCTCAGAAACACGTCATTATATGGTGACTCAATACTACTAACTAACATTTCCAGTAGTTAACCTCATAAACATGACAAGATACACTCTTGACATCTATAGAAGGGAATTCAATAAATTACTTCAGCTGCTTTCAGATGAGAGGTATAAGGGTTCGTAATACCTCTATGCGGAGCTGAGCTGGACTCTCAGAGTTGTCTCCAACCCGTCTCACACTGTCATAATGATCTCCATAGCGGTAGGCAATGTGCAGCTCTCTGCACACCTGCTTCTCTAAACCATTTATCTGAGGAAACAACATATAACATGTGTGGTGCAGCTTAAGGGGGTTGGATTTCACATAGTAATAACACATTCGATCACAGTGTCATTAGAAAGCCTTTGGCCATTCCTACCTCCCACAGCGGTGTGTTCAGCTGATGGATGACTACTTTCACCTGTTGACTGCGAGCAAAAGCCACGATGGCGTCATTGCCCGCGAATGTACCGGGTTGAGAGAGGTTAGCCACTGGGTGGAGAGAAAAAAAGCAATTATTCACATAAAAGCTTTCTTTAAAACACAGCTGAGCAACTGAGCTGTTGTATGAACCTACTGGAGACTTATGCTTTATTTGTATTTTTTTACCGTTTCTCCTGTGCAGCTTTGGGTACTAGACATGTGCTCAATGAATTTGATTTATTATTATTATAATTCATATGAAAATCTTTAATCTCATACCTTTTCTTGACCTTTCTATTGTGCAATCACAGGCATACAGTAGATCAGGCTTTAGCTTTTTTTTCAAATACATGTTTAAATTGAGCGTATAAATGTTACGGTCTGTGCATTTTATTGTGATGAAATAAAACATTTGATTCTGCTTAAAATATTTGACTCAAAACACAAATCATATTGTTGGCTTGTGATGCCTTAAATAAGCAAAGTGAGGTCTATTAGCAGCTTGTTAATGGTTGTGTGTATACACAGAAGAAAAGACAAGTAAAGAGAGCAAAGATTAGTCTGAGGGACATAATCTACACATAGTCCTCATAGCCACCAGGGGTCACTGTTTGTTGGTTTGTCAACATTATTTCTCTTTTGAAAGCAATGCCTTCCTAACACAGTAATATCAGATAATAGACTAAGAATTATATTTGATTGTCTTTTGTTGAAGATCCTGCATGTTCTCTAAAGGGTTATTCACGTACAGTGCTGTGCAAAGGGCACATCGTCTTCAACAAAGGGTTCAAAGTCTTGTCGATGGGACATCATATACTGAACAGTCTCCTGGCGAAGCCGCAGGTGTCCCCGGGAATGTCCCTCTAACTGGTCGCCTAAAGCTCTGAACAGGCAGTTCCTGCAGGAAACAGAGAGTGACAGATACAGATTGGTCAATAACAATGACCTGCAAATCACAAGCATCAGAGATCTTCTGTCCAGGTAACTGAGGATCAATGAAATTCTCATTTGGAGTTTTCCTAACATATCAATATTATATTTGGCCAAAGTTAGATATTTGTATAACTTTAGTCTCCAGGCACAATTCTACCCAAGACATTTTATTTGTTTGACCATTGATGATGGCTCTATCTCTTTTTACACACATCTGATTAAATATACTGGTAAAATATAAAGAAATGTTAAATAAATAAAATATTAATAAATTAAAAAAAATACTAATGTGATTTATAAAAGTATTTTTTTCTTCTTTCCAAAAAACATTGAAATATGACATAAGCAATTATGCTATGAGGCTAATTATTTTTAGTATAGTCCTGGTTTTAAAGGCTGCATTACAATAAAGTGAAGTAACTTTCTGAAATTACTAGACTGTCCTAGCTGGCTGACCTTAGGCTAGAATGAACAGATTAATAGGGCTACAATATACTCATACAATCAAAATAGTAATGATAAATGTCTGGATATTTGATGTTGTCAATATCGCCCAGCTCTACCTTAAGACACCTTACTTGTTGTTCTCTAATCAATGGCACAATATTGTTGTGCAACGCTGTTGTCAGTTGGGGAAGAAAGTTGAAGGGTTAAGGAAGATGAACACACAGATTATGTCTCCAATTTCACTGTCAACATTACCTTTAGTAAGCAGCAGCTACAGAGCTATACATTTGAAATTTACTTAGCTGTACGTTGTTATTGGATGTACATTGGGAAAAAACATAGATAGAGGCTGATGACATTATGTTCCTCTCAACAACTGTTCTCCATCTGGCTGTTCTGGCTTAAAACTGAGGAGGCGAAGCACATCTAGACTTCACATGTTTTTCTGGGTCTTACCCATCTCCGGGGACTTCTCTCAACTTGAGGCCCAGCGCTTGGAGCTGATTGGAGAAGCTGACAAACTCTGCTCCTTCATCGCAGTCCTGAGGACGGTTCTTGCGATCTTTTACGATGGCTCGGCGTGCTGCCCGCTCATCCCTCTTACGTTCCATTTCACTTTTCTTGTTGCTCCGCACAGGTTTGGCCATCTGTTTCCTGGACATGATGGCTGCGGTAACGCTGGCAGGCCTACAACACCAAAGAATTTCTTCTTATAGAAATGAGCCCACACTCGCATCAACCACTGTCACACATTGAGAACCTATTTAAACAGAAAAAGAGAGGGGGGGGGACATGTTAGTAAATCATTCAGATAAAGAATATATATAAAGACAGAGGTTCATTCCTTACACCATTATAAGTCAATATATACATTTTTAATCCACCCCCTCAATGATGATTCTTTCTTTATTAGTTGATATGTTGTGATTCATCTATAGAGACACATTATTTTGTAAAACTGTTCAATTAGGATGTTTTTAATTAAAATAAATATTTAAAGCTTTAAATGACTGTTTTTACAAACCTTTGCACCATTAACAAAATTAGAAAACTCAATTAGAGGCATATTGCATTTCTTAGGCTATACTATCACCTTCATCATCTAATCAAACATGAGACATGTATTTTGCTGTGATTTTTTAATTCCTGCTGGTAAAACCAAAAACACAATCAGGCAACCATTTGTGGCAGCTTTGAACATGCGACTGATTATTTTGATTTGTTAGATTGTCTAAATAACAGTACAGTAGACATATTATAGGTGTAGGTTCGATTAGATGTCACAATCAAGATCGTATCCAATCTTTACATTTATTGTTTATTAATATTTTGATCGTTATTGGGTAAACGTGACGATAGAGTGATAGTAACATTAGCTGTGGCGACTAAATAATGTTTATTATCGCAGCTAACAAACTTTTACGGTAAATAGTAACCAAGTACAAACTAGCACTCGTACTGATGGTACTTGTCATAAGACTCAAAGTGGAGTTTTATCGTCAGTTTAGCCGAGTTAGCAGTTAGCATTAAACGGCTAGTTATTACATAACAATTCATTTCTTCCGACTTGTAGCAACTCGAAGCATTTTGGGAATTAGAGAGTTGGTACATTTGATTACTCACCTTTATCGACCCGTGTCTAGAATATATATCTAGGTTTCGTTTTGTCTTTATTTGTTTGGCTCAAAAAGAGGAACGAAAAAGAACGTAGTGATTGTCCGTTTTTGTTTACAACAGCATTTCCGTATACGTAGGCGCGTGTGCGTCAAAACGTACGGAAGTAGGACTGGGTCAAAAAGGCAGAGGCTCAAATGCTGGATTTGCAGTCAGTTTATTCAGCTGAACATTTAATTGTGTTACACTTTCTGTTATCTTTTCTATTTGTGCACTGATTTCACCATTACAACCACAGGGGGAAAAACTTTACTTGCTGTTGTTTTCTCTTATTACTTCACAATCACTGTACAATTACTAAGAATTTAGCTATAATAGGAAACACTTTTGTAGTTCAAAACTCAACATTGTTTCACTATCAACTATAAATTTAGATATAGTTTGATTCTGTATAAAGCTGGATATGAGTTTAGACCAGTTAGAGCTTTTTTAATAGATAAATTCTATACTATTATTATACAATAAAAAAACGAAATATCTACATCTACCTGTAGCTTCCAAACCAAAGCAATTTACAATACAGTATACCATATACAAGATTTGATGAGTTTGATAAAAGGCTTGATGGTCCCATATTGTAGAAAGTGAGATTTTTATTTTATGTTTTATAATTAAATGAAGGCCTAGGTCTTATATGAATCGTGTCCCATCTTTCAAAATGCGCAATCCATAATAAAAAAACACACAAACCATGCAGACTTTTGTGAAGTTGCGATGTCACAACCATACAGCGATGTCACTACTATACCTAAAATCAACCAATCAGAGGCTCATTGTTAACCTCAATGAGACAGTCACTAAATGACCCGTTCTTTCTAGAGATCTATCCAGCTATCCACAGATCAGTCTATCACGCAATCTCTAATAATTGTGACAAGTCAAAAAGCTCTGAGTCATCTTTATATTACAGACTGTGACTAAGGACAAAGTAGGAGGCTGAGTTACGATTCTGAAAGAAACACTGCTTCTGAAATTCACTCCACCTTCTGTTCTCCTCAACTCCACGCAGTTGGAGAATATAACGTGTGGGTGGAGTGGGCTCAGAAGCAATAAACAGGATGTTTGCTATGTAAAAAAGACTAGCAGTCACACAGGGACAGAGAGGGAGAAATTAGCCCCAAGACATAAAACTGCATCAGAAAACAAGCAGTAAGACTATTCTTTTTTGGGAAAGAGAAAAAAAGTGCACTGAGCCAGCTGGCGTACAATAAACAGGACATACATCTGCATATGTGAGCTGGTATATGCTTTTAATATAGATCTCAGTGAGTCATGGCCTTGTGTGTGTACAGATGCAATGGCCTAAAGGCTATTCATGCATTTCTATATGTGCAGAAACGAATCACCTGAGTGGAATAGAAGAGCAGTCAGCCATGTGTGGACGACATTATACCTTCTGTATCTATGTACATATGCGGTACGTTTGCGTGTGTGCATGTTTTGCATCATTATGCTATAGGAGGAATTGCCTTAAATTGACCTTACACCATGCTAACATAGCACACCGTGTCAAGGAAAGCCTGCTTCAAGTGATGTCACAAATGTATTAAACCTGAGTGATGCCCTTACAGTCTGAATACAAGCCATTCACTTCCTACATGCCTATATCCAGTATAGGGAGATATCTTGGCACACATCTGGAATATGTCGTCCTTATAATGATGAAAACTACCTGAATTGGTTCAACGCACACAATAGACAAACTGCACTGCTTGTTTGATAACGGCCAATATAGGCAGTGAAGGTTTACAGCTGTAATAAAGTGGAATGGGTTTCCTCCCAACCTCTCACTTACTGCTAATGAATTCAATACAAATATGTCCGTGATGAATATAACACTGTGACATCAGATGAAAGTAGAACTAAAGTAAAAGCAAAATGGTAGATGTATAGTGCCTTCCTAGTTGTTTCGACCATTCAAAGCGCGACACGCTACAAGTGTTCATTCATGCACTGATGGCAGAGGCTGCAATACACAGTGCTTTGTGAATCTAGTCATTAATACACATTCAAACACTGATGGACGGGAGCAATTTGGGGTTAAATATCTTGCCCAAGGATACATTGACATGCAGGCTGGAGGGCCCCTCCACCCCTGAGCCACAGCCGCCGCAAAACCATAACTACTTGCATGTTCACCAACGCTATGAATAATAACACCTATTTCATGCAATTTGGATGAATTTGACCCACATTTGAACTGCTGCAAAAACAGCCTTATTAGGTTGCCTGCATGTTTTTGTTGGTTGGTGCAGCTACTTGGAGCTTTCAGTTTCTCTTATTTTGCTTTGGTTAATTTCTCGAAGCATATAATAACATTCTCAGAACTCCAACTGCATTTGCCAAAATAGCCTATATATGGTATATAAGGCGTCGCGGTCTCCATACAAAAACTTTGATAGTTTAGATTTCAGAAAACCATTGATATGTTGAATGGCAATGACAGCAATCCCCCTGAGTTTCACTTTTCCTAGTAGGAGGAGTAGGGTTGGGTGGATGGCTTAAAGATTTGCATCATGGACTGGAGTTGGAAAAGTTGCAGGAGACGTGTGTCAGTCCCCTGTTTTTGTTTATTGTCAATTTAAGTATTTTACCAGACGTTTGCCCTGTCATTAGTCATTTTCTAAACTGTTTTTTTTTTTACAATCAATATTTTATGTGTTGACTTATGGAAGGAGTGATACTGTGATGTGATTTGTTTCAAGGAGGAAAAAGTAAAGTTTTGTTTTCCTGGAGACTTTATTACAGTGTGCTGGGTTCACCATACATGCAAAATGGTCTAACAAGTTCTTTATCTGGTAACAACAACTTATATAGGGGTTCACATCTGGAGATTATCATATGCCTATACCAAGATTGTGTTCTTTAACATAGCTCCTCTCTGGGGCTTCCCTCCATCTGTCTGTCTTCCTGACAGGAATAACAATTAACCACTCAACACAATTCACGTGAGAAATGGATATTTTTTTCATTCTTTCTGAGGTCAGCAATAATACCAGGTACATATGTTCATGCTTAGTTCATATAGTTACATATACATGCCAGTGACAAATAATGGTTAGCAAGATGGGAAAGTCAAACTCTTTAAAATACAATTTCATTCAGAAGCATTTATCAGGTCTCTGAGTCCAGAGAGTCTACAAAAAGTCTAAAGTCTACAAAAATTATTTTGTTAGATTTTTTGATGAAAAATTTCAAGTGGTGTAACTGCAAAATAATGGCAAATTTTAAATAGTTTTTCACCTAGAATATAAAACAAGTTTTATTTTATGTGTTTTCAATATTATAAAAACATTTTTCAAAAGAATTAGGTATCTGGTACCAAGTTTTTAGGGTTATACCACATGATTGTTGGCATTGTCTGATACAATGGTTAACATCAAAATAAATGAATACTAACAACTTAACCACAGCGTGGTCACACAATAAAAAGTATTTATGAAAATATGCACAGATCAAGAAGTGGTGACATGATATGTATCAAAAAACCTTTGACATTTAACGTATCTGCAGCAACGTGAAGGGTCGCTGTCTGCAGCACAACCTGCAGAAGGTCACGCCTCATCCAAAACTGTAACTCATGCCTCAAAACTAAATCAATTGCTCATGGGAAAAGTCAATGTCCCCAAAATGAAAAGTTCCTTCGGCATAAATAACACTGCTCAAAATGTTGAGATGTTTTGTCAGTATGGCAGTGGGCCCTGGAAATATCCCTCACATCCACATTTCACTCTCAGCACATTTCTTCATTGACACTGAGTGGCATTAGAATGATTTCTGGATTCTCCTGCTGAATAACATGTGTATGAGTTACACAGCATAAGCTTCCATGTCCCGCATTACACACACACACACACTGCTACCCGTGGAAGTTGTTTTTTTTATGTAAAAAAGCTGTTGTACATAACAGTAAATGGACAATGTACACAGCACCATATACTGTAATACAAAAACACATCAATACAAAAACAAGGAAAATAATGCTGGAGTTCCCCAGCAATGACTGACAGGCAATTTATCAATTCAGCAGATGTTCCGAGAGATCCATATTATGTAAAGCTGGTTACAGGAACTTATATTCCACTTTGAGTAAATCTGCCCCTCACACCCTTCCATGAATGTGTGACTGTTCAGGTTTCAAGTCATGTTACTGTTAAATGTTTGCATTACCCCCATTCTACCCCCTGTAGGCTCTAATTAGAAGCTGCTGCTCAGATGCCCAGCTTGGCTCTGCTTCTTCACTGGAGGGTGTGGAGGGGGGGGGGGTCGAAATGCAGTAGCACCAGCAGTATGGCCTGTGGGGACAACAGCAGATGTTCTCAAGTCTACACCCGCAAAGGGTAGGCTGCTTTATCAGGAATATACCAGGCTATAAGATGGCTTTCTCTCTCTTTTTTTCTTCTCGTCACGCTGCCTCGGTAGTTAGAACAACATGTAAAATGTTACAGCTTCCACAGTAGTTGTTGAGCAGCTGTTGCTGCTGCTGCTAGAAACGCATGCGGCTGATGGTCGCTGTCCAGGGTGCTGAAGTGATGTATTATGCATTGCGGTGATTGCACAATGTAAAATAAAACATTCATCCATCAACATGCGGCTCTTTCTTACATTGTTTACTAAAGCTGATTAGTCAGGCTACTTAAGGAAGTGCTTTGGGGAGCACTTGATGCATTTGGGAGCTGTTGGCCTAGATTTTACTTTGAAATTTCTCCTCTGGTTCACATTTTATAGCATGGCCTGTGGTTGGGTGTGAGTGAATAATAGTGGGATGCGGTCACAGCTCGGACATTCTGGCTGTGTGCTGTAGTGGGCTGCTGTCCACATGTGGCATTATATGCAGACGTCTATGGAGCTTATTTGGGAGGATTCCAGGATCTGTATATTTTCAAAATTAGCTCTGTGACCTTTGACAACAGTTGTCACAGATGAAATAACATCATAATATTATTTCAGACTCATTACCGCAGACTATCTGCGAGGTTTGAAAGGTTTAGTGGAACAAAATGATACAAAATTACAATTTGGGACTTCTGATTTGTCCCCCTGGAAAATTGTCTCTGCTGCTGAGGTATGAAAATTTGTAAGTTATAAAGGTTTATTTGTTTTGTGTTTTTTTAAATCTGAAACTCAAGTGGTCAGTTCAGCAGGCAGTAAACAGGCGGACAAAAAAAACCCAGAAGAAATGGCGCAGAATCAGAAAACTGAAGCGCTGCACTGTCTGAAAGAGACGTGTGTGTGTGTGCGCGCGCGCGCGTGTGTGTGCGTTAAGGGTTAAGCCTCCGGAGAAAAAAAAGAGGTTAAATCATCATGAAGAGTGCCATTCTTGAAGCCTGCTCCAGTGCATCTGCAGGTACCCACTATAAATAATGAGCCTATAGGCCTGTGCCATAAAGGCAGCTTGCAGTTCTCCGCTCTCATACCGCCCACCTCTCTCTCTCTCTCTCTCTCTCTCTCTGTCTCTCTCTCTCACACACACACACACCAGCGTGCACACACGCACACACACACGCTCCTCGCGGCGGGGGGAGTGGATGCTCGTGTAGCTGCTGGAAGCCAGGATGGGATAATCATGCGTGTCTGGCTCCGGGCGTTGATGCTGCTGCCGTTGGACCGGACTCGGGGAGCAGGGTGGGTCTAGATCCTGGACTGGAGCTATCTGGACCTCATGTCGATGTTATCAAGCATTCCGGGAAAGACGAGGGCGATGGCCGTGAGGGGAGTTGGTGCAGCTCTGTGAGAGGGAAAAGAGAGAGATAGAGAGAGAGAGAGAGAGAGAGAGAGAGAGAGAGAGAGAGAGAGGGAGAGAAATCGACCGTTTTCGCCGATGGAGGAGAAGAATTCGCCGGCAGGGTGTTGAAGCGCAGCCCCGGTTCTGGAATAACTTGGAACGGAGAGGACGCATACGGAGGAGAGGAGATCGAGAGGGAGCCGTTTCTTTTTTCTGCATGTGTGTGTGTGCGCGTGTGCGTGTGCGTGTGTTTCCTCTATATAAACTGGGTTAGCTGGAGAAACGCACCTTGGAAGGACGGATCACTTTTGCATCGGTAATTAAAGGACTGGTGCCTCCTTGGAGCGAGCAGGCAGCCGCATCCGACCGACCCGGGGTTGGGGGGGGTGGGTTTGGGAGGGAGGGCGAGGGGGGTGGGGGGGGGGATCCTTGGATGGCGAGGGCGCAGTGAGGGCTGACAGAGCGGCTCGCCGTGTAGGAGGGGACGGAGGGGGAGTTTTTTTTGGAAGGGACGGGGAGCCAGGAGAGGCGCGGCGGCTCCATGAGCGGCTCCTGCCGGGACAGAGCGCCCAGAGCCCAGCCGGAGCGTCTCCACCGCCGCGGGTAGAAGCCCGGGCCAAAGGACGGCGGCCAGTTTGGAAGTTTTGATGCATATGATCACAACCACCATGATTTTTATGATTCTTGGTGCTTCAGTTGTAATGGTAAGGCATCTTCCACCTCCCCTAAGCCACAATACGCTGTTTCTAAATCATCAGAACTGATAAATAGAATCACATGTTGCAAGAAACCAGCTCACAGCAGGCCTATCAATGACATGTGGAAGTAGGTTAGCCTACCTAGAATTACCTGCTCTCATAAATAAATAATCCAAGTCCGTTTTGAGGAACAGCCCCCCCCCCCCTCTTAGAAATCGTGAAGATTTGCTTTTTTTTCTCAGATTTTCCTTACGATGATCATTACTGGTGTTGTTTATTTATCCTCACAATAAATGGAAAGAATCCCCGGCTGCCTGCGGGGGATATTAGCCTAGCCTAGATATTGCCTGACATGTCCCAGCTGACTGGTGTGGTTCTTTGCAGGCGATAGCCTGTTTAATGGACATGAACGCACTACTGGATCGCTTTCACAACTACATCTTACCGCATCTACGAGGGGAGGACCGCGTCTGTCACTGCAACTGTGGGAGGTAAATGCCACCATCATGCCCCTTCTCTAATTGGAAGAAACACGCCGTTTTGTCTTGCTGTTTTTTTTGTTTTTGTTATTGTTGTTGTTTTTTTATTTCATTTTTTTTATTTGTGCCCCTCAATTCTTAATTGTCGAACAGGCCTCGAAGATGTTTTTTTTTTTTTTTTGCGGTGAAGCCCCGCAAAGCTCCGGCAGATCTCAGCCCGTCTGCTGGTGTTGTCATGCAGCGTTTATTATTCGCTCTGACAGAGATTCTGTAGCCAGATGATGACACGTTTGGTCGCGGTGTGTGTGCGTGTGTGTGTGAGAGTGTGTGTTTTAATGGATTCGGGCTTTTGCTGCATATAAGCTACCAAGGTGTGTGTGTCGGAGCCATAAATAGGTAATGAACTGTGAGCCATATAAGGCCTTTAAAAACACACACACACACACACACATAATATGAGCATCAAGTGCGGACCTGCACGGTGTCGATGACAATATAAAAAACCTGCTGCTGGGCCAATTATGAACATATGAGAGCCGGAGTGGACTGAAGGCTTGGTGGGGGGTGGGGGGTGCTGGCTGCTCATCAGCCTACCTGCTGCTACAGCCAGGGCTGGCTTGCAGCAAGACACTCATTAATATATTAATTCGGAGTTAATCAGCATTATGCATTTTCCATCAGGATGTGACACAGCAGCTGCATGGGCTGCGTGGATGAGCTGAGATGTAGAACGCAAAAAAACGGGCCTCTTGTTTTCCCTTGTCTTAAGTATCCCCGGTGCCTGGAGGTATGGCAACAGTGTTGGAGCAAGATTTATAGTAAGCATCTTTTCATCCAATAGCTTCACACCTATATTATCCTCTCACGTTCGGTCCTGATTGGTCTATATGCCCTGCAGGCAACCGAGCTGCACAGCCATGATGGGCACTTTAGGAAGGGGATGTCACTATTGGTGCAATTCGAACAGATGCACATTCAAACAGGCAGTCTATAGTGTGCATGCTGCAGTGAGGGGGCTGATACACTCGCAGCTTATTAGCAGCATTAAGAGGCCAGTGTGCTACTGAGGATTTTTCAGCCTGTGAATTCAGAAATGGGTCATCATTAGACGCTGATAGATGCTTGTCAGACAGCGGTAAGAGTCAAAGTTTGGTTAGGTCTCTGTCGTGCACCGACAGATGTGAAGTGATAATCTCGATCACAAAAATGAACTATTTGTGATGAGGGGATGCATTTGCTGATTGTCCTGTTTTGACAATTATGTCATATTTGTATTTGTAAAAGGGACCTGGTTAGGAATGCCAGCAGGATTTGCTGAAAATAAACCATTGATATCAGCAGGGTTAAGCAATTTTCTATATCTATAATGGCAAAAAAAGTTCCCTTTTCTGCTACGAAGGTAATTGTCAATTCTGTGTTCAAATATTAAAACTGCATAATGCTGGAGAGTAGGTTGAGTCAACCCTCTGCTCCTTTATCGTCAGTTTCCAGGTTAGTATACCGTCACTGACCTGGAAACACTCCTGAGTAAGAGTCAGTCATCTGCTTTCTCATAAACAACAGAAACGTGGGCTCAGTGGGTGAACAGAGCAGCCCTGATCTCGCCATGCCCTTCCATCCGTGAGGCCTGGAGGTGTCGTGACGCCCACAGCGATCACCTTATCGGGCCCGAGGACACAGCCGGTGTCATTTTTACTTTGGCAGCCTCCGTGCTCCCATTTTTGGATGTCGTCGTGGCTGTGTCCGACGGGCCGAAGCCCGGCCTACAAAAGCTGCCTCTGTGTCAGGGAGGGCAGAGTTCTGCTGGGTGCACTCCCCTTATTGTGTGTGTGTGTGTGTGTGTGTGTGTGTGTGTCATGGTTGTTGTATGAAGCTCTTCATGGTAAAAGTTTTGCAGAAAACTTCAATCGTTTTTCTTTTTACCGTTTTTTCTAGAAAACAAGAAACACACACACACACAATGATTATCCAAGTGTATTTTTAGTAAGTTTAATTGAATACAAGCAGCGTTGGGCAAAGACCTTCTTCAGAGTAAGGAAATTGATTTTTTTCCCCAAAACAATGGTGAATACAGAGATAAAATATATATATCTTGAATGGGTTGCTTATCTTAACCAGCAGCTGACCTTTTTTTTTACTTGTTTTTGGCATTAATGGACCTTGACGGCTGGATGGCTCAGGTCAGTGAGGTCCAGTAGTGAGGGTTTGACCCCACGTGTGGCTATACTTCTTCATTAAGATACTCAGATCCAGTACTAAGTGCTGCAGTGTTTGTTTCTGCACTGCACTGCACTGCACTGCACAGAGATCATCTGTCAATTAGAAGGAGCTTTCACCTTATATAGCTAGATACTCACTCAAATCAGAAACATTACTGTAACTTTCAGTGTGTTGTATAATTTTACATGTCAATGTAATTACTTTTCCAGTCAAACACTTGAAAAAACAACTCAAGTGACAAATTAGCAACAGGAAACCTACATGTGTCATAGGCTGGAGATGTGGAGTTTAAAAAAGATGAGGGCATTTACTAGGGAGTAGGAAGAGAGGGTCTAAAGAAAAATGCTCTCATATTACATTATAGAAAGGAAGGATCCAGTGGGCTCTCAACCCATCTGAGAAGTATCTTGCAAGTCCTTCAGATTTATAGAAGTGCAATAGTGAATCACTTTTTTTTGTAAAAAAAAAAAGGGAAAAAAAAGCCTGCATTGGTCCAAACCTGTTATCAACCCTCTGTAGTGACAGGAATTAAAAATAAGCCAACACATCCTGACTGAACTCACAGCGTAAAGTCCCAACGGGTGTGAGTGTACATCGTTCTGTGCTCCCTTCCAGCAGTTTAATCTCTCGTCTCCCACTGAGGTTCCCTTCCAGTGTTTGTTTGACAACTGCCCGTGTTGTGATTGGAAAGAGCCGTCATCCCCTCGAAGGAGGGCAGGTGCGAGTGGAGGAAGACTTTCAACTCAGGGATGTGTCTGTTGTACGAGACGGGGGCCGCTGGGCCTGGGGTGGATGAATGTAAATGTAAAGGAACTGAATGACTGCTGATCACACGTGCCATTGTCACGCTTTTCCTCACAGACGCAATCGCTGCACACATCAGTTGTCGTTAGATTTGCATTCTATTAGCGTCGCATTTCCATGTTTTTCGCCACAGTTCTTCTTTCATCTCCTGTGCGACGTAAACACCTGCCTCGCAGCAATCACGCACCCCGTGGATCTTGTGAGAAAACAATTGAAATTGGACTCATATGGAGTCTTTGTCATATTTAGAACACATTTAAAGGGAGTTCCTAGTAAAAAACACTCTTTGGAAAAAAAACAACTTAAGCTTTCTTTTTGAATGTAAATGTTCATATTTGATGTTTTTGTCTTGTCCTTATTTATCCAGAAAGGGTTTTTTTTTGTTGCTTTTGTTTTTTGCTGACAGGCTATTAGAATATGGGAGCAATAAAACAGCACTCTATCTTTTCTCAGGTCCATGAGCTTTTCATGAAGTGGATATCTCTCAGGATAACATTAATGTCAGGCACAGCTGCCTAAAACGCAGCCTGGGGACACCCTGGAGGGGCTTTCCACTGAAGTGCCAAATAGTGCAATTTGATTAAGATTTAGAAATGTCTAGACATCATTGCATACAAAATTTGTCTAAAGAAGGCCCCCGTTCCTCTTTGAGTGGAAAGCCTCCACCATTGTGTGATTCTTACATGGCCACATAATTGATTTTGATATTATTATTATTCTTATACTCTCTAACACACTCATGTTTGTCTTCTCTCCCCCAGGCATCATGTCCACTATGTAATCCCATATGACGGGGACCATTCGCTGGTGGACTCGTCGGAGAACTACTTTGTGAGTGACAGCGTGACCAAGCAGGAGATGGACTTGATGTTGGGGCTGCTGCTGGGCTTCTGCATCAGTTGGCTGCTGCTGTGGCTGGACGGAGTCCTACACTGTGCCGTCAGGGCCTGGAGGGCGAGCCGCTACTACGGTAAGATGCTGTTCGGGTGAATGTGCTGCTGCTGATGCTGCTGCTGATGCTGCTGCTGCTGCAGAGGGCCGACACACAACTTAAACATGAGCCCAGCGACCCTATAATATCAGCAGTCTGGTTCTCTGGACACATGTTGGCAGCTCTGTGGGGGAAAGAGAAGCAAATCACACACACTTATCTTCTGGGAGTGCCATACACTTAACCCATTCTGGGAAAAAAGCCCATAACATAATTAAAGACATCCTGGGATGCATAATACCAAGGGAGTGTAGAGTCATGTGTGAAGCTTGAATGACTATGTGCCAGAAAAAGATATTTAACCAAAGTAATACTGGTTACATGCAAAAGGGCAATGTCGAGAAACTGGTGCAAGAGTGAGGCTCCCAGTATAAATCAGTGGTTAGAAATTATAATGGAGAGAATGACCTACCAGCTAAGACTGAGGGAGGGTCTCTTTGTGACTAAGTGGGAGAAATAGATGTTATATGACCCAGTGGAAGAGGTTTAATTATCACCTGATGAGGTTTTAAGTAGTGGATACCTGTAACCTGTTACATTTTTTATTATTTTTTTTTTAATGTTCCGTTTACCTTAAATAATAAAAAAAGCAGCAGACTTTGTACAAAGCTTCTACTGTTTTATTTCGGCTGTGCATACTGCAATTTTACGTGGCAGGAAATAAAATGTAACAGTCGGGAAATTATTATTAAAAGAACAAAAAAAATGCAAACAGGCCAGATTTGTGGTGGCAAATGGAATAAGCAGAACGCTGAAATGTGTCAGTAGCCGTCCGGCGTGTACCTGCATGTGTAAGCGCCTGCCGGGTTATCCCAGCAGCCGCTGACCTTCCCCCTGTTGCTTGGCCCATATTTGGCTCTTCTTGCCTGATTTATTTTTCTCAGTCGACGGCGACCTCTTGGAAAAGAAAAATCACAGCCAAGGCATCTGACTGTGTGATGATTCAGATCTACAGCAATCAATCAGTTGGAGCTAAATATGATTTGCCGTCTTCTTTATTTCTGGGCAGCCTAAATATTTTAATCCTTATTTTACTTATAATCCTCCTAATTTGTTTGCAGGAAATAGCACTGGTCATATTAATGCAATAGCATCATCATTAAATGTAATTACTATAATTTTAGAATAACTAAATCAATAAATTACTTATAAAAAAAATCATGAAATTATACCTTATATCTCAAAAACTTAAGTAAAAGGTGATTATAATTGCTTTTCTATAGAGGTTAAGGGTATAAAATATGTTAGGCACTCTTTTATGCTGAAAAACATAATTTGAGTCAATAAAGTGAAAGAATTTTTCCTCTGCACATACAGTAGCTGATTCGTGTTAACCTACAGATGGGATTGTTGTGTCAATATGTCATTCCTAAATTAATTTTGATGTGTAATCACAGTGCTGTATTGCTTTACTCCGGCAGGTCTTTCATTATTAGCCCATTAGGTAAATTAGCATTGAACCAAACAGGTAATGTCTGTGTGACTGCTGGAAAAAATAAAACCACTTGGTTAAATGTTTGGTTAAAGCTCTTTTCATCACTGGTTTAGATAAAATATTAAGTGTTGAGCAATTCAAGACATGTCTGATTGACACAATAACTGTTTACTACTGCTTCTATTATGCTGTTAAACCTTTAATGATCTCACTGGAGACACTGTAACAGCAAAATAGGAAAGCAATTGAGTAAAGCACAATAGCGAGTAAGAAAGTATGTTTTTTCATATAGCGCCATTTTGAAGTTACAAGATATTGTACATTAAAACCATAAAAAAAAAAAAAACAGGAAACAGAAAATGACGATGTAAAGGTATTAAAACTTTGCAGAGAACAACAAAATAAAGAATGCACAGAATGCAAATACACATTACAAAATATTCACAAAACAAATTGCCTATAAAACAAATGGGTTTTTATCAGCTTAAAACTAAATATCCACTTTTTATAGGTGAGGGAAGATTTTTCCAGAGAGTCTCGACCCTTAGTTTTGAGCCGAGGTTTGGTGGTCAGACGGGCTAAGGGATGGTGGTAATCCCACTGTAGCCAGGGGACACAATAATTCACAAATGTAAAGTGGAGGCAGTCTGTGTAGTGCTTTATAGGTGATTAAGAGAAATTTAAAATCAATACTGCAGTTAATGGGTAACCAATGTGGAGTGGCCAACGTTGGTGCGATGTGTGACCTACGTTGTGTCTTCGTTAAAACTAAGGACACAGAAGAGGTGGTGAACAGTATATTGTAATAATAATATTAAAAAAGGAGAAGATTAAAACATTCAGTTTTCTTTTTTACAGATGTGGAAAGTACACAAGACATGCTGGTGAAAGAAGATTCCTAGATTTTTTAAAGATTTTAATATTCATTTGTTGCTAAAGGAACAATACGTTGCTGTATTTGAACAGAAACGCTCTCAGGGCCTGTAACAAGGACTGTTTTGTCTGGGTTAAGTTGGAGGAAACCATGTGACATCCAGTCCTTGGTAGCTATTACAGTCTTGCATGCTAGACAGCTTGCTAAGGTCATTAGGTTTGAATAGGAGTTACAGCTGAATAAAAATGATATGTAACAACTTAAAATGATGATTTAAGAAACCAAAAGGAAACATGTACAGGGAGAACAGAATAGGATCAATGATTGAACCCTGGGGCACACCACGGGTCAACTGAAGTGAGAGAAGAAATATTCATCAATAGGCATGGAAAAATCTAGGATAAAATAGGATAAATCAGCAACAGAAATGAACACTCCCCAGCAACATGGCGCATTAGTCTATGATTTTAAACTCTAAGAAGACCTGGTGAAGAGATACTCAGTAAAAAACAGACCTGAACTTATAAAAGACGTCATTGTTGACAATAGAGTAGCTGCTTACAAAATGCTTTTTCCAAGATTTTGCAAACAAAAGGATATTTTGATAGGCCTGTATTTACTTACGAGTGATGGGTCAAGGTCTAGCTTTTTGAAGGGTGGCTGAATAATAGCATGTTTACAGTAATCAGGCACACAGCCAATCATAAAGGAGAGTATGATTAGGCCTAAGGAGCCAAAAACCTCTTTAAAAAGAGAGGTTGAAACAAAGTCAAGAGGACTAGAGGAGGGACGTATTTAGGAAACAGCGGCGGTGAGTTCTTTCAGCAAAATTGTGCTAAATTGGCTCAATTGTGAAACACCGGCTGGACAGTCAACCTCAGGGGTAAATATCTTAGATCTAACATCGGTGACCTTTTCCAGCAGTCAATTCAAGTTAATTTATATGGCATATTTCATATGACAGGTGATATAGAATGAATTAATTATACAAATATTTCACAGTCGTCGTTCGACAAGCTGGTACAGGGGGAGGAGCAGGGTTCACCAGTCTATTGATTGTGCTAAACAAAGCTCTAACATTTTCTTATTACAGTCAATCAGGTTGGAGTAATAGGCAGTTCTCACCCTCATTCACTTTCTGATTAAAAGAGAAAAGAAGTTCCTTAATGTAAGTAAAGTTAACCACCTACGCCCTCAGCCTTTTTGCATTCTAGATAGAATATTAATACAAATTTAAATAATTTTGATGATGCAAACATCGTATTTGTTGTAATTTATTGAAACTTCAATGGCAACTTGCAGGGGGCAAGTTAGCTTAAAAAAACAAAAAAACTAAATGGCAATTCTCTAAAATTATATTCATGATCTTGGCATTCTTGGCTCAATAACTACGATTATTTGACAGCTACTGGCTTGTTATGTTAGTTGCAATTTGGCAGTTCAGCTAAATGGGAGTGTAAGAATAAACTTTTATATAGTACTTATATTAAAAATAAGTGCTTTCTGGTATAAAAGTAACGATAATACTAACCGATGATTAAACGGACACTTCACCTATTTGACATATGATTTGTTATGTCTGCCAAGTCAGTGGATCCAGACCTAGGACATACAGTTTTTACCAGAAAACCTACTTACGTCTTACACTGGGGGTGTAGAGTATGAACAACACTGGCATTACCCAGCCAATGCAGGTCTGTCCAGTTGCATTATGGGAAATGTGAGATCCGTTATTTTTAGAGCTTGACTCACACTACTTCACGTCAGGACATCTTCCATCTCACGACTTTGTGAAAGTGCAAGACTCAAGAATACCAATTAAAACTTAAACTAAAAATATTATGATACTATTATAAAATAGAAAATACTAACACTAATACTGGATTTAAGAGAG
Source organism: Eupleurogrammus muticus (assembly GCA_036785175.1). Taxonomy (NCBI): domain Eukaryota; kingdom Metazoa; phylum Chordata; class Actinopteri; order Scombriformes; family Trichiuridae; genus Eupleurogrammus; species Eupleurogrammus muticus. The sequence goes on from JAYKQN010000008.1 coordinate 19,145,272, forward strand.
AGCTTAACAACTTAAGATCAGTGTCCCTTGGTGATGAAGAGAGACTCTAAGGGCTTTGAAAGGGGATCCCAAGTAGGAATCCGGCTCACATAGGGTTAACAAATCATCCGTATGAGCAGAAGCCTTACATAAAACCCTAAAATCAATTCTAAAATTGACCAGCAGCCCGTGGCGGGCAACACGCCTTTAGATACTATATGGTCACTTCTCTCTAGAGAGAGTGATTAGCCTGGGAGCAGTGTTGTTCTGAATTAACTCTAGCATGTTGATATTTGTGCAAAGACCACAAGTACGTTACCGTAATCAAGCCCGGAGGAGATAAAAAAGCATGAATGGCCTTCTCCGGAGGGCCGCGATTAAAAGAACAAATGTCATCTTAGTGACGTGCTCCAGTTAAATTCAACACACTTACAGTACACCACTTGAGTATCTTGAGTAATTTGCTCCAAGCTTCACATTTGTTGACAGCTTAACATAAATATGGGTGCTAGTGAGGAGTCGTGAAAGTAGTCAGGATCTCTGAGTCTTTCTATTGAGGGGATTTTTGGACATCCATTACTTAATATGAGAACGCCATGACATAGTGTAGGATACATTTATGACACAGGGCTTTATTTGACTTTACCGCTGTGTGTCAGCTGCACACCAACGGTATTAACTCTATTTCTGTGGATAAGCCCCAAGAAGAGTATATAAATAGAGAATAGGCAGGACCTGAGATGGACCCATGGGGTACCCGAGGAAAGGGCTGTCTGACAGCAATGTAGAGTGCTGAAAATGTTCTAAATATAGTGTGCACTTATACTGATATCATTTTTAGGTGGTTTAAATACATTTTGCCGCTGGCCCTGTCCAGAGTTGCACATGGCTTGGTTCCTGAGTGGGTACTTCTGCCTGCTTCTCCAGAAAAGAGAGCAAGATAACTTTAATCTATGGCATGTAATACCCTAACTGTGGATAAGTACCAAATATCATACAGAAAAAATGTAAAGTATCCCTTTAATTAGCCAACATAATTCAAATAGCCTGTACATATTTATCATGGCAACTAACAATAACACGTCTGCCTCAAGTGTAGCCCAATGTCCCAGAAATATCTGCCTGTCAACCCCGATCACAGAGAACAGTATGATTGCAGCAGTTAGCGCTGTCACATCACACAAGTCCCGGTTTCAGCGTGGGTACGGAGATATATGCATGTCGTCTGCACGGCTTCGCCGCTCCAGGCCATGTAAGACACGCCATTCAGCTAGAATGGGAACTTGACGTGATCCATATATGTAAATGTAGGTGTTCACTGTCAATGACAATAAAGGAAACACACAATATAATTTACACCTGCCGCACGTGATGTGTGAAATGTGGGCTGCAGGTTTGCAGAATGTCACAGACAGATACATTAAATGCCTGGGTTAAAATACAAACAACAATACGCTAAAGATTTAACACACACACACACACACACACACACACACACACACTCATACAGCAGTCACCAAGGCTGGTTAAAACCTGGCTCAAGATGTAGACCCCGGAAGCAGGGATCCAGACCATCTGCTGCACTGTTTCCACATACCATGTGTTTAAATCCAACTGTGTGGTGGCTGCTCCTTAATTTCCTGTTCCTGTCAGTGCTCCCTTTAAAATATCTGTTACACTCCTTTTTACTATCGCCCACTGACAGATGAAGGATGCATCACTAAGTAAATTTAAAAAAAGGAATGCAGCCGCTCTATTGAGACAGAACATGTATACAAGTGGCCAACATTGTTTGAATCGTGTGGTTGCGCAGACACAGGCAAAGGAAATAAATGGCTTTCCGTGGCTCCGGAGCTAAGCAGCATATTAGCCACACGTGTGAAATCGTGACACGGAAGCGTGAAATCCCTCGTAGTCTGGTGCTCTGCCGAGGAGACAACACCAGGGACACGGAGCTGGATGTAAGCATGGTGGATCCACCCAGGCCTGAACCGGGATGGCCGCTTCCAACATTGTGTCAGTGCCATGTGTGTCAGGGCAGGTGCTTGTTGGGAAGGCAGCCTGGATCCTCACTTTTTAGGGATAACACAAAAAGTCGGTGGTATGTGACCTGGATACTCCACGCCACCGCTGAAAAGCTCCCTCAGGCGGGACAGGGAAGTAGCAGGCAACGATATGAAAAAAGGAGGATGAACAATTCTTAAAAGTGTTCTGAAATGAATCCAAAATTGCAGTAATGTGGGTTTTTGGGGCAGAAAATATCCCGTGGTGTATTTTTTTTTTTTGGTGCTTTAGAAAACTTGGAGGCAGCTGCTTTGCACAGAGACAGTTTTGCAGCAGCAACAGCAGCAGCAGCAGCAGCAGCAGCGAGTGAGACAGGGCTGTTTCCTCCAGTGCATGAGAACACCAGTGTGAAATACATCATCATGAAACAAACAGCCAGAGAGACAGGAGGGACCATCCATATTCATTAGCAGCAGTTATAGAGTGGGGGATATATGCTTCTCCTCTTATACTGGGAGGGAATGCCCCTCGCTCCTGTGTGTGTGTGTGTGTGTGTGTGTGTGTGTGTGTGTGTGTGTGTGTGTGTGTGAGTGTGTGTGTGTGTGTGAGTGTGTGTGTGTCGGCTATGACGTTGATGCTAGGTCACACTCATTTAGCCTCCCCAGGATGAGGAGTGAAGGTGAGGATGACAGTGTGGGGAAGGGTGTGTGTGTGTGTGTGTGTATGTGTGTGTGTGTGTGTGTGTGTCTGTTGGGAGGTGGAGGGGTGCAGGATGGAGACTCTGTCAGATCCCCACCCCCCACTTATGCACACACACACACATACGCAGACACACACACTTCTCCATCTCTCTCCTCCAGAGCTATAAATAGAATGAGAGAGAGAGAGAGCAGCTGGAATAGCAAGTGAGAAACACACACACACACACACACACACGCATTGAGATGCACATCGATTCCCACTGCTTTTTCCCCCCTCTTAATTCCATCTCTAGCTCCTCCCCTCCTCCCTCCTCATTATTGAATCTACTCCTGGCCATTTCCTTTACAATGCTTCCTGCTGCAACTACTTTTTTTTTTTCCCTCCCTTTTTCTTATCGCTGATGCACTGTGAATATCTGATACACAGAGAGTGTTTTGCAAAGACTCCAGGGAAAAAGAAGAAACACAAAAAGTATCTTAAAAAAAAAAAGGGATAAAGTGATGACTCGGCATTCAGCATCAACCCCCCCCACCTCCCCCTTCCGGCCTCCCCTCTAAACAACCAGAACAATTGTGTCTTCTCCTCCCATTTTCTGCCTCGCATTATCATTTCTCCCCGACTCCCATCTCCATCCTTTTATTCAAATGAGAGAAACCTGTCTTCGTTGCCCCTTTTCCTTTGGATACCCTTCAGAGCAGTCCTTGTGGACAGCATACCCATTCACAGCTATAAATAACTCCCTCCCTCTTCCTCTCCTCACCTCCTCTCCACCCAACACCTCCCCCCTTAACTCCGCCACCTCCTCCTCCTCCGCCCCCACCTCCTCTCGCTCATCCTCTAGCAGGGCCATTTGCTACTGGGTCTGCCGTCTGGGGCACTCCCCTTCTTCTCTCCTCCGTGTCTCTGTGGACCTGGCTCTGCCTCGCCGGCTCCGGTTTATAACCCGACAAGCACAAATGTCTGCTCCCTCCAACATTCCCCTCCCCGCGCTACCCCTCACGATCCTTAAATCCCACTTTTGTCTCCAGCGAGCTAGTTTACATTTTTTTTGGCCTTTCTATCATAAAGCCTCTGCATTCCATGTGTACAGAAAGGCAGCTGGGGGGGGGGGGGCAGAGTGATGCATTTGACAGGTGAACACATCTGTTAAAATGGGGAATCAATCTTAATCTCACCTGTGAAAGCGTTTGACTGTAGAGAAATAACGCCAGAGCATGAGCAGCAGTCCACACACAAACATGAAGAATGAAGGGTAACGCCACTGTGCACTTGAAGAGATTGGTGCCTTTTTCAATTCTCATCCAATATTTCAATGTTCCAATCTGGTCTCTGCCACTCTGCCCTCTCTGTAAAAAAAACTCACCCCTACTTCCCAGAATTAAAAGTTGTTACAGCTATGATGAAGCTGGCCACTGAAAGACATATTAAACCCCAGCGTTTCTAGTCTGAGGTCTATGTGGAGCTCATATCTCACTTTTATGCAGCGAACCGTGGACAACAAGGCCTTAATGCTGGGTCATTTTCTGCATTAAGATACTAAATTTTAGCTTTAAGAATACAGGCCCTGCATTTGTAAGTAAGACCCTTTTTGAGTTTTTCTTTAAAATGTGAACACAATGTTGAAGAAATACCTATTGAACATTTCACTCATCCACTCAAAATTGTTCATTTGGGGTCAATATGGCTTTTAAATCATCTCTGGATTCAACTCTCCACTGATAGTCATGGTAATGAAAGACATGCATCAAATCAGAGATGGACGAAATGACAAGCCAATATTTTTTTATAGAAAGCCATGTCCACCATTTATATATATTATAGGAGAAAGCGGGTGACAAAGAGGCTCCTGGGACTCGTTCAACTTAGCGAAAGGGACGGCTCACAGCTCGGAGATGAGGTGTCCGTGTTGGTGTTTCATCTGCCTCCGACTGGATTTAGAGGCAGAAAACCAGGCTAAGTCGGATTTTACACCATTGTGTGTCTATTATACTCATGAGTGTATCTTCAAAAGCCTTTATTCACTTCTTGCTTATGTGTGTAGAGCTACACAAGCAGAACAGTGTTGTTTATTAATATGTAACACGTACTATTGCACTATTCATGTGTACTGGTGAGTAGGAGTAAAGTAGGAGAGCAGACATTGTGAATATGATGAAATACTGACACATGGGCGTCATCACTATCACAAGGCTTTCTGTATATTTATTTACGAGTGGAGGATGATGTTTCAATCTTTTCCTGCATGATATTTGACCTCAGTCATTGTTCTGCCTCTGGCAGCTCCTTCTTTTGCCAGTTTATTCCTGTTTGTCATTGAAATATTGGCTTGTTTTCATACTTTTCAAATGCGCAAACTTGGGGTGTCGCCATGACCTAGTTGTCTAAAGCACATGCCATTTAATCCCCCCCCCCCCCCCCCATGTGTCCTCCCAGTCTTTACTGACAATTGTCAAATGCAAGCAAAATGCCAAAAAATAAGCTTCAAAACATCCTTTTTTTTGGACTCTTCTTGGCAAACGGCGCTCAGGGCTGTAGCTACTCAGTGTGCTGGATCATCCTGCAGAGGATATGGTCTTATACATTATAATCAATCGTCTTTTGGTTTATTTATGGGATGCAGTTGAAAGAAAGTTGTCACCAGGTGTCATTTCTGATTAACAAGATCATATTTACATTGTGCACTATATAATACATCAGCTTTTTTTAAAGATGTACGCTTTCTAGGCTTCTTGCTGCCTGCATTTTCTTAACGTGACATTCAACGTTTAAATTAGTAATGTACATTTTTATTACATGCGTCTAGGAAAGAAGATGCAGTGTAACCATAAGGCTAATTCAGTTTTTTAAATGATCTAGGGAAAATCTTAGACTCATAATCTCATTATTTAAAAAAATTCTTTGACACACTTTACTCACAAATGTCTATAAAAATCTATGAAAAGGAAAGCAGTTTATAACACAGAGAATATATGTTTGAATTCTGCCTAGTAGTTTGGGAGTATATGTTGTTTTTCAGGCTCATGGATTTTGTGATTATTTCTTGCAGCTGTATTACATATACAACTTTGACAGTATCCAATTCTGTGTTAACCTGTGAATCCTGTTTGGGGCGAATCGGATCTGAATTTTGCATTAGAACAAATTCAAAATGACACTTTCCTCCGGTGAATACATAATAAATGCCAGCGCCGAGGCTTAACGTCTTGTCTCCTTTCTGCAGACACCCCGTCCTGGTCATGGCTGCCCCAGTTCTGCAACCTCCGAGACCTCCGTCGCCGGGCCCAGCTCAGACAGCTGGAGGACTCCAGCGGCAACATGGTCCACATCAAGCAGAAGCTCTACCACAACGGCCACCCCAGCCCTCGCCACCTCTGAGAATAAGAAACTAAACTAAAACAAAATAAATATCCCCCACCCCGGCCCTCCTCAAACCTCTTCCCTTATCCCCCCCCCCTCACCACCTCTTCCCAAACTGCCCCACGGCCAATTGTTGCCTCTGAGACCCTGGAAAACTGCCCTCAAACTGTTCATAACGTGGCCCCCTTACAAAAAAAAAAAAACAACGACAGGACTTTCTTATGTCAAAGCCCGACCCCTGTCAGCACTAAAAAAACAAAAAGGAAAAAAGAAACAAAAAAAGAACCCAAATGAAGCAAGATGACGATTATTTGTTGCCACTGAAATCTTGTCTAATGTCCATGTCCACCATTGTGGGAGGAGGAAGAAAAAAAAGTAACATTTTTAAGGGTGTTTTTTCTGTATAGAGACATTTTCTGTGTTCATTGTTAAACTTGGCATGCTCTTTTAGAACAGGGTAAGACGTGGGCAGTGTATGGAGCGGGGCGGCAAGACGGGTGTCATGATATATCTATTTTTTTTCTCTATCGGGTGTGGGACTTTGTTGGTGTAGGGAGGGGAGGGGGGCGTACCAAACCGGTGGGTGGGTGGGTTTTTGTGATGGTTAGATTGCTGCTTCTGTAAATAGTTATAAATACAGGCAAGTGGGATTTAAGAGTTTGGAAAAAAAGGGGGATGGGGTGGGGGGGGGGGGGGGATTTTTGTGACTATCGTTAGCAAACCTAATGATGGACTGTGTGGGCAAAGATTATAAGGACGGAAAAAGAAAGACGAGGCCGTTTGAAAACTGGATGTGAAACCATGTGTTTTCTGCTAAAAAAACAGATTAATTAGCTTTGTTACTTAGTGAATTAACTGAATGTATTAATTTCTCCTGTAAATATGTGAGAGGGAGGGGAGCGGACACGGCTGTGGTCGGGGGTTCTCTTTGCTTCATTATCGTTCGCTAGAAGACGCGGGAGGACAAATAAATGCCAGCCAAGATGAGTCAGTCTAACACACACACACACACACACACACACACGCACGTACGCACGCTCGCGCGCACACACACACGCACGCACGGCTCCATCTTCCCCACACAGTGCTCAACAGCACAGTTCAATTTTCTTTATCCAATTCCCTCTCACTTATCAGGAGCAACCAGCCTATCAGCGAAGGGAACCCTCGCCGAGCCTCCCCCCCCACCCCCACCCCCACTCCTCGCCCTCTCTGTCCAGACATTGCTGTTGTGAGGATGAAATGTCTGTTTTATTAAAAGTGCCATTGAAGCACAACAGTGACCTCTGATGTTTGATTGTCATTCCAATCATACGAGCAAAGCGGAGAACACGTTCTCATAGCGAGGGGTTATTTCAGAGCAGCGGCAACAGACAGATTATACGGAGGGGTCTCGCTGACAACTTCAGTTTGCTTTATTAGAATTCAAATAGAAATTTCATAAGCGCTGACTAACAACACTTCTGAAATGACTAACAATGCCAGCAACATCCTGATGCAACGGAGAAAAGCCCTCCACTGTTGTTCAGTGCATCACGACAAGTTTCACAGGCAGTGGCGACTGCCTGGGAATATTTTACCTTGGTTGGTTATTCTTTAGTAAATATATTTTAACTGCTTTGATTTGAGTGGATGGTCAAAAATATTAAAACAAAAAAAAAAGACAGGCGACGAGCCAAAATATGTAAATCAAAGAAGACAAGAGTCCGTACACTGCAAGTTCTCTTGGGTTCCTTTATGTGAACATCTCTCGTGGCACAGTTCACGCTAAAATGCTCTTTGAGCCCAGCGCAGAGAGAGACGCGTCTCTTCTTTGATGCTCAAATGAAGGCCGACACGTTTTCTTTGCTGTAATTATTCCTCCCGCTCGCACTGGTCATTAAGAGATCCCTTCACGGTGCACTTTCAAGTCAATGTCTTTCAAAGTTACTGTCTCTTCAGTGCCAAACACCCTCTTTTAGTTACGATCCTCCCACTGCAGCCCAGCAGGAAGACACAGAGGGCATTATTTAGAGCTATCAATCCATCTAGCTTTATGCGTCACACGTGATTACTGTGTAATTGCAGTGAAATGTGTTCCTGTTAGTTCCTTCAATTGTGCAGTATGTAGAGAAAAGTATTGAATAGTAGTAATTAAAAAAATAATTTAAAAAAATGTTAAAATTAGCTACACAAAATTTTCCAATATTTGAAGCAAACATTTTTTTTGCTTAAAATAAACATTTCAGGTACCCAAAAGGAGAATTTCAGATCTTCAGGTTTGGTTTTTTGTACAATTATCCAATAATTGTCCAATATTGAATAGAATTATCTTACAGCACTGGCAGATAATTCAGCCTATTTTTTCAGCCTAGATTTTTTCAACCCTTGGTTTTTGGTCATTCTGGTCCTTTTTCTTTAAAAAATATATTAAATAAATTCAAGAAAACTTGAAATAAGCTAAATTATCTGTTAGTGGAATAGGATGACTCTACATAAAAATGGACTAATAATAAATTATTTTAACCTGTTACGACAACAGTTTTGCTATGAACGGATGGCTATTGGTTATGAACAGGAAAGAATGATTACAGCGAGTATAGCAACTATATGCAGGGAGTTCAAAAAAGTTGCAAAGGATTAACACAGGAAAAAAATCACAGTACTCAAAATAATTCAGGTCCACTTCAAAGATGCGTTTGACTTATTTTGATTTATTTTTTCCATCACATACACATGTAAAACACACCCACCACCTAAACGACACTGCAATACCATAACACAGAATATTTTGGAGACATTCATATTGCGGCTCCTACAGCAACCATAACCTGTTCCAACATTCATATGAGACTTCTGATAGATTTAGAATATTGTGAGCCTTCCCTTTAATCGGCAGGATCCATTGTCACTCTATGAAAAGGCAGAAAATCTTGTTTGTCAAGGCCACGTCTCAACTGCAGTATTGCTCTTGCTAAGAAGTGCCAGGGAAGGAATGCTCCTAATGAGCGTTTTGCAGACCTGTTTTTGAATGTGTCTATTGAAATTGTGAAAAATCAGTCAATGTCAAATGTTCCATTTGATGAATGTGTCCACATAGCTTGCTTAACTCAGCCGTCTACACACCTACGTGCATTTATCAAACCATTATCTTTATCTTGTCATTCACTTAATTTGGTCTACAACAATACTGTGAGATGAGCAGAAAGGTTGCAGACCCTTTGGACCCCCTATTTTTCCAGTCATGAATAAGGCTCAGGTGTTGGGTTGATTCACAAGTATGTCTCATCAAAGATTATTTTGCTGGATTTGAGTCGGATGGTGCATCTTTGCCATCTGCGGTTGTTTTGTTCTCAGCTTTTTCTGTTTCACTGGGTTCGGCTTTTTTGGGCAGTTTCACATCTTCTGTAACTCCACTGTCAGGCTCCATGGTTGGGGGAACTTCTGCCTCCTTGGACACCTGTTCAGTGCTGACCTCAGGCTCTATGGGAACCACCTCTGGAGAAAAAGGCTCTTCAACTACCTCCATGGCAGAGTCTGCGGCAGCAGCCTGACCCTCTTCGATGACCTCTGAAGCTGCAGCTTCAGTTTCCAAGGCAACCTCTGGTGGGATCACTTCGGTCGGCAGGACTTCTGCTTCCTTGGAAGCCTCCGCTGGGACCGCCTCTACCTCCTCGGCAGCGGTCTCTGCGGTTGACAAGTCCACTA